>LPNX010960889.1:100639-128623 GCA_001517045.1 Pseudotsuga menziesii | reverse complement strand
GCAGTGGTTGAGATTTCTTCTCTCGGCCGCTCTGGTACCGTTGCCTTCTTGACTCTTCTATCCCAAAAGTCATAGTTTCCGGCTCTGCTCTCCAGCTGGAAATGTGCTACGGCGTCGTAGCTCCGCCCTGTCCTTTTTCCGCTAAACTTCTCTCTTTCCGCCAAAACTAGCAGCTTCTTCTGTAGCTGCGGGATCCTGCTCCAACAGTCCCCTAACACTAACTTGTGGCTCGCCCCGAGCCACTACCAGCAGGTGTCTCCTTTTGTAGCTTCTCCTTCGCCTCCTACGAAGTCTTCTGCAACTTATCCCGAAGTTCTGCAACTTCATTCTTCATCACCTCGGCACGCTCTTGTGCCGAATCAAGCAAGGTTTGATTGATATGGGAGTCCTCTATTTGATCAGCTTGCTCACGGACGGTAGTGAACTCCTTCACCTTTTTCTCCACTGCGTCAACTAATTCGGTGATTTGCTCCTAGAAGGGTTGAAGCAGGTAGGTGATGTGCAGATCCTTTGTTCTCAACTGCTGGGATTCCTGCTGTAATTGGTTCATCTCCTTTGTCTTTTTCATCCGCTGAAGAGATGCTAAGCTCTTCATCTCAACGGAACCATTTGTTGATTGCATGGGCAGACCCGGGTTTACTATGATTAATCAACAACACCCAAAACCCACTGGCCCTTTCGGTAACAGACCGCGAAGCGATCTGAAGTCTCACCCGAAGTGAATCTCATGGGTTGGCCAAGACTCACATGTCTTGGACTAGGTTCTGCGCACCCTACTTCTGTCCTCTTACTCCTGCGCGCCACTAGATTAACTAGCCCTGCGCACCGCTCGTCTCCTTCTACTCGCAGCACTGTTTACCCGTGCGATACTTAATCCGGCGCGCGTCGCATGATTTCCTCCCATGTCACACAACTCCCACTTACTCACAATATTCCTAACCTTACCACATTTCTGTGCACCACGGAACATCCATCCTCTCCTCAACGCTAAGCCCTCAGCTCGCAGTATCGCGCAACGCAGCTCCTCTGCCGATGCGATATCGCCTCTCTGTGATATCTTACCACTACGACCTTGCGCTCTTAGCGTTGACTGTGCCAATGTGTGAAACTCTACTTCTCAGAAATATATTGTGAGTAACGGGTCATTAGAGACAGACGTAAAGGAGTCTTTTAACAGTCTACTGTAATACTTCAACTTATCTTTTATCCTCTTGCATTATCATGAGCTGAACGATACATACATTCATCTACTGCTACTATCATTACATGCATAATAACCAATAACAATCAGCAATTACAATCACACCCATTCAACACATAACACGCAGATTTAACGTGGTTCACCCCCGGGATGGGAGCTACGTCCACCAAACCTTATTTCTATTATATATCTTGAGGGAAGTTAGCACAGTTTGTTGCACTACAAATGCAGCGCAAGGTCTCTCCTAGATCTCTGATCTTATCCCTGTATTGCCTTTCTCTCTATATCCCTTCCCTCTCTGTTCTCTCTATGAATGATTACATACAGACTCAAATGACTCACAGACGACTATGTGTCTGGATCGTTACAACGCAGTCTGTCTGACTGATCCCTGAATCTACAAAACTATCAACTGACCAACTATCTACTGATTGATTTTCTAACCACCCAACCAACCCTTTACAATACAAAAATGCAAGCTTTTATAGGCAGCCCGAAGGTCGTGCCATTACAACACTGTGGGCCTATCCCAACAGTAAACCCATACCCTTAATAGTGACAGTCGGTCCTCTCTGTCCTTGAGGTAGCCGCTTCCCGTCACACCGCAGCTCTCTGCAGTATTCCATGCTTCCCGGCACTGACCATGGGTACTATGCACAGCTTCTCTTTCTGTCCTTCTCCTTTAATGCCTGATCCTCATTGCTCCTTCTTCTTTATGAGGGTCGCTGAGCCCTCCTGTCTTCCGCCGCTGCCTTCAATGCAGTGGTTGAGCTTTCTTCTCTCGGCCGCTCTGGTACCGTTTCCTTCTTGACTCTTCTATCCCAAAAGTCATAGTTTCCGGCTCTGCTCTCCAGCTGGAAACGTGCTACGGCGTCGTAGCTCCGCCCTGTCCTTTTTCCGCTAAACTTCTCTCTTTCCGCCAAAACTAGCAGCTTCTTCTATAGCTGCGGGATCCTGCTCCAACAGTAGGGGTTGGAAAACATAGTCTCTTTATGTGTTGAAGATGAGGGCCACTATAATTTGTTACACACCTCCACTTGTAGTGTATGTGAGTTTCAGGCTTCTCCTAGGTGAGACATACCTGCTACATTCGGGATCTCACTTATCCTCCCCTTGGCCTGCTTGCATTTTGGATTTTATTTTCTTAGGACTATGCTCTTTTTGTGCTAGTTGGATTTAGGGATCGCGATTACTTGAGTATATTTATGTTCTCTTTAGTTTGGGTCCTTTTATGTTCGACATGTCTGATATCACTACTAGTATCCTGTCACCCTCTCTAGGTCCTAGCATGGACCCTGGTGTTGGACCAGGGGGCACCACAACCCCTTAACTTGCTCATGGATTTGGGAGTGGTCATATTCTACCCTCTACTCCATTTGTGGAGGATTTTCAATCCCTCAGTCCAGTTTTAACACTAGTGTTCTCCCTCACGGGGGTGGTAGTGGATACGTGAACATGGGTCTTCACCTTACATTCCTTATTATGTCCCATCGTCCACCACACTGTTTCCTTTGAATATAGTTTTCATGACCAGTCCTCCCTACATGGGTGCCCTCGTTAGATCCCATTTTGCATTTGATACCCATGCTAAGATTCCTCCTCTAGGTTTGGGAGTCCCTTTTTAGTCCTACCATGTCCTTGAGGAAGAGATTCATATTCCTCTTGAACTTTCTGCTGGCCATCTCCATTAGGGATTCCCTTGTATATCAAGTTGTAATTGAAATTCGTGAGTTTTGATTTCCTTATTGAGATTTATGTCGGCTCCCTACTTCAGAGTTATAAGCCATGTAGCCCGAGTTTGTTTCAATCCTAGCCAAGCAGATCCTTCTATATATCCTTTGTAGCTTGATCAATCCTGACCGGGAGGAGACCTTTCCTCGAGTGTCCTCATCTTGCACATGCTTCCTTGCATTGAGCATAGGTCTGTTCCACTGCTTGGAACTATTTTTCTTGTCCATGACACTCATCTCCTCCTAGTTGTATACTATAAGAAATTTTATTCTTGTTCAAGCTTTTCAAATCTGAAAAAGTAAAAAAAAATAAAAAGACATAAAAAGACGGACGGGAAATGATATTACTTTTGGAAGCTGTTGATTCGTGTCACCTTCAAACAGAGAACTGTATATCACATCCATTGGTTGGGTTATTAGTATGAATTTAGGAGCTGTACTCGTTACTTTTATTTTTCTCCATCGATTGGTTATGCTTCCAGTCCCTATGGAGCCTCTATTGATGCCTCCTGTGTTGTAGAGTTGTCCCAGTTTGCATGTCGAGTCTATGCTGCCTATATTTAGTCACCATTTGACTTATGCTTTGGTTCGAAGGAAGTCTATCCTAAGTCAGCCATTCCTTAGTTATCTTGAATTTGCATGTCAGCCATTTTCGGTACAGTTACTTGTTCATTCACATCTTGTTCATTTGAGTTCTTCTACATTATCTAGCGTTGCTGAGTACCTTGTGTTGGTTGATGGGGGATTCGCTAATGCCCTCCTTCCAGCAGATTCCATTCCATCGAATTTAGATAATTTATTCTATAACAGGAGTCCAGAGTCCATTTGAGTGCCTTGAGACTTACAATCATCAGTGGTAGGTTCTCTCACCATCAACAGTTTTTGGAATACATCAATGTCCCTTGATTGATGGATTCTTTCAAGTGTTCGACCTCAACACATCTATTCACACTTTCTAGATTGCACTATGTACCTTGATTCCCAATATCATTATTGGAGGGATATCTCACATCTGTTAATGATATACATCAATGACCGGTAATCTGACAATGGACCATCATATCAACCTCGACACCTTTATTCGCTTGATGGGACATGTACTCGTAGTGGTTTTCATAGAATACCTCTGAGCTTAGTGTCATTCCACATATTCTACCTCCTTGATTGTGCAGTTATTCATGAGATGTCATCTCTCATGATCATATTCCAATGTATTATCAGATATATTCATCCACTATGGAGATCTCGTTCATTGTATATTGTACATGGTGATGACCAAAGATGACATTTGAATATCATGCATATTCATGGTCACTATACTCTTATGTATCCATAACTTCTATATGTATATTTGCAGTCATATGCAGAAATTTATCATTGTATTCTACTGAGAAGTGGCTGGTTCTTCCACCTGGGTCTTCATTACTCCACTTTTGGGATGGATATAATGTATTTCGACCATCATGTTACCCCTCTAACCTCACACCTTAGGGGGAATATGTTATAGTTGATTTTACCACACTTGGTAGATCACATCTTTATGGCATTCCATGTTCCTCTGCAGACTCCTTGGACCCCCTTTTCTCAAATTATACTTTGATGTCCCAAGAAAGTCCCCAAAAAACACCTGTTTATGTGTATACATGACTTTTAAAGCAATATTCACATGTACATGCAGCTTTTGAGCCAAAACCCGCATCCATCAAGAAATGTGCATGAAGAAAAACGTTTTTGGAATTTTCCTCATAGAGTCTTGAATAACTTGAATCTTGGCCTTCCATATTCCTTGAGAATGTTCGGACTCGACCCTCCATTTTCCATTTGGAGGGATATATATTGAGCCTCTTGGATACATTGAAGGGGGAGAACTTGAAGAGAAAGGAAACTATAGTTTAGTGTTACCTCACTTGTTTATTCTTGAGTCTACATCCCTTTGTCCCTTCAGAGCACACATTGCTGCTCTTCCCAAGATTTCCTTTCCTTTGTAATCTTTCCATTGTGATGGAGGATTGAAGTGGTGGTGGCCCAGGTGGAGGACCCAGTATCTCTGTTTCAAAGAAGTGCTGACAGAGTTTGTCACTATTATATCTCTATTTTATTAATAGAATAATCCATTTCCTGTCCAATACATGTGCATAACTATGAATATTGTATCCATGGATGTAGTGATTTTTCTTATACATGATTGTTTATATGCTAGAGTAGGCCTAACACTTTGATATATAGCATGCTTGTCTTGTATGTTGTTGTTGAGAGAAAATTGTGAATGTAAGCGTGTGGGAAAAGCTCAACGGGGATATACATTAACCGTACAGAATAAGGTACGCTCCATATCCCTTAGTGTTAGATGTCTTTATTTATCTTGCATATTGGAATGGATTGGTTTCTGGTGTCATTTAGTCTTTTGTGGTACTCCCCAAGCCAAAGGAAGTTTCTCTCCATAAATTGATACCTCACAATCAACCCCATGACTTCAAGAATAAGACCATACCTACCACTCCTAAGTTTTTAGAGTCTAAAGAGAAACTTGAAACTCCTTATGGAATGAAGGAAGTAGTAGATGAGTGGAAGCAACTAAGTGAAGAATGTAGGAAGACCCTGCCTTTCGACCAATTCTTCAAGGTATCTAGCAAACTCAAGTATGGAGGAAATGGGGATAGGCCACCTTTTATAAATAAGGAATTGAAGTATACAATAGGAAAGTTAAATATTCCTTCCTTTGATGTCTCTTCCCAAATGTCTGCTAGTGCTTGGATACAAAATCTAGATGTGTATTTCCAATTGAATCCTATGGTTGAAGATGATGCATTGAAAATGAAAATTCTACATCTTGAGGGAGAATCCAATGATTGGTGGTTCCATGATATCATAGACCTTGTGACATTATCATATTTCATCCTATGAGTATTTTTCCAAAGAATTAGTGGAGATATTCGATAGGAAAGACCCTGAACTTCCTTTCAAATAATTGTCATAGTTGAAGCAAACAAGGACCCATGAAGCCTATATGTTGGATTCTCAAAATATCTCAATGATAGTTTTTTATATCTCTATGGCTCAGTTGGTTCTACTGTACACTAATTTGTTGGAAGAACCTTTGAAAGGGCTGGTGAAATCCCACAATCCAACTACATTGAAGGATGCCATAAATTTGACAAGAGATTTGCAGAATGTGTTGCTAATGACTTGGTATGTCCCTAATCCTAATTTTCCTTCCAAATTAAAATAAGGGAGGGAACCATGTAAAAATTACTCTTTTGTTAAGGAGAATAAGGAGGGACCAAGAAAAGTATAACTCAAGAGGAAGAAATAGTGCTTCACATGTCAACAACCTTGGGTTCTTGGACATATGTGTGCTAAGGGGAAGCCACACTACATTGAAGTATTCTCTAAATATGATGAGGAGGATCTAAAGGAATAAGTACAAATTGAATCACAAGAAGAGGGGTGTGATGTTGGTTTACTTTAAACCCATTCCATACTTAGGTTAACAACATTTATTCATTATTGATTAATTTCCTACCTACTAGCCTAGATAATTGGAATCCACTTGCACCACTTGGTAATCACTTGCCATATATACCCTAGGAGCACCTTTATCCTGATTTTGGTTAGATCATTCCCACTTTATTGACTACCAGAAAATGTGCCTTCCTCCATATTATGTATTTATCCTCATTTATTCCAACTTTTCATTGGATGAGGTAAAGTTAGTCAACTAGGAAACTGCTATTTTTGTCTCCAACCCATCCTCCATGATTTTCTCTCCAGATTCCAAGATTAGAATGTTTTTCCATCACTCATGACAAATGACTCATGATTTAGTTCATTCGTGAGGTCCTTGATAGAGTTGGAAAGTGCTTTAGCCACCTATGGAGGTTTTATCATATTTAGTAAGACTGATTTTTGAGATAGCATGATTTGTCTTCTAGAAACTCAATTTTTCTTTACAAGGATGTATTATTATTGTAATAATCATCATTTCATTTTATCAATAATACTTGGAAAGGAATTGGATCACTTCTCTTGTATTCAGTCTCTTTATTTTCCTTTTGCATGCTTATGAGAATTATCTTGTAACTTTATCTACATCATGTGCTTCTTCTTAGCATCAAGGCTCTATTTATTCATGGTATCATAGCGCAAGGTTTCTTAATTTCTATAGAGTTGAAAAGATATCAGTTCTCTACATCAAAGTGCATTCAACCTCCTATTCCTCTCTAAAGAAGAGATTGAATTGAGCCTACAAACGTTTCTCCTAGTTTTTATTGGTTTGACCACTCTAAACTAAGTATGGACCAAAAATTGAGTCTCTCTTTGGAGTACACGATCCAATAAGAGTGCATCAGTTGGAGAATGAGTAATTCTCATTGAGTCAAAGTAGTTTTGATTCTATTGAGGTTTTATTCACCGAATTCATGTCACTTGTTCTACTAATCAAGCAATATGGGATTGATAAGAAGGAATATCAATTGATCATTTCCATTCTTTCAAAATTGGGTCCTGAATACTCAGTTTTTGTGTCAATTTTTCATGCTACTAGGCTTGCTATTTCTAATTGGAAAATGCCTTTTTTGAGTACATTCTTTGATTCACTGAAAAAGGAGCAAGATAAATTGATCTAGACGGGTGCTCTTAGATACTTCAAGGGAAATGATAATTCTCTCATAGTTAAAGGAATAAATAATGCAAGATCAAAAGAGAATCAAATAGTGAAAGAGAAGAAGCCAAAGTCAGATAATGAAGATGAAAGTTTGAAGCCTATTGATGAAGGTTCAATCAAGAAAGTAAAGAAGAAAGGGAGAAAATCCAAGTGTTTTTACTACAGCAAGGGATTTCATCCCGAGAATAAATTTTTTGAGAAGAATCTTGACATCATGTCTCATTTACTTGAGAATCATAACATTGAAGTTCCAGATGAGTTAGAGAAGCTTGTTGAATCCTCAAAACACTATCGCAGTGCACAGTACCAAGGTAATATAAACTATGCGTTGAGTTCCATAATTAAATAATTTTCTCACATCTCTGATATAGATTCATTTTCTGGTATATCAAAATCATAAATATTAGTTTCTTTCTTGAATAATCCACCTATTAGTCTCCTATATTCATCTCCCAATACCTGTGATTTTCACTAGATCCTGACTTGTCTTTAAGAAGATATTCCTCAAGCCATTCAAGTGATAATAATTATTATTTAGAATAATATTTTCAGGCTGGTATGAATTTTATGACATCATCCATACCATATACCATACCTCTGAATACTCCTAAGACTATACAAACCCCAAGTTCACTAGTTGATTCCTCACTGGTTTCCTATGCAATGTTACTTATATCAAATGGTTTCAAGTCTTGTCTATTTTTCACTGTTTAGTTATTCAGGACCTTAATCATCATTGGAATTATAGTATACATATTTGGATATTTTCTAAACACATATGGTTCAAATATCAAGTCCATCCATCATTCATATTTTTACACTCATCAATTTTCCCTAGTTGCTCAACCTTTTTCTACTCTATCCCTATACCCTCATGGAGACATTAAACCTTTGGTATTTGATGATCCATATGAAAATATTTCTGATATATCAGAGTATATTCAACCTGATATCATATTTGGGAAAGTGATACATTAGTTTTGAAGGAATATGTGATCCACATCACAATTTTGCAGCTATACAAGGAATTGATTATGTTGATTTTCTACTCTTTGGGAAGGAGTATACATAAATATATTTTCCTTTTAATATTGTGTTTGTAGATAATAGTATGAAATAAGAAATAATCATTCATATAATTATCCTACTTCATCAGATGATGAGCTACAAGGAGTCTCTCCTCTTCTTTCTTGCAGATTCTACACTCTAGCGCATGATCATGGAGTTCACAATTTCTTAATCAAAGTCCTTCACCAGAAGCAGTTCATTCATATCATTCAATTGAAGATAAAAAAATATTTAATAAATGTTGTTCAAATTTCCATGCCTTGTCCTTTCTTGAGAGAGTGTTTTACCCATGTGGTTTTTCCTCTTTCCTCACTTTTTTGTACATAACTAATTGTAAGGGGTGACCATTGCCTTGTTGTTGGGCTCTATATGCATCTTATTATTTAAGACATATCATCATAAATTCATACTTAAATGGGGGTGTTGGGATATTATAAACCCACTCCATACTTAGGATAACAATATTGAATCATTATTGACTAATTTCCTACCTACTAGCCTAGATAGTTGGCATCCACTTGCACCACTTGGTCAACGCTTTCCATATATACCCTAGGAGCACTTTTATACTGATTTTGGTTAGATCTTGCCCATTTATTTACTACCATAATTAGTCATTGTTCCTTCTTGTATATTATGTCTTTATCCTGGTTTATTTCAACTTTTCAGTGGATAAGGCAAAGCTAGTCAACTAGGAAACCGCTATCATTTTTTGCCAACCCACCCTTCATGATTTTCTCTCCAGATTCCAAGATTACCATGTTTTTCCATGACTCATGAAAAATCACTCATGCTTTATCTAATTCGTGAGGTCCTTGATATAGTTGGAAAGTTATTTAGCCACCTATGGGGGAATATCATATTTAGTAAGCCTGATTTATGAGCTAGCATGAGTTGTCTTATAGAAAATCAATTTTCCTTTATAAGGATGTATTAGTGTTACAGAGAAAACTTCCTATGACTTGGAGTACCACAACAGATAGAGTAACCACATAAATCAATCCTTTCCTATATGAAAGAGAAACCAAACATCTAACACTAAAGGATCTTGAAACATACCTTATTCCGGACGGTTGATGTAGATCCTCGTTGAGCTTTTCCACTCTCGCTTGTATTAGCAATTTTCTCTCTCAACATTCAGCAAACAAGACAAGGACACTATATAATCGTGTTAGACCTACTCTAGCATATATAATCAATAACATATAAGCATTTAAAAGCATCCATGGATTCAATACTCATTTAAATACACATTATTGGATAGGAAAAGATATTTCTATTAATATAAATCAGATATTACAATAGTGATAACCTCTGTCGGCACGTCTGCGAATTGGAGAAACTGAGTCCTCCACCTGGGCCTCCACCAATTCAATCCTCCATCTCTCAATAGCAAGCTCACAAGAAAAGGCAAGCTTAGGAAGAACACAAAGTGCTCCAAGGGACAAAGGGCTGCAGACTCAAGTATAAGCTCCGGCAACAATGGACTATAGTTTTCTTGTTCTTCAATTCCTCCTCTTTCAATGTATCTAAAGGGTTCCTTATATAGTGCTTCAATGGGGTAACGAAAGGTAAAATCCGAGAAATCTCAATGCATATGGAAGGCCAAGAGACAAGTGACTCAGATCCACATCAAGGAAAACTCCAAAACTATTTGGCCTTTTGCACACATCCCGATGTACATGGGTTTGAGGGTCATATCTGCGTATATACACGAGAATAGGTTTAAAAGTCATGTATAGCAAATAATGCATGTTTTTAGGGATGATCTTGGAAACATCAAAGGTAAAAAAATGGTCCATGGGGTCTAAAGAGTCTGCAGAAGGACAAGGAAGGCCATAAAGGTGTGATCCACCATGTGTGGTAAAATCAGCTATAACAGATGCCCCCAAATGTGTGAGGTCAGAGGGGTGATACGATGGTCGAAATACATTATAAATCCATCCCAGAAGTGGAGTGATAAAGAACCAGCCATCCAATAGTATAATACAATGATCAAACTCTGCACACCACTGCAAATAGATATAGCAGTCCCGGATACATAAGAGTACAATGGCCATGAATAGGCATGATACAAAATATGACGTGTGTGGTCATCACCACGCACAATATAGATAGATCAGAATCTCCATGATGAAGATATAAAAAGGATCATGATCTCCATGAAATTTGAAGATATATAATGGATCAAGATCTCCATAATGGTTGGAAATATATGACATACATTGGAATCAAGTCACGAGAGCTGAAATCTCATGAACACTAGCACGATCAAGGAGGTAGCATATATGAAATGCCACCAATATGGAAGGTCTTCTACACAATCCACTACGAGTACATGTCCTACTATGTGAATAGAGGTGTCGAGGTCGAAGATAGTAGTCCATCGTCTGATTACCGATCATTGATGTATACCGTTAACAGATGCGAGATCACCCACTAATAATGAAAATGGGAATCAAGGTACTAGAGTGAAAACTAACAAGTGTGAATAAATGTGTTGAGGTCGAACACTTGAGAGGGTCCATCGATCAGGGGACATTGATGTATTCCTAAAACTATCGATGGCGAGAGAACCTGCCACTGATGAGTGAAAGTCTCAAGGCACTCAAAAATGACTCTAGATTCCTATCCCAGAATAAATGATTTGAAGTCGATGGGATGAAATCCGTTGGAAGGAGGGCATTAATGCATCCCTCATCATCCAACACGAGGTACTTAGCAAGGCTGTATAATGTGGAAGGACTTGATCATAATGTGCACAAACCAGTATCAGTACCGGGAATGGCCGACATGCAAAGTCAAGAGAACTGAGGAATGGCCGAATCAGGTTTTAACTTCCTTCAAACAAGAGCATAAAGGTGAATCATGACTAAATGTAGGCAGCATGGACTCGATATACAAAACTGGGACATCTCTGCGACACAGGAGGCATCAATAGAGGCTCCATAGGGACTGGAAGCTTAACCAGTTGGTGGAGGTAAACCCAGAGAAACGAGTACACCTCCTAAAGTCAAACTATTAACCCAACCAACGTATGTGATATATAGTGCTCTGTTCGAAGGTGACACGACTCAACTGCTGCCAAAGACAACATCTTTTCTTGTCTGGATTTTTGGTTTTTTGATTTTTGTTGGGATTTTTCAAATATTTTGAAAAGCTTGAAAAATAATAAAAGTGCTTTATAGTTACAGACTAGGAGGAGACGAGTGTCAATGGGAAAACAAACTAGTTCCAAGTAGTGGAACATACCTATGCTCAATGCAAGGACAGGTGTAGGATAATGACACTCGGGGGAAAGTCCCCACCCAGTAAAAATGGGGAACCAAGCTGCAAAGGACATATATAATGGCTTTGCATGGCTAGACATGAGACAAGCTCAGGCTATATAGCTAATAATCAAAGTCAAGGAAGCCGGCATAAGGCTCAATGAGGTAGGAAAAACTCATGATAATGCAATTACAAATTGACATAAGGGAGTCTTGGGGAAAAAGGCTAGCAAAAAGATCAAGATGAGTATGAGGCTCTTGCGCAAAGACATGGAGATACTATACAAAGGACTCCCACACCCTAAAGGAAAAATTTCAGCATAGGCACCAAATGCAACAAAGGAGCTAAGTAGGGCACCCATGTATGGTTAAGCTCTACCATTCACATCATATCACTTATAAAACAACAAGAAGGTTCCATGACAAGATAGAATGGGTTCGTACCTAAGGTTATAATGAAATGGTCATAAGGTCATGTAAAGTGCAAATGGATGTGAAATCTAACCTATATGCTAGTTTAGACATAATACCTGAAAGCGGCACAAACATGTCAAAACCATGGTTGAAACAGTGCTCAAAATGGACTCCTACATCATCAAATTAGTCCAAAATGGTCAGAAATGGTTCAAAACTATAGAAAGGGGGTAAAAAATTTCAAAAATTTCAAAAAATTTCAAAAATTTCAAAAATTTCTATAAATAGTAAAAAATTCAAAAATTACATTTGAGCTCAAAACTTCCAATGCGAATTCTAGGAGTTTCGTCCAGGGAACTTCGACACCGTTTGTTCCAGGTAACTTCTCATGTCCTCCTCTTCCATTTTCATGCAATTTTTTTCAATTTCCATGGTCAATTTTGATTTTTAGGCCAGTCTAAAATGGTCGTTTTGGCCCATGCAGATATCAGGGGTTTTTCCACGTATAGGGCTGGCTATACATGGAAAAACCGCCCAAAACCACGTACATACGCGGCTTTTTTGCAAAAAATTGCGTATACGGCTGTGCACAAGGTTTTTTAAGGTAAATATTGACCAAAAACTACTTTCAATGTGCAGGATGGTTCTAGAATGGAGGGAGAGGGAACATGGAGATGTAGAAGAGGCTTTTTGGGGTGATTTAATGGCTCAACAAGCTCTACATGCATGCAGGCTATACAAGTTTTGGTGTCTTAGAGGCCTGAGGGCCAAACCAAGACTCCTATAGATGTCAGTCGACTACTGGGATCTAGAATCATAGTCCTTTCATATCGAAGGGATGTCCCTCAATATAGAGATGGAGGACATATATTTCATTACTGGATTGTTCTGACGGGGAGAGGTGGTGAACCTATGCTCTCGCAGGCCCAGAGGTGGCCTCACCATTGATGAGTACATTGCAGCATACTATTTTCTGGACATGAAAAAGGATGGGAGTCAAATCCCGACAAACTCCATCCAGGTACTAGGACTGAAGGCCATACTATTGGCACTCGGCAAGATAGATGGTCTAGCATCACTCCACCAGGCCTTGCGGCCATTGATGCTCTGTGCAGTGGAGTGCATGAGATCCACAGTGTACGACTGGAGCACTACGCTATTGAGTAACATGAAGCAGCAGCTCAGTGACTACAAGATGGGCAGGGTGCGAAACTTCAGTTTCGGCAGCATACTGAGCACGTTCTTATTTGAGTGTGTACCAAGGCTAAGCCCTAGAGTTGACGTTCTTGGTCATAGGGTTTGAGATACATCCCAACGACGTTGGGAAGATGCTATGTGTAGACTGGGTAGAGGTAGGGTGTCTAACCCCTACCCAGTTGACTTCTTTCCATGGTGGAAACAAAAAATTGTTTCCATCTATGATTATCCCTATGCGGGAATAGATTTCTGGGGAGATCCGTACATGCCCCTACCACCAGGAGTAGCATACAGTGATATAGGTAACGAATCCCAAACCATCTTTTTAAATTTTTTTGTGTTTTTTGATATATTGACTCAAAAGAGATATTTTGGTGTGACGACACATAGTGGCAATCTATCATGTGTATGCAGATGTTGGACCACGTTGGCCTGACAGTTTCCATTATCATATATGGAGGGGAAGAGGAGATGATATCATGGGTGTGGATGCGGAGCAGACACTCCAAAGAATCCACACAAACTTTGTACGCTTGACACACAGGGTACCCATGGCACAAGTCGAGGACTTGCTTGAGGCCATGCAGCATTAGGTGGTTGGTGTACCACGAGCATGGGTTTGGTTATTCTGATGACTAGCTAGAGCCGTGGTGTGCTACCACGATCAGAACTTCCCTCCTCCTCCATAGGCTTAGAGACCTGAGAGTGCTTCATTTTTGTACTATCGTGTATTATATTTTGGTGGCTCGGAAGCCCCATTTTTGTATTATGACACTTATGTATTATGACGTCACATTTTGGATGTTTAATGAAAAACTTTTATGATGATCAATTTTATTTATTTACGTGTGTGTAAAAATGTATGTTTGTGATATGCTTATGGTCTATGAAACAAATGTCAATCTAACACATAGTTAGCATATGAGTCAGCAACTTGATTAAAAATTCTTGGAACATGTATGTATGTTATGTTGTCAAATTGTCGTGCTAACAATCTCACACGTAAGAATATTCATAATAATGTTGGATCCCTAATACGATACAAGCCATTAAGGTGTGACTCTACTAACTACGAATCAAGACGTACCTCAAGAGAGAGAACACCATGTGAAATGGCATCCCGCAATAGCTCGATAACGGCACTATACTCAGCAACACTATTCAAAGAAGGTCGTAAACATACACCTCCTGAAGACAATACCTGACCCATAGGAGTATAATTTACCCAAGCAGCTGAGGCTGAGTGTTGAGTGTGGTGGCTAGCACCATCAACGAATCCTATGTAAGTGGAAGACTCCATTGACATCTACCATAAGAAACGAAAGCTAATCAACAAACCTGATCACCATAAGAAAACCTAACTATGCAAAATACTGTACAATAATATACAATAATCAGGCCTAGCAGAAGATCATGCATAGTATTTTTTAAGATAGAGCCCATTTTTAGGCTCTGCCAAGGTTGTCCCTTCATAATCCACCAGCTCATTGGCGCCCTTCTCTAACACACATTTGACTATGTAAGGACCATGCCACATGGGATTAAACTTCCCTTCCCCCAAGGGTTCTTTATCTTGATCCCACAAAAGGACCAAATCACCTTCACTAAACCTCCTCGGATGGACAAACTTATTATATTGGACCTTGACACGACGCTTATTTACTTCTAGAGCCACTAAGGCATCCCGACGCTGCTCATCAAGTTGCTCTAAGTGGACCAAATTTTCCTCTAATGTGGAAGTGTCTGGTAAAAGCTCTATAGCTAGCCTCAAGAAAGGGATTTCACATTTAACTGGCAAGACAGACTCCACTCCATGTAGGAGCTGATATGGAGAAAAATCGGTGGTAGTCTTAACCGCAGTCCTGTAGGCCCACAAAGCAGGATATAACATGAGATGCCAATTTGTCTTGCTTTGTGCGATGGTTCATTGGAGAATGGAATTAAGTGATGTGTTCACTGCTTCAACCTATCCATTCGCCTGAGGGTAATAAGAAGAGGAGTGCTCCTGCTTATACCCTAACTTTGAGGCCAACTCTTCCATCATTCTATTCTGAAAGTGCCTAACATGGTCAGTGACAAGCTCTTTCAGAATGCCAAACTGAGTAATAATTTGGTTGAATATGGAATGCACAGCTGTCTCACCATCGTATTTAACCGTGGGCATAGCCTCAGCCCATTTCGTGAAATAATCAATAGGAACTATAATATGATGATGCCCCCCAGCTGAAGATAGGTTGCAATCCATGAAGTTAAGCCCCCACTTGGTGAAGGGACCAGCGATGATAATCAAATGTAATAGGGTAGGATGTGAGTGCATATTGCGTGCAAACACCTTGTAAGGGTGACACTTCTTGACTGCATTGACACAATATTTGAAGATCGACGGCCAAAAATATCCCGCTCTCAAGATTTTTTGGGCAGTAGAAATCCCAAATAAATGACCACCACACACCCCTCCATGGCAATCATTTAGCAAAACCTCATCCTCCTCATGGGTTAAACAACGACGCAAAATGGAATCTACCCCACAATGGTACAAAGTGTTATCTACTATAAGGTAGTTCTTAGATAAGTGATGTAATCGTTGTCACTCATCCTGTGAAAGGTGAGTAGGGACCTTCAACATTTGTAAATATATGATGATATCCCCATACCATGGATCCAAATTTGAGATAAGGAAAATATGCTCATCGACAAACGTATCCTCATAAACCTCCTCCTCCTCCACACTTGGAAAATCAGAAATGAGCTCCGCAAAAATCAATGATTTCTTCGATTTATTTGAAACAAACTCGAGATCGAATTCTTGCAAAATAACAATCCACTTATTATACTTTCCCCTGATCATCCTTCTAGTGACGAGGAAAATGGATTGACATGAGCTACCACCAAGGTCTGGCGAAGGAGAATGTAGTGTCTAAATCTCTGAACCACATGAACTGTAGCTAAGGCAAGTTTCTCCACATGGAAATAACAGATCTCCGTATCTATAAGGTTTCAACTCAAATAATATATGACATGCTCATGGAGCTCTTCGTCCTTCTGAACCAAAACCATACCAATCGTCTCCATGGACGCGGCCACATTAATAAAAAAGTCACGGCTATAGTCAGGTGGACTAACCACAGGGGTTGATGCTAAGGCTCGTTTAAGAGCAGCAAAGGACTCTTGGGCTCACTCATCCCAGCAAAAGGTAGTGTCCTCCTTTAAAAGACGCATAAAGCCTTTAGTCAAATTGGAAAATTTAACCACAAATATCCGTAAGAAATTTTCCATGCCTTGCAAACATTAAAGATGTCTAATATTTCGCGGGGGAGACAATTGAAGTATTTCCTCAATCTTTAAGGGATCAACTCTTGTACCCTCCTTGGAAACAATGAACCCTGGCAAGCGACCAAACTTCACACAAAAGATGCACTTATGAGGATTTAACCTAACCACGTAATGGCGAAATCTTTCGAATACTAATCTCAAATGGTATGGATGACGCACTCTTAGCTGAGAATGAGCAGCAAGGTCACCCAAAAAGACTTTAATAATCGATTTGAGATCGTGAAAAATCAAGGTCATGGCCTGCTGAAATGTGGCTCCGGTCTTTTTAAGACCGAAAGGAATCTTCCAATATGCAAACGTACCCCAAGGACAAATAAATGAAGTTTTGTGCTGATCCCCGGGTTTGATCTGAATCTTATTATATTTGGAAAATTCATCCATAAAGGAGAATACCTCGCTTCCCGCACACTCATCCAAAATTTGATCAATAAATGGTGTGGGAAAATTATCCTTAGGACAAGCACGATTTAAATCATGGAAATCAGTGCTTATACAGATCATTCCCTTCTTCTTATCAACCGAAACGGGGTTTGAAACCCACTCCGTCAAGGGAATGGGATAGATAAAACTGGCTTTTAACAACTTCTCTATCTCAGTCTTAATTGCGGGTGCTTTTCTAGGATTCACCACATGTAAACATTGTCAAACAGGCTTCACATTCGGATAAGTCTTAATTTCATGTTCAACAATACGAGGGTCAATACCCGAAATTTCCTCATATGAACAAGCAAAGATGTCACGAAACTCTTTGAACCGCTCGGTATACTCCCTAATCTCATCATGGGAATAGTCTGCCCCAATGTAGACATTCTCAATTTTTGCAGCATCGTGAGAGATATTGATAGGAATATTAGGTGATATATTCGCCATGTTCCCATCAACCATCTGACCAGAAGAGCTTAATGGAACCACGAGACTACCAATATTCTCGCTAAGAATCTCCCTAAAGTCCTCATGCTCCAAACGGACAAGCTCGGGAAGAAAATAGGATCTATGATGTAACTCTTCCCAAGGTGGCTCAACCCCAGAAATGACCTCAATAATGTCTTCATCTGATGGAAAAACATCATTAAGGAAATCATGTGCATGAGAGGACTCAACTGCCCATGCAGGAAGCACATACGGGTCCTCCTCCGCTGTCCATGAAGAGGAAGGACTAGGCTCTACAACACAATCAAGATTCGCTTGATATGCTATCATTGCTACAGGCAACGACACTTCCGTTTTGAAGGAATCGGTGAAGGAAGAATCCAAGGATCTTCCATATGGGTAGTGTGAAAAGACACCGAATTCAATGAAGATGAAGCCCCACCTAAACTAGATCCAATCATAAGAACAAGCACAGGACAACTAAAGGTCCAAATAAGGGATGGATACATACCTGCACCCACACTCCCAGTTGCCGGTTGAGAATGATTGATAATCGGGATAGAAGATCCGATGATGCATTAACACTCAGATTTTTGAATGATGTCTGATCAATCATAACGATCTTCCCATTAAATGGAAATCATACTAATCGAAATAGAGAAGAGGCTATGGCTTGCATGCTATACATCCAATTTCGACCCAGTAAAAGATTGTAATCAAGGGGTGCATCAACCACCTCGACCTCAATCGCGATGGTCGTCCCTCCCAAAGGGACCTTAAGAGAAGGAAGAATTATGTGCAGCCGAAATGATCTACCATCAAAGGAAGTCAACATTTTAGTGGATTGAGACAACTTGGGAGAACCCAAACCCTTCCAGCATGACAAAGACATCATGGAAGCAGCAGCACCTTCGTCAATCACAATGCGTTTGACAGTCATGTTAAGACACTCTACATGAATCAAGAGAGACACGTAGTAAGGCAAGCGAGGCTGTAGTCCCATGGTTTCAAATTTGATGACGGAAGAAGAGCTATCATCACTAGCCCCAAGAGTAGAAAGCAAAGATTTCCTTTGCGAAGGACAACTCTGAAGTACTTCAAGCGTAGACATCGCATAAGGAGTTTGGCTTAAATCCTCGACAACAGAATAGTTCTGGGTGACTCGGGCATTAGGATTGTGCCCTGAATGCTTTAGGACTCCCTTAGGAATGCAAGGTGCAATATCAGGTTTATCCATAGGGTTTTCAATATGAAAATGGCTCTCAGTTGAAGTAGGTTCCTTCCCAAGGTCCGGGTATTATGAACCATAGTCTTTCGCATGAGTCACAACCTTAGTAGCATGCACCATGTTGATGCAACCATGACCAGTACTGGCTTCCAGTGGATTTTGATCTCCACTCGATGCACAATGAGGATCATGGGTCCTTGAGTTCATATTTTGATTATGGGGTAAAGGATTGGTCAGCATAACTAAACCTTTTGCTATGAACCTCGAGGTGTCTTCCATACGAGGGCACAAGTGAGTGAGGTGGTCATCCTTACATAATTTGCAAGGAAACTTAACCTTACGTTTAGACTGCTTGTCCCCCCTAACATTGCGGGTGTTCTTATCATTAAAATTGGCACTTTCATTCTTGTTCCCACCCTTGTGATTGTTTTTACCCTTTTTCTTATTCCTTCTGGGCTATTGGTTGCCCTTCTGGTTTGACAATTGCATGGAAAGTACACTCGCCGTTTGGGTGGGTTGAGACGAAGTCATTTTCTGTCCCAAAGCAGATTGATTAATAGACAATTGACTCACTTGTTTCACAACCGAATCCATAGTTGTGGTACTAGTACAACCCACAATGCCATCGGCATGTGGTCCAGGCTTGATATTTGGATCGAAACTAGAACGTGGAGCGTTAGGTATGATCTCATATAATAGTCTAGATTGAGCATAAATGAAATCCAATTCCTGTGCCCTAAAAATTTCTTGTTCCTCATTCTGGACTCTGGATGTAGAAACATCCTTCGTGATATAAGGTAGCAATCATTTAAGGAACCACTCAAGGAGAAACTTCGGTGGTATGAAAGCTTTAATCAACCTCTTCCATATACGCCACTCTTGGATATGGTCCGAGATATGTGTGGCTTTGTCTTGTCGAAATGTCAACAAGAGTTCTGTACCAATGTCGTAACACACGGGTAGCTGGAAGTGATTGAGGAAATTCATAGCAAGGTCATCGAACAAAATGAATGCCCCCCTCAGTAACTCTATGTACCATTTCGTTGCAGGCCTGGTGAGGGTGCGTTGAAATAGCCTTAAACGGATTGAGTCATCGTTCAAGGAATTGGAAGAGCACCAAAGGTGAAAAGTAGTGACATGTTCACTAGGATATTCTCCTGCTTTTCCCTCGAATTTGGGAATTTCTGAGGGAATCTTGTTAGGGACATCTAGCCAAGCCAGGTCATGAGATACCGGATCATTCATTAGTCTCGATAAGTCAGGTAAATTTAATGTTGCAAGGAAAGGGAGCCTAGGTTGAGCAGGTCTATGCCATGATCCTTGATAGTTTTGGTTCATATAAGGCTGACTACTATAAATACTGTTGATTTGGATTTATGTAGGAACACAACAAAATACACAAATAACCATAGAAATAAATATGCAGTGGAAATAACACTTCATTTCATTAATCAATAACTGAAACTTGTTTACATACAGAATGGAAATAAACTAGCTGGAGTGATGGTAGCTTATCTCTAAGAAGAGATGTGGCGGCTACATGCCTCTAAAATCTATGTTACAATGAGGCTCAAAGGCCTATATATTATTGAGAAACAATGGAAACCCTACACATCCAAAAACCTAACCCTAGGAGGTGAAATGCCAAAATGTGGGCCCCGCTGGGTAACTTGGTACATCAATTTCTCGGGGTCGTAACTTTAGCATACTACCTCCGTTTGATGCGCATGATACATCATTAGAAAGATATATTTAAGGACTACATCCTTTAAAGAAAAATATTAAGTCCAAAACAAACTCATATTTTTTAGACCATTCGATGCCAAAAAAACGTCGTTTAGGGTCTCAAAATGGCTCCGGAAGTTTAGGACCCGAAAACTGCCAAAAATAGTAAATTGTGCTACAATTAAGGAAACTGGAAAGCTGAAAAAAAAAATGGTGGGGGTCTAATAGTAATAGGTGGGTGGCCACCAATATCCTCCTGGATCATTCCTCCCCCCTTAGGAAGCAATGGTCCCCATTGCATTGAGTTCCTCCATGAGATGAGGAAACTTCTGTTGAACTTGATCCTTGGTGTGCCACTTTCCCTGGTGAAGGAGTTGGCCTGCTTTGACAACTCGATATAGCTGGATCTTTTGCTGGAGGGTGTTCTTGATTTGTGTGTCCATAATCTGATCAGTTATGGCTTGTTCCATGCAGTCGAGGTTTAACTCTATTGGTATGAGTTGTTCTGCCATGTCTGATGTGTCCAATAGAGGTGGTAAGTAGGGCCGAAGGAAATCCACATTGAACACTGGGTGCATACCAAGGAATGGTGGAATACTAAGCTCGAAGGAATTGTCCCCGATAGCCTTGGTGATGGTGTATGTCCCATACCAGAGCGGGCGAAGCTTGCGGTGGGGTCCAGCGAGGCGCTCCTTCTACAAATGTATCCACACTTTGTCGCCCACTTGGAAGTTGTGTTACACCCGAAGCTAATCATGTGGTTGCTTGTACTTAGCATTGGATCTGTCCAATATGTCATGAATCTATTGGTGAATGTGATAAATGTGCTCAATGAATTTGTTTGCCTTGGAAAATTTAGACTGGATATGAGCTGAATCATCCTGAGTAGCTGCAAATGGCATGGCTACGTCAATGAGACATAGTGGCTGGAATCCCAATCCCACCTGAAAGGGGCTATGGTTGGTTGAGTTATGGAGGGCCCGGTTATAGCTATTTTTTACATAGGGGAGGCTCTCATCCCATGTGCATGGATGCTTTGAGTTGTACATGTGCAAAATGTGTACGATCATCCTGTTGACAATCTCTATTTGGCCATCAGTCTGGGGATGGAAAACCATGGACTTTGTGAGCTTGGTGTCTAGCATTGACCATCAAAATGTACTAAGGAACCTACTGTCTCAGTATGAGATTATAGACTGTGGGATCCCAAAGTGTACCCACACTTGTTCAAAGAAGAGTTTAGTAGTGGCTTCTGCTATGATATTCTTCTTGCAGACCACCATTATGGCCATCTTTGAGAATCTGTCAACAACCACAAGCACACAGTTGTTGCCATGCTTAGTAGAAGGAAGGATCGACATGTAATCCATGGAGATGGATTCCTAAGGTCCACTAGGGGTAGGCAACGGAGTATAGAGGCCTTGCTTCTTAATGGATGGTTTGGCAATGGCGTAGGCAGTGCAAGATCAGATGTACTTCCTGATGTCCTGTTGAAGGTTCGACCAATAGAAATACTTCTACAGTGCTGCCACTATTTTCTCGACCCCAAAATGCCCAGCGACCCGACTGTAGTGCGCTTCCCAAATCATCTTGGAACACTCGCTTGAAGGAACACAAAGGTGTCCCATGTGACATAGTAGTACATCCTGGAGGTGAAATTTTGGAACTTGGTTTACCTCCAAGAGCATCTGGTATGTGCGGCTGAATTTTGGATCACTCTTATAGAGAAGCGGCTAATCAAAAGTCTCATTCCCACAAGAGTTGAGCACGGTGGTTATCGCCACAATCAGTGGTCGGCTGAGGCAGTTTGCAACATTATTGGTGCTTCCCTTCTTGTCCTTGATGTTCAAATGAAATTGTTGTAGACATGTGGACCACTTTTGATGGTGATCGTTCTGTAACTTCCCTTGTGTCTGCATGAACTGCAGGGGTCAGTGGTCTGTGTAGATGATCGTTTCCTTCCCCAAAATGTAATGCTTCCATTGTAGACAAGCCTATACAATGGAATACATCTCTTTTTCATAAGTGGGATATTTGTAGACAGTGTCAGACAGTGTCTCACTGTGATATTCCACTGGATTCCCTTGTGAGTAAGGACTACCCCAATAGCATAGTCAGAGGCATCTGTCTTGATCTCAAATGGTTATTGCAAGTCAGGTAATGTGAGCACCGGGGCATAGCAGAGGCGATATTTCAATTCTACAAATGCCTTCTGTTGATTTTTCAACCAAAAGAATTTTTCTTTCGCTCCTCCCTTGGTGACTTGACTCAAGGGCCAAGTGATATGAGAGAATCCCAACACGAACCTGCAGTAGAAATTAGCAAGGCCCAGAAAGATGTGAAGCTCTATTAGAGTAGTCGGAGCTGGCCAATCCCGAATGACTTGGATATTAGTTGGATCCACATGTACCCTACACTCATCAATAATGTATCCTAGATATTGAACCTGGGTCATGCCAAAAGTGCACTTGTCCAAATTGGCACACAACTTGTGCTGCTGCAATGTTTGGAGGACCTGTCGGATGTGGTGGAGGTGCTCTTCCCAAGTCTGACTGAAGATCAGGATGTCATCCAAGTACACTACTACAAATGAGTTGGTGAATGACCGCAAGATGTCATCCATCAGTCTGATGAAGGTTGTAGGAGCATTCCTCAGCTCGAAAGGCATGACCAACCATTTGAAAAGGCCCTTCTTGGCTTTGAAGGTAGTATTCCACACATCAGTTGGTTCAATTGGTACCTAGTGATAACTGGACTTTAAGTCGATCTTGCTAAAATATTTCACCTCTTTAAGCTGGTCCAGGAGGTCATCGATCCATGGGATCAGGTACCTATTCTGGACAGTGATCTTGTTCAGTGCCCGATAGTCAATACAGAGTCTACAAGTCCCATCCTTCTTCTGTACCAACATGATCAGGCTTCCACAAGGTGATGAACTTGGTTGGATGTCACCCTTCTATAGCATCTCCTAAATTTGCCTCTTAATTTCATCATTCTCCAAAACAGAGCATTGATAGATTGTTCCATTGGGCAGCGGTGCACCTGGGGTCATATCGATGGGGTGCTTGACCTGACAGTAGAGAGGCACCCCGGTGGGTGAGGTGAATATGTCTTGGTACTCCTCCGCGACCTTGTCCATTTGTTGTTTTCATGTGGAGGGGCCCTCTTTGGAGGTTGTGGCCATGATATTCTTCTTTCCTTGAGGGTAGATCATCAAGAAAAAAAACTTCTCGGTTTTGGAAATGAGCTTACTGCATTGTTTTGCAGTAACCAAAGAGATAGTGGTAGCAGGTGGTACCTCTAGTATCCTGTACAAATTATTTCCCAACGTAATAATAACAGCGCGAGGCCGGGACTCATACATAGCATGTCTCTTCCATAAGTATGGTTGACCTAATAATACATCACAAACATCAAGAGGAGCAATATCACATAATACCTCATCGGTGAAGGGCTTGATGCTGTAGGGAAGGTGACACTACTGGCTAACGTGGAGATCACGTCCTTGGTGAAGCCACCCGATGATGTATGGCTGCGAGTGTGGTGTGGTTGGAAAACCCAAATGCTTCATGACCTCTACTGAAATCATATTCTTTTGGCTCCCACTATCAACAATGAACTGTAGCAAGGAACCCTTTACTCACATCTTGGAGTGGAAAAGATGCTCCTCCTCCTCTGAATCTTCTGGTTCTTCCTTTTGGATCTTCATGGTGGCAACGGTGGTGTTGGGATCTGCATCGATAATCTTCTTCCCTCTGTCATTCCCCTTCTTGCATTCTGATTCAGTGTTAGAGTATGCATCTGATTCAAAATCCTTTATCTCAGCCACCAGTGACTCCTTGGCCCTACACTCACTTGTGTTCTGAGTGGGGCTCTTATGGAACTCGCACCACTTTCCCACTTCCTTCTTTGGATTTGCGGTGTTTCTCTTTGCTTGCGTCTTTGGAAATTTTTCTTTAGTCACCATGCCTTGGTTGTGTCCTTGGCTCTACGGTTTGGGGGTACCTTTCCCTTGCTTTTGATTCGCAGATCCAAAGTCTCGCTTTTTCTGTTTGAATTTTTGCTCAATTTTGGAAGCATACCGATATGCCGTACCAAGAAAGGAGATGTCGAGGAACTCCATTTCCTCCTGAATGTATCTATGCAGACAACTACGGTACTTTAGCACTAAATGTTTCTCTGAATCTTTGATACCCAACTTGGTGCACAGGGTATGGAACAGATTTGTCAGCTCATGCACATCTTGATCTCTTTGCTGCCGCAGCGTAGTCCATTATATGTACTTGTCCTCATAGCTCCCCACCGGATAATATTGTCCCTTTATGGAATCCCAGAAAGAATTCCAAGTGGGTACAGCTGAGAACAGAGAGGGTTCCTCCTTGTCCTTTCTCTCATAGTAGGTTTCCCACCAGTCCTTGACATGGGGGGCAGCTTTGAGTAGAGAAAAAGTAATATTTTCTCAGTCAGAAAAGTCATGAACCGAAAAATATCCTTCTAATAGATTCAACCATCTAGATATGACATCTGCATCTATTCGGCCATCAAATATGGGAATGTCGAAGTTTACTTGTACATTAAAATGGGTTACACCTCTAGAGTGGCTGCTAGATGCAGATGCGCCGCCAGTGGGAAGTCGTTGAAGGATCTGGGAGAAGTTATCCATCATCGTGTTCCTTTGTTTTTCAAGGGCCTCCTCAAGCAAAATTTTGATAGGATCTTCTATGCCCTCGTCTTTCTTTTCATCCCCCATGGGTAGCCATTGGGATTTGTGAGGCTAATCTTGCAAAGGTTCAACTAGATTGAGCCCTAAATCTTTATACCCCGCCCTCATTGGGGACATGCAAAGAAGGATCGAGAAAGAGCAGATTGCTCTGATACCATTGATCTAGATTTATGCAGGAATGAAACAGAATACACAAATAACCATAGAAATAAATATGCAGTGGAAATAACACTTCAGTTCATTAATCAATAACTGAAACTTGTTTACATACAGAATGGAAATAAACTAGCTAGAGTGTTGGAAGCTTATCTCTGAGAAGAGATGTGGCAGCTACATGCCTCTAAACTCTGTGTTACAATGAGGCTCAAAGGCCTATATATTATTGAGAAACAATGGAAACCCTACACATCCAAAAACCTAACCCTAGGAGCTGAAACGCCAAAATGTGGGCCCCGTTGGGTAACTTGGTACATCAATTTCCCTGGGTCATAACTTTAGCATACTACCTCCGTTTCACGCCCATGATACATCATTAGAAATATCTGTTTAAGGAATACATCCATAAATAGAAAATATTGAGTCTAGAACGGACTCATATTTTCCCAACATTTGATGCCGAAAAAACGTTATTTAGGGCCTCAAAACGACTCTGAAAGTTTAGGACCCGAAAACTGCCAAAAAAGTAAAATGTGCTACAATTAAGGAAACTGGAAAATTAAAAGAAACAATGGTGGGTGTCCAATAGGAATAGGTGGGTGGCCACCAATATCCTCCTGGATCAACCATGGCCTTGGCCATAATATCCTCCTCCCGTTTGACCCATGTAGGGCTGCATGGAAGCATTATGATGTGGTGTACTTTGACTATGCGGTGCTACAAAGCCATAATTAGAGGAGTGAGTGGGTTGTTGATACTAGTACCCGTAAGGTTGAAAGCTCTGTCCATACTGTGGTCCATAAGATTTTAAATAAGAAGCTCCATAAGATGTCCCATGGGATGTCCCATGAGCAGCTCCATAATTAGGGATATGGGGAACTCCTTGCGATGGACCGTAATACGATCCAGAAATAGGAATATGACCTCCCAATACAATAGGAGGTACTTGAATCTAAGATACTACTGTGTGAGTAGTCATAGTATGAACATGACTAGTAGTAACATTCCAACTCGAAGGACCACGTGAATGAGGGGGAGGAAGGGTTGTGAAAAATTCATTTGAAGGAGTAGGAATTGAGGACTAAGGGACATGTGAAGGGATGTAAGTGGTATTCCCTATGGTCACTCGTCTCAATTTTGGTATCCGCATATGACAAATAACACTAGGTCTAGGATGAACATGTGAGGTAGCTTCCACCACCGGGATGGAAGGTGCAATGTGACTAGTGCTCCCAAATCTCTCCGCATGGAAAGGAATAGGAGTGCCCCTAGGCGTAGTGCTAGGTTCAATTTCTGACTCGGCATGATGTGTTAGATCATGCGTAGGGATATCAGGCACACCATAACGAACATGACTAGTGCTTATGGGTTCATGATGAGTCTCGTTTCCCGAAAACCAATACTGGTGACCTGTGAATGAGGGATCATAACCAGAATGTGAAGGTATTTCTAGTGAAGGATCATATACAGGAGTAGGATCTTCCTCCCCAACCTCTTGAGGTGGAGAAGACATCTCAAGAATCTCATCCTCGTGATCTCCCATCTAGAATTTAGGGAGTATCCTTGAACAAATACTTAACGAGGGAGATCACCCTGTTCTTCCCCGTTGCATGATGTTTTAGTCACTATTTTCACTTAGTTGCCGCATTGTGGTTTAAGTTTTAATTTTTGGGAGTATCCTTGAACAAATACTTAAGTTTTAAGTTTTAATTTTTGGGAGTATTTTTGGGAGTATTTTGTGGTTTAAGTTTTAATTTTTGGGAGAATTTATAAATCTAGAATTTAGGGAGTATCCTTGAACAAATACTTAACGAGGGAGATCACCCTGTTCTTCCCCGTTGCATGATGTTTTAGTCACTATTTTCACTTAGTTGCCGCATTGTGGTTTAAGTTTTAATTTTTGTTGTTGTGTCTTAAACTAAATGGTGGTGCACTTTCCTAATGTTTTTCCTTGATATGACTCACCTTTTATCACCATTCCATTGTTCTATCTAGGTATCTTTTATATTTCATTACATTTCCACTTTGTGCCTTGTTATAACTTGCATTATACTCATATTCTCAATCATAAAGGGATCTTGAGTCATTTCATCCATATTTATGCGGGTTTCCCTTCATAATTAACTTTTCATTTGGCATACTTTAGCCTTGTTATAACTTGCATTATACTCATATTCCCAATCATAAAGGGAGCGTGAGTCATTTCATCCATATTTATGCAGGTTTCCCTTCATAATTAACTTTTCATTTGGTATACTTTATTAAATGTAGAAACAAGGCAAAGTGTTTTGAGATATTCTTATTATTGATTAAAAAAACTCAAACCTTAGGTTGCGTGATGCATTATTGACATATTAATATTTGTATGTTATAAACCTACATAGAGGCTTCATGCCATAAGTTTTTT
>LPNX010960889.1:83702-93757 GCA_001517045.1 Pseudotsuga menziesii | reverse complement strand
CAATATTATTTTATTATTTTAACTATTATTTTATTATTTTAACTATTATTTTATTATTTTCCTTAGGAGGCCCATTTTAGACCCCAAAATTCCTCTAATCCACATAGAGGAAAATATTTGAAGAATATTTTAGTTGGTGATTTTTCTTTTTGATTGTGTAGAGATATCTTAGTGTAGCAGGTCCTATTATTTTCTAGGATTGCTCTTTTTTTATTGGTTTTCTTTTTCCAGATCACTTGTTGCACGCTTGGTTGTAGTGTTTTTTTATCATTTCAATTTGAGATTTACTCACTTTATCCTTTTATTGTTGACGATATATTTTATTTTGTCACTATAGCTTTATCAAGATTCTCTTGAAGACTTTAGGGATTATAACCTCATTAAAGTTTCCTAAATTGAACTATTGGCTCCATGAGTCAGATACCAGTTCAACACACTACACAATCATTGGATTTCTCCTCCACGACACCTATTATTGACACCTCTTTGTCAAGACCATCATCACTTACACATAATTTTGATACCATGGTTGGGACTATTCCCACCTCTCTCAAATTTCTTGGTAGTGTCCCCACTCTTAGTGGTGAAAACACCACCACCACAATAGGTGGGATAATTCCCAACCCTATGGGTGTCCTTAATCCGTCCTCTAGTGGAGGAACCAACCCTCAAAACCAAGGGAACTACTGTTGGCACATCCACCAGTGGAACTACTAACAGTGGAACCATAAGAATAACCATGAAAAACACTATTATTGGACCTTCCACCCCACATCCTAGTGTGAGTCTCCCGTTCATGGACAACCTCAACATCCCATATTTGGAAAGGCTGATTAACGACTCAATTCATCATGATATGGAATGGCCTCCCATGTCGACCAAACTTCCCTATGATATCCCAAAGTTTTAGTGGAAGGCAGGAGAAGATACACAAAATCACATTATGTCATTTCATCTATGGTGCTCTTCAAATAACATAGTGGATGAATCCATTCGGTCATGTCTATTTTAGAGCACCCTAACTAGTTTGATGGTGAAATGGTACATAGAACAACCCCATGGGACACACCTCAACTTTGTGTCCCTTGCATCCACTTACTTGTCATTTTTGTAACCTCCTGCCGATTATGATGAGGGAGTGGAAATTATCCTATCTTGTTAACAAAACCCATCTACGCATATCATGGATCATTTCCATGAATGGCGTTGATGTCAAATATTGTGCAAGATCAATATCAACAACATGATTTTCCTATACTGGTTTTTGAAGTCTGTTCTACCTATGATAGGAAACATGTGGATTTTGACCACCTGCATTCTAAAAACAAGTCATATTGAAGGATCAATAATACAACCTTATCTATGCATAGTCGAGATATCTTTATACCATCATTCATGATGCACCTAGAGGTAATTCCTCTTAAAAAGATGCTCTAGGTGCATCCCATTCAGAAAATGGTATTGTTGGTGTTGTTGCCTCCCACCGCAACACGTATATTACATACCCTCTTCATTCAAGTGGTTATATGTATGGTAGGGTGAAAACATGAAGGAAGGTAACAATTTTTCTTGTTTTCTGACAAACAAAACTGCAAAATTTTATGTTTTTCAACCTCAACCCCTTTAAACCCATATTTTCCCTAGGAATTTCACTTTGAAGGAAAAAAAATGTTTTAGAGAATTGAATTAGCTTTGTACTCATTTTTTTATAGACATATCATGGGACACATTTGGTTCTCACCAACAAAATATACTTGAAAATTTTAAGTATGGATAATAAGTGCCCTGTATGAGCATTGGTTTTCTTAGAGATGGTTATTCATTTTAGGAAAAACAATGTATTCTCATAATATACACACATTGCACTTGTGCATGAACTATATTTTGATATTTTTTAGACTTTAGAACTATTTTTTATTATTTATCGAAATAACATATGTTCAAAAAATGGTTCCTTAATGACACATGTTGGTGATATTCAATTTTCTTTTTAGTATGGCTCTTATTGAAAAAATAAAAGTACCCTTTTGAAGAGGACAGGGCAAGGAATATATCTGTGGAGATTTCAATTATTTTGGTGTTGTCTTTGTTATGATATTTAATTTTTATTGTCATTGATTTTTAACTCCCTAAATTTATTAATGATAGAGTTTAGAAATACATAGTAAAAAATAGCAATATTTAATACGTATATGTATATGTATGTATGTATTCACATACATACACACATGTATGCATGCACACACACACACACACACACACACACACACACACACACACACACACACACACACACACACACAGAGACATATACCATGAGAAAGTATATTCAAATATGAATCTACTAGTATAAATAATGACATATAACTCTATTATTTTGCAATGTTTTGATCTTACCAAAGTGACAAATTCTTGTAAACTGCAAAACATGTTAGCTAGTTTTGTAGGATTTTTAGACCAAAAATCTAGGTCGCGAGTTTGATCAAACTCTCATATGAGAGTTTTATAAACTCTCATCCAATATATTTTAAAAAATAGAATGATTTCATTGGCCAAAAATCTAGGCCGAGAGTTTGATTCCCATACGAGAGTTTAAAAACTATCATCTGCGAGTTTAAACTCTCAATCGAGAGTTTTATTAAACTCTTGGACGAGAGTTTATGTTGATTTTTTACATGTGTTCTCTCACATGTAATTATTTTCTCCTCCTCTCCTTTATCAAAAAAGTATTACCAAACTTTATGTTTTCACCAAGAAATGCCCCCAAATTTGAGCATAATCAGGGTCCTTCTATGATTCCATACTATGCTCCATATTCCTCACAATTTTCCTCCGATACTGGGATGAGTACCTCTTACTCATTTCCTCCTACAAGAATGGATGTTCATGGATCCTCATTTAGTTACACCTCATGTTAAACCACCTCTAGTGGTTGTATTTCCACTTCATCCATCAACCCCTATTACTCTTTTCCTAGACCACTAATATTTTCTATAGTGCAGGAGCATGCTATTCCCTCTCCTTGGCCTCATGGGAAAGTCTATGCTCAATAGAGCATGCTTTCTTAGATAACACCCAATAACCAATAAGCACAACCTAAAAGGAAGGGTAAGGGAAATAATAAATGGAATAACCCATGTCAAGGAGGTGGAATTACACCAACTAATCCCCCCAATAATAAAGGGGCTAACATAAACCCTTTAAACCAAGATATGAATGAGACTTACAAGAAGGAGAACAATTCGCAATTATGGACTAATCATTTGTGCACTTTCTGCAATGTTTAAATTCATTATATGAACCATTGTCCTCATCTGGTAAAATCTCACTAGCTAGAGAATGAGGAAAATCAATGAGAAGTTGTTAATTCCCCACAAGGGAAACATAACCATCCTCCTCAAACCAACCAGAGACAACCAATTATTTTAAAAAACCCATTCCCTCCACAAAGGGTGAGTGACTTCTCACCCATAGAAAATTACCTTCCATAGGCACCACCTACTAGAAAACTGCATGAATCAGGGTTTCAAAACCTTCTTATGATGTAATCTGATGTTAAATTTCAAACATGGTGCAATTAATACAGTTCAAAGGTCGAAACCACTCTTGCTGAAAAAGAGAAAGAGTCACCCCAAGTTGGTGATTCATTTCACATACCCCATCCTACAAACAAAGGGCTCCCAAAATCCCTAAGTTTCCTTTATGCTATATTGCTAATAACCCTAATGGTAGAGTTGCTCTGAGGTATAATATTGTGGAAAATTCATCCCAGTCTCCTACAACTATGTCTACACTAGAAGTTTTGTGAAACTTCCCAGTATAACGTAAATATATATTGAACCATTTAGGTGCAATTGATCCATCTAAGTCATGTCTAATAACCTTTGATCTAGATCAAGCAGAACACTAGATGCCTTCATCTATAAATTTTCATGTCCTAGTCATAATTAAAAATATGGCCATCCACCATTGTATTATGGACAAAGGGCCTTCCACCTATGTTATGCCTACTAACATGTGGCAGAATCTTGGATCCTTGAATAGTTATCACCATCCCTCATGACCTTATGTGATTTTGATGGTCATGTTGCGCAACCTCATAGTCTTCTCCAAAATGTCGCTATAGAGTTAGCTATTAAATTCGCTTCAATCAATATAGAGGTTGTTAACTACCAATTATATTACAATCTCCTTTTTAGGTTGTATCTGCATGTATGCCATGAAAGTGTTTGCTTCATCAATATTTAGGCTTATGATTTCCCCCCATGAAGGCAGGAACTTAAAATTGGATCATTTGTTGTATTATGATCCTAAGAGTTTGGCCTATCCAGATAATGTTTTACCTTCGTTCAACAACAATCTCACTATCATAACCCTCCCCAACTATTTGAACATTGGAATAGGAATGTTTGTGATGCTACCGTGACTGGGATGCTCCAGGATTTAGTTCCTCCTCCTCCAAAGTTCAAGATATATGAATTATGTACTATCTCCTTGTGTAAAATTGTTGAAATATTGTAACTTCAAAGGATATTCTAAATTTATTTGACTGATGTAACCCAAGGGAGACGTTATTATTCCTCTAGTGGGGTGTTACTATTGTATTTGGTCATCATAGAGTCATGAGGTAAAGCCTCCACTTGTGTTGGGTCTTTAGTACCCTAATAAATAATATAAAATACTATTTTTGAGTATTCCTAGGTGAATTCGACCCAAACAGTTTATTGGGGCCAACTTGTCTAGTGCAAAAGTCAAGTTGACACATGCGCATAAATATAGAAGTTGTGGTTGTTATTTGAACATACACTCACTCACTTGTGTAGCACATAGGAGAGAGAGAGAGAGACAAAACATAAGGAGGATAAAACCTATTTTTGGGTTTGTCTTTTATACATCTTATACAGAGGAAGTTTTTCTGGGTTTTCTTCCCCATGAGGGTTTCCCAGGATAAATCTTTGTGTTCTTTTTTGTGACTGTGCTTGTCTATATTTCAGTGATATTTTTTCTTATGGTTACAGTGTTATGATGCTAAATTTTATAAGATATGATATAACCATAAAAACATAACATGGTATCAGAGCCACCCTGAAATAAGTCATTATGCAGCCGGAACAGTGCTACAACTACAACTATTGAAGATTAGGGTTTCATGCTTGAAAACCCTAAAATACTAAAACTAGTAGTTTTGTTACATTCGCTATATCTCGATATTGGAGAAGGATTAGGATCCGAAAATTTCACAGGCCGAAGATAAATTCTTGATGTACCGTGTGTAAAATTTTCATCCTCATATTCGGAGATATGATTCCTCTAAGGTAGGGTTCCAGCCTCTCCCAGGATTCAACCTTAAACAAGTGACCTAGGGAGAATTGCTATATCTTGGGTTACGAAGGTCCAAATGAAATTTCGCAAGATTTTCTAGATAGGGAATAGAATGTACTTTCTTTGGTAAAAATTTCAGACCTGAAGGTGAAACATTGACACATGGAAGTTTGTACAAGTTCTCTATGCTGAACAGTCTTGAAATAAGTCACCTTGGGAAAACTCACATAAGTCCCAATTGGTGAAACCAATTTTTCTCGAACCTGTGGTATTGGAAATATGATAGATAGGGACTCAGTGTGAAGTTTTAGACACAGAGGAGCACTGATATAGGATATACCGTAGAAGAAATAGCAGGCATTTTTGCAGAAGAAACTGAAGAAAACTAGGGCATCAGATATTTTGTAGTTCTAATCACAGTTTTGGGAAAATGAGTATACTGCTCAGGTCGAATTGAGGAGGTGCATATTTATATCCAATCAGACCTGAAATATACCTCAATTGAAAATTTATTATTTCTCTATCAAACCCTAGGTCTACCAGAAGCAGCATTCTAGAAAAGCTTTCAAGCAAGCATGAGATTAAAGCAATCTCACCGGTCAAAGAAGAAGCTACTGATCCAGAAGGAGATGATGACAAGCAAACAAAGATAAGTATTTGAATTGTATTTCCTATATATGCTATGTATTATGCATGATATAATTAATGACAATATACTACTAATATGCATGTGATGGGTAAGTATCCCATGGTTCTATACAACTCTCCATTGCTACTTATCTAGAATGAAACCTCTTTGTTGACATATTGGATTAGTGCACAATCTCAATGATGTCATGGTAGAGATGGAAGACATTTAGAAAATTTCCGAGAGATATGGATGAATTGGCTAAAATAGTTTCCTGATGCATAAGAATTTGTCCTTATGCATATGTCCTATGAAATGGTTCTAACCATGCAACTAGTGCATTTGACTTGTAGGAAAGGTCATGTATAACTACCTACAAGAAAAGGAGGATGAAACTTGTTCCAAAGAACAAGTGATGAAAATTCAAGATTCAATCCAATAAACATGAACTTGAAGCTCCCAGGGTCGGGGACACCATGACGAAAGAAAGAGCTTCAGAGAGTGGTAGATCCACCTCGAGAGATGAAGACCATCTTGGGCATGAGAGATATTCCAAGATGAAGAAAAGTATGACGGAACTTCCAAACCAAAGTAAGAGGTGTTAGACACACTCTAGTTGTGTGACACACTTGGGTGACATCATTGATGCAAACCCTTCCATCTATGGAAGAATCCATGATCAAATAGTAACAGTTGATCATGGGGAATGATGTCTAGAATATGATTCCGCCTGAAGGGAATTCTGTACTGTCTTTCATATGGATCTACAAGAATAGGTATACAAAGCAAGGTTCATTGTTTGTCTAAAAAAGAATAGACTATGAAATGGCATACTTTATTGACCAGACACACTTCTCCAGTAAAGTAGAAGTATATATTAAGCAAAGAACCACCTATACAGAATAGGCTTTGTATGAGATCAAAAGGCACCCATAGATAAGCACATCTAGGAGCTTGAAATATCACCTAGAGTGATGAATATCTTAACCTTTGTTACAAGGTTGAATATGGAAACCTATAGAAGACAACAAGCTCACAGATGGGTGCAAGAGGAACTTTTCAACGAAGTTCAAGATAAAGGGATCTTGGTATTTAGTAATCTAAGATGGATACATAGTAGGAAAGTATGCTACCTATCACTCTAATAAAGAATGTATAGGGAAGATGATGCTCTACTTCAGGGGGAGTGACTACATAATATCTTTGAGTTCGACAAGATAAGACATGATGGATAGATTCTTGATGGACTGAGACTTTACCAAAAATAAAGTGGGTTCCAACCTTCAAGGTTGAATGTGGAAGACTAGGATATGTCGATGACTTGACATAATGAATTCATGGTATATTCAATGACGAAAGAATACCATAATGATGTTTGGGATACAATACTAAAACCAGAAATCAAGAGTGTGGTATCTTCCAAATGGATTTGCAAGATAAAATATGATACTGATGGAAGTAAGCCAAGATTTGTGGTTGGAGGATTCTCTCAGAGATAGGGAATTGATTATGAAGAGACACTTGCTCTAGGAAGCAAGGTACACTTCCATCATAACTACCATGGCAATTACTTCCATGATGAAGTGGGGTATACAACAGATGGATGTAAAGACAAGACTTCCTTAATGGTGTGATTGAGCAAGAGGTTTACATCAAATAGCCACAAGGATTTGAAGTCAAAAATAGAGTGACTCATGTATGTACGTTCAAAAAGACTCTATATGGACTGAAGCAAGTTCCTAGAGCTTGGTATGGAAGAATAGATAGCTTCTTGGAAAGCATGGACTTTACCAAGAGTAAATTTGGTCCTAAAACTTTACCTTAAGGTTATGGATGGTGAACCTGACATACTATTGTTGTATGTGGATAATCTAATTCTGACTGAAAATGAGAAACATATCATATATTGCAAGAAGAAGCTAGCTGAAGAATTTGAGATGAAAAGATATTGGATTGATGCATTATTTCCTTAAGCTGGAAGTGTGGAAGAGCTCAGAACAAATCTTTCTGAACCAGGGAAAGCATGTTGTGAAAATAAATCTTAAAGAAGATTTGATATGTTGGATTGTAAATCCATGGCCACACCCATGGATACCAACATGAAGTTGTTGTCTAATGAGACATCAGAGTTAGTGGATATGACTCAGTATAGATAGATTATTGATTCGTTGATGTATCTGATGAACACAAGGTCATATATATGCTTTGCTGTGAACACCTTCAGTTAGTATCTAGTTAACCCTAGATAGCTGCAAAGGTACGACAGACTTGGGACTTTACTATGGTAGAGATCATGACTATAGATTATATGGATATACAGATTCAACTTGGGTAGGAAGTGCCAGAGAAAGAAAGAGAACCTTAGGTGGATGTTATTATCTGGGGTCTGCCATGATATCATGGTTTAGTCTAGTGTTGCTCTCAGTACAACTGAAGCAGAGTACATTGCAACTTGCTCCACTATCTGGGAAGCCCTGTGGCTTCGAAAATATGATTCCAGGACTATTTGACATGGATACCACATTGTTTCTATGTGACAACCAGAGTTTCATAAAGATGACAAAGAATCCTGTGGAATATGGTACCGAAGAGAGACATAAAACTCTAGCATGTGAGTACTGATGAGCAATTTGCTGATGTGGTGACCAAGCTTTCGTGACAAGCTTAGTGTAGTTCGTAAATAATTTCCTCACAAGGAGTAACAATGATGTTGATACTGAATACTTTCTTCGCAAGGAGGAACAGTGATGTTGATACTGAAGACTTTCCTTGCAAGGAGGAACAATGATGTTTGTACTGAAGACTTTCCTCATAAGGAGGAACAGTGATGATGATACTATAGACTTTACTTGCAAGGCGTAACAATGGTTATATGGATCCTTCTCGAAAAGGAGAAATAAGTTGAAGATATGGAATTTCTTCAGAAAGGAAGAACAAGTCGAAGATATGGAATTTCTTTAGAAAGGAAGAATGAGTCGAAGATTTGGACTTTATTTAGAAAGAAAGAATGAGTCGAAGATATGTACTTTCTTTAGAAAGGAATAACGAGTCAAAGATATGGAATTTCTTCAAAAAGGAAGAAAAATTCGAAGATATAGACTTTCTTTAGAAAGGAGGAACAAGTTGAAGATATGAACTATCCTAAAAAATGAAGAACAGGTCAAGACTATGAACCCTCCTCGGACAAAGTGGGATTAGGTTGATAATATGGATCCTCTTGAAAAATGGGGAATTATGATGAGACTGACATCGATGATGGGATGACAGTGATGCTCTAGCATGAAAGAGGCCAAATATTCCTAAAGATGCTGACATGGTCTGACATTCACTTGTGGTCAATAGTATCCTCTCTCGAGGATAGCAGGTATAACACTCTGTTCATGAGAGTGGTGTAAATTTGAGCACATAGATCTGTAGACAAATACACAATTCACAAAGTAGATCGCATAATTTACTGAGCAATTGAAGAATGAAACAGTGCAAACAAAGGCTTGTAGCTGTGAATGCTTTCATTAATCAAAAAGTAATCCGATGATAATTATTGTTAGGTATAACTCCCGATTCGATTCTATTCATGGCTAAAACATTAATTTATACATTACAATGAGGCGGTTGAGAACCAACCTTTTCACCTTCCTATGCAACTATTCAAATTCCTATTTATTTATTTATTTACAATAATCCTGATCGATTATATTCTAACGATCCCCCTCTTAATCCGAAGGGGTGTTCATAAGTCCGAGCATGTTTCTGAATCTTTCAAACTTTTCTCGTCCAAGCGCTTTGGTGAAGATGTCTGCAACTTGATCATTTGTGGAACAATGTCGAAGATGGAATGTCTTGGCCTCTACATGATGTCGAATCAAATGATACTTTGTGTTGATGTGTTTGGTTCGATCATGGAATCTAGGATTCTTAGCCAGCTTGATTGCAGAAGTATTTTCGACCAACAATGGAGTGGAGTTCTCTTGTTTTTCTTGCAAATCTTCAAGTATCTTCCTGAGCCATACTATTTCTTTCGTTGCTTCAGCTGCAGCCACATATTCTGATTCTATTGTTGAATCTGCTGGAACTGACTGTTTGCGTGATTTCCATGAAACAACCA
>LPNX010960889.1:0-81630 GCA_001517045.1 Pseudotsuga menziesii | reverse complement strand
TCAGAAGATTTACTAGCATATTGATGTTTATTATCATCTTTCTTTTGGTTGTGCTTGTCTTTGATGGAGTCCCATGAAGCCCAACACTGATTTGATGTGTGCCCAGTCTTTCCACAACGCTTACACTGCAAATCTGATCTTTTGCTTCTTCCCCCTCTGCCTCTAAAATTTCTTCTTCCTCGTCCTCTCTTGCTGCAATATCCCTTGGAAGGGTCTTTGGATTGGTCTTTGCCAGCTAGGGAAGCACCAATACTAGATGCCAAAGAGTGCATCTTTACAACTGTTAGTGTAATGAACTTAATATGACAAAGATAATGAGATAATAGAGAAAAACAAAAACCTTGCAGGTCTACAGCCTCTGCCAAGGTGATTTACAATCTTAATATGCTATCAATAAGTTCATAAGCAAATTTTTAGCACCAGTCAATGATCTCAGCTATATGAAAGAAGCAGGTCTAAGTATCTGCTACTTTTTTTTTTTTACAATACAGTCTATGTAGAATTACAGCTGCACTAGCTAGTATAAACAATGTCTTCGACAAGCTCTATTCACTATGCAAGTCTATGTCTTTGTCATCAGTCTAAGACAATTTTGCAGCAATACAATTTTTATGGTGATGTTCAAACATAAAAAATAATAAGCTCTGCAACTATGTACAACAATATTTTCATGTCACATGACAGTGCTAGTTTTCAAAGGAACATATCAGAATGATTCCAACATTCAGCAGCCAATATACTCAATGCAGATACAAACTTATAGCTCGCAGCATTGGTGCTTCAACACAGCAGTTGTATCTCGCAGCAGATATTATTTCTCCAACGCAGTCTCCACCATGTTAGCTCAGAAAATTAGGGTTTCAGTACAGCAAAAAGGATCCCACAAAAAATTAGGTTAAATTTAGGGTTTATGGGCCTCCACAACGATGATTAGATTTGCAGTCTCCACATAGATACTACGCAGGCATCTTGAAGGGAACAGCTCCATGCATAACTGAGGTAACAGCTGTCCACGCAGCTCCTTGAATTAGTACTCCAGGCAGCTCTTCAACGCAAGGTTTATACACGCAGTCACGGGCCTCCACGCACCGGTGGAATTCTCAACCTCCAACGCAGCTTTCAATGTAGTCTTCAACTCAGTCTACACAATCAAAAAAGGTCTCATCCAAAAATAACTAGCAATCGACGAAGATTTATAGAGGGTGTTTCATATATAAAGAACTGCATGCCCTCTCCACATCTTTTATATATGTTTTTATTGACAGATCAATGCCCAAGCTGGTTCTGAGATAAAGATTTAAATCCTCAAGGTGGCGCAACCAGCGATTGAGTTCAACGTTATATAATTAGAGGAGGGATCAAACAGTATCTACATTAATTCATTCTCACAACGATCGAAAGCCTTCAACAAGAAGCCAAGAACAATTATTGTACTAACACCATGTTCCAAACCGTTATTGCAGTTGCACCGATGGTGTTTTCTCTGATCCTCTCCACGTTCTAGCAGATACCAGTCTTAACCATGCAGGTCGCAGATACCAGTCTTCATCACACAGGTCATAGCTCCAGTCTTCACCACGCAGGTCGCAGCTCCATGCTGGTGTAGCAGGTCGCATGTACCCCTTTCTCCTTCTCTCTTTACTCGTTTCAATCACGTTAAGCAGTTGGATCTCTCTCGATTGATCGCATCTACATCATTGAGTACTGTGTGTAACTTCTGGATTGGCGTCAATAGGCAAATAATTGCTTAGCAAGAGATGGAAGCCTCTACAAAATCAGGAAAGGGTGTAGGAGGCTGAAAGGGAGGATCTAAGAAGAAGCTTCTCACGAAATCTGTCAAGGCCGGTCTTCAATTTCCCGTCGGACGGCTCTCTAGATATCTTAAGAATGGTAGATATTCCAAGAGGGTTCGGATCGGAGCTCCCATTTTCCTTGCAACTGTTCTTGAATACTTAGCAGTTGAGGTGCTTGAATTGGCAGGAAACACTGCCAAGGATAACAAGAAGAATAGGATAATTCCCCGCCATATCCAGCTGGCCGTGGGAAATGAGGATGAAGCTATGCAATCTCAAACTCACGCAGCAAAAGGAGGAGGAGATCGCAGCATACAAAACAGAAGATGAATGGAGAGCATGGTTACAACTTAGGGTTAGGTATACATCAAACGTATGAGCAGAAAACACACATAATGAATGCGCCCAGGGGAAAACTGGCGATGGGCAGGCAGCTTGAAATAGATATGGCAGAATGAAGATCTGGCATGCAGAATGGCAGGCAGGAGTTATGGCAGATAGCCCTGCTCTGATACCACTTGTTAGGTATAACTCCCAATTCGATTCTATTCATGGCTAAAACATTAATTTATAAATTACAATGAGGCGGTTGAGAACCATCCTTTTCACCTTCCTATGCAACTATTCAAATTCCTATTTATTTATTTATTTACAATAATCCTGATGGATTATATTCTAACAATTACAATGAAGTAAAATGGCTTTAATAGCCACATGCAATTTGAATCCACATGAGGAAATTCGAATTGATAGACTCTACTTGACTGTAGGTAACTAAGACCTTGTCTAAATCACTATCGGAGGACTCAGTAGTTAACTGACCTTGTCTAAACCATAATCGGAGTTCATCGAAGCTCTAAAACACAACTCAAGTGTTACATTCAGTGTTGACTAAGGTTAACTGACTATGGTAGGTGAGAAATGCACCCCACATGAGTGCAGTCAAGTAAACCTAGCACTAACTGGATGTAGAGGGCTAGAAATGAATGTAGTTGACTCCTAACTTAGCTTGACTAGTCATTAACTGAAGTGAACTGACCTTGGTTGGTTTTGGCACTCCTAGTGGCTTCCTAAATTGTAGGGATTGGTCTAGGAGGATCCTAAATTGACACAATCAAGTGCAGTCAGTGGCAATGAGCCTCAATTAGTGTTCCCCACACTTTAGTAATTGAAACATGTGCCCTAATTAGGTCAAGTGGAACCAATGGTGTTAATGACTATAAATAGACTGGATGGACTCCCGATTTAGACATATGACCAAATTTGGACAAGGGAGGATTAATAATCCTAACACCCCCCCTGAATGCTAACTTGGACAAACTGTGGGCCCTAGTAACTAAGACCATAGGTCACCCATTACATCAAGTAAAATAAAGTAACTACTTAATACAAGGAGTTGGGGCAAAAACCACATGGGAAAAAAGCCCTCCCTCTAGCTAAGCAGGTAGAATCAGGTCTCAAGTTTGAAAAACTTGAAAATATGTTGCTGCAACATTCATCTCTATGAGGTAGTGAAGTAGCATGCATGGTGTGCTGTGCATAGCTATCCTGGGGCCTGGCATGTAGAATTCTCCTTCTTCTCCAAAAATGATGATGGGAGTGTTAGAATATTCAGCCAATACTAAGGGGGGGGGGTGAATCAGTATTAAACAAGATTTACTACTTTTTAAATCAACTTGAATAAATCACTATAATTCATAAAGCACAATCACATATAGGCACAAGACACAATATTTTTACATGGAAAACCCAAATGGGAAAAACCACAGAATGCTTCTTTAATATTATCAATGAAAAGAATACATTCAATGCTTATGTGCACCAACACAAAAGAAGCACTAACTCCCTGAAGTTCTTTGGCATCGACCAAAAGGAGGCTCCAACCCCTTGTGAGCACCAACTCACAATCTCCTTGCCCCGTCTTGCCACCCTGATATGTTTTCAGGCACCAACCTGAAGGAGACTATGATCCCCTATAGTACATCACCAAACGGTCCTGAATATAAAGATGGATCTGAACTACGACCACTGCTAGAAACTGCATCAAACCATTGACTCAATCACTCTGCCAAATCACTGTCGGAACCACTGCTGATCTCTACACTGTTCGAACCTCTGTCATACCCCCACTCAACAAAAAGTCACTTACATCATCATGTCACATAACCTCAGCATATAGCACATGTGCATAAACCCTGAGTTCAAAAAGAATTTTCGGTATACCTGAAGAAACCAAAAGAAATTCTAAACCATACCATCACATAGCCCTTTTAGTAAGTTTTCAACCCAATACCCCATTACGACTTTCTATTAAAAGTCCCCACAGTGAACACCCAGCTTAATGAATCCATTGATTTTGATGTGTATGTTGTGAAGAGGCCCGGTGTGGACCAATTCCTGGAGGAGGCTACGAAGCTCTTCGAGGTGGTGGTGTTCACTGCCGCCAATTGGCTATATGCGGACCTCGCACTCGATCTCCTTGACGTCAAGGGCATGTTGATAACCCACCGCCTCTTCAACCCCCAGTGCACCCAGATTTTGGTGCTTTTAATGGATGGTCGAAAAGAGAGCGCGGAGGTGAAGGATCTAAGATGTCTGGGTCGGGAGTTGAGCAAAACCTTAATTGTGGACAACAGCCATGTGGAATACGCTATGCAGCCCGAGAACACATTTCCTATACATTCCTTCTACGGAGATCAACCCCACGACTGTCAGCTCAGCCAGGTCATCTCCATTCTCTGCACTATTCTTCACAAAAAAATAGATAATCAACTGAGGTGTATTGACCTCTTATTTATACTTGCTTTCCATACCTTTCTACAACCTTCTCCAAGAGGATTTCCTTATTTTAAGGAAATGAAACTTTACACGGAAACCATTAGAACCTTCTCCAAGAGGCTTTCCTCATTTTAAGGAAATGAAACTTTACTCTTCTAGGGATTTTCTTCTTTACTAAGGGGCTTTCCTCATTTTAAGGAAATGAAACTTTACTCTTCCGTGGCTTTTCTTCTTTACTAAGGGGCTTCAACTTCTAAGCTAAATATCCGGAGCTCTAGGGCTTCTTTCACTATCGTTTTAGGGGGGATAGACAATACACATCCTGTAGATGCCAAATCAACTCCATAATTATGCAAATACCACCTAGGACCACACCAACAACCAAAGACAAACTTTGACATCAATGACAACATCATTCAACAATCTCCCCCTTTGTCATTGATGGCAACCAACATACTCCCCCTGTCATCATGCTCCCCTTGTCACTTTCTCTCCCCCTTTGACATCAATGGCAAAGGGTAACTCCCCCTGTCACCCACTCTCCCCCTGACCTGCTGCTTTCCACTGAAACAATCAAACTGGAGCTGGAATCACTCCTAATCTGTCTCTGAGATACTCAAAATTCTCTCTTGGGAGAGGCTTCGTAAAGATGTCTGCAACCTGTTCCTTAGTCCCCACAAATTCCAATTTGACATGCTTCTCTGTTACATGTTCCCGTAGAAAATGATATTTAATTGGAATATGATTTGTCTTTGAATGCATTACAGGATTCTTAGAAATGCTGATAGCACTTGTATTATCACACAGTATAGAAATAGGTTCTTCATAATGAACTTGTATGTCTTACAGGGTTTGCTTCATCCAAAGAACCTGTGTGCAACAAGCTGTTGCTGCGATGTATTCTGCTTCAGCTGTAGACAAAGTTACCAAAGTCTGCTTCTTACTCATCCATGACACCAAACAATCACCTAAGTAAAAGGCTGCACCACTTGTGTTTTTCCCGTTGTCAACACTACCGGCCCAATCTACATCTGTATATGCTATAAGAGTCAATTCGTTTGCTTTTGGATACCAAAGTCCATAGTCCATTGTCCCTTTTAAGTATCTGAAGATTATTTTGACTGCCAGAACATGACTTTCCTTTTGGGATGCCTGAAATCTTGCAACCTGTCCAACTGCTTGCATGACATCTTGTATCGAAGCTGTTACATATAATAAGCTACCTATCATCGATCTATACTGCCTCTGATCTACTTCATTTGACTCATCATATTTACTTAGCTTGCAACCAATGACCATCAGAGTACTCACAGGTTTACAATCTTTCGTTCTAAATTTCTTCAACATCTCCTTGATATATTTCGTCTATGAAATGAAAATACCCTCATCAAGTTGTGAGATCTAAAGACCTAAGAAGAATGACAACTCACCAAGCAAGGACATTTCAAACTCATGCTGCATGTCTTTATAAAATTCTTTGCTTAACTGATCATCATCACTTCCAAAAATGATATCATCAACATATACTTCAATGATGATCATATTTTCCTTGTCCACCTTTATATATAGATTACTGTCTACATTGCCTTTTCTGAATCCTTTCTTCTGTAAATACTTGTCCAATCTCGCATACCAAGCTCTGGGACCCTGTTTAAGGCCATATAATGCTTTCTTCAACTTGTAGACATATCCATTTTCATTTGACATTTGAAACCCTTCTGGTTGTTCTATGTAGACTTCTTCCTCCAATTCTCCATTTAGGAAAGCCGACTTTACATCCATCTGATAGACCTTGATCTTCTTTGAACATGCATAGGCCAATATAATCATGATTGCCTCCATTCTGGATACTGGAGCAAAAGTCTCTTCAAAGTCCATTCCTTCAATCTGGGCATAACCTTTACACACCAGACGAGCCTTGTTCCTAGTAACCTGTCCTTCTTCATTCAACTTGTTTCTGAAGACCCATTTTCTGCCGATCACATTCTTGTTTTTTGGTCTTGGAACCAGTTCCCATGTTTCATTCTTTTGGATTTGATCTAGTTCTTCTTCCATTGCTTTGATCTAGAACTTATCATTGCTGGCTTCTTCAAAACTACTTGGCTCAACTGTAGATAACAAGGAAAAGTGTCCTTGTTCTGGAGTTAGACTCTGCTTTCTACTTCTTGTTTCTACTCCTGCACTTTTGCTTCCAATGATCTGTTTTGGTGGATGATTCTTCTCACACCACTTATTCAGAGTCTTATATGGAGTATGAGACCCTTGCTGACTTCTTACTTCATTACTTCCTTCTAATGGTGCTTCCTCATCATCATCACTTTCTTGCTTGTATTTAGTCTCAAATGGTTCTTCTGAGACTTCACTTCCCTTTTTCATCCTTGAAGACAGAATTTCATCAACTTTCACGTTGATGCTTTCTACCATTCTGTTGAGTCTGACGTTAAAGAAATTGTATGCTTTACTGTGACTTGAATACCCAAGGAATATGCCATCATCAACTCTAGATTCAAACTTACCAAGTCTATCCTCCTGCTTAATGTAGCACTTACTCCCAAATATCTTGAAGTGTTTAACATTTGCAGGTCTTCCTTTCCATAGCTTAGAGTTTTATCACCGTTACTTCTGAGAAGACATCTATTCAAAGTGTAGACTGCTGTATGGATTGCTTGTACCCAGAAGACATCACTTACTTTTGAGTCATTTAGCATTGTTCTAGCCATTTCTTGAACCGTTCTATTTTTCCTTTCCACTACTCCATTTTGCTGAGGAGTATATGTTGCTGAAAAATGTCTTCTGATTCCATTCTCTTCACAATAACTATAGAACTCATTTGAATGGAATTCCCCTCCATTGTCCGATCTTAGACACTTAATATTCATTTCAAGTTCATTCTCAACCATCTCCTTGAAAATTCTGAAACATTCAAATGCTTCTGACTTCTTATAGAGAAAGCATACCCAGGCCATTCGTGTGTAATCATCAATGAGTAACATGAAGTACAGTTCACCATCCAGTCCTCTAGTCCTCATTGGTCCACATAAGTTTGTATGAACTAATTCCAAAGGCTTCGTTGATGAATCCTCCTTTGTTCTGAATTCTACCTTTGTCTGCTTTCCATGCTGATAGTGCTTACATAAAGAATTAGCTGGTTTTGAGATCTCCGGCATTTATTTTATTGCTTTCTTCTTGCTGATCCTCACTAGGTTGTCAAAGTGAATATGACCCAACCTTTTATGCCACAGCCAACTTTCATCTTCTTTTCCAAGGTTGCAACTTTCTCCTTCTACTTCATCAAGGATATATGTTATGAGGAGTTCTTGTTGCCATTGCTACTAGCCTGCCTGATTTTTCCCTTCTGATCTCACACTTCTTGGCTGTAAAGAGCAATTTATGTCCTTGGTCACACATCTGACTTACACTCAACAGATTATGCTTCATGTCTTCAACTAGAAGAACATTTTCTACCATTGCATCTTTGCTTGCAAGACTGACTGTTCCTCTTCCTAGAATCTTTGCAGAATTATTGTTGCCAAAGGTGACTGATCCATCCTTTTCCTTCTTCAGATCAACAAACCTGTTCTTATCACCTGTCATATGTTTTGAACATCCACTTTCAACATACCAACCATTCCTTTTATCCTGTGCTTGCAGAGCAATTCCACATACTTCTCCTTGTAGACCATCTTTTCTTTTCCATGTCTTCTGATATTCTGGAATTTGTACATTTTTTTATTGGAACACTTGTGAACCAACTCTTGCATTCTCTAGCTATGTGCCCAAAGTTGTTTCATTTAGGACACTTAGATTCATTATTCAACACCTCAAATTGGTTGTAGCCTCTGTTCATTATCTCTTGAGGTCTTCTAAACTGGTTAGTGTCAGAGAAATTTCTGTTCACTGCTTGACGGATTCTACTGAACTGATTTTCCTCAATATGACCTTTATAACCATCATTGAACCAAGTATCTCTACATCGTGCATAGGTTCTACAATCTACAGCCTTATGCCCAAATTTATTACAATAAAAACATGAACCATAAAAGAAACCTTGGTACCTGGTCATAGGAGGCCTTCTGAATGGAGCTGATATTTTGAATCCTTGATTCCAAACTGCTTCTCTTCTTGGTTGCTCATATTCTTGATCTCTCTTCCTTTCATTATTCCTAACAGTCTCTGGATGTAAATTTGTTTCTTCATTTACTGCTGTCTTGGAGCTTGATCCTTTTTCATAAATAGTTTCCTTGTATCCTAATCCAGATTTGTCTATGGTAGGTCTTTGATTATTGAGGATTTGATCAAGTATACTCGTACTTTTCTCATACTTCTGCTGATGTTGCTTTTCTCCCAACTGCTTCTTGAAAGAATATATCTCAATCTCAAGTTCCTCTTGAATCCTTTCTCTTTGTCTTAGCTGACCCTTTAGTAATTCCTCAATAGCTTTTGCTTCTTCTATTTGAACTTTCAAGTTAAGGAATGCTTTCTTTAACTCCTCAGAATCACCTTCTTCCTTCAGTCTTCTATTTTCCTCTTTCAAAAGTTTTTTCTTCTTCCTTACTATTCTGAGCTCACCAAGAGCACTAATCAGTTCTGCTTCAAGATTCACTTCTCCTCCTCCTTCTTCTTCTTCTTCCTTTTCTTCCCTTTTTGATTCATCAACAGCCATGAAGAGGACTCTTCTTGAATCATCATCATTATCATCATTATCATCGTCTGAAGATGAGCCATCTTCCTTTGAATAGAAATTCTTCTTCTTGAAGAACTTCCAGTTATTTTTCTTTTGATTCTTCTTCTGGTATCTTGTTTCCTTCTTAGGAGCTTCATCTTCATCGTCCTCACTTTCTGCATTCTTATAAGGACACTTCAAAGCAAAATGACCAATTTTACCACAATTAAAACATATCAGAGGAAGCTTACCTTTATATTTTCCGGTTCCTCTTTTGAGCTTCCTTATGAATTTTGTTGTTTCTTCATCATCTGATTCTTCACTGCAACTAGGGCACTCCTTCTCTTTCGGTTTTTTCTTCACTGTCTTCTTTTCTGCCTTGAATGCTGCTTCTCTTCTCTTGGGCTTGTCTTGTCTAGTTCTCATCTCATAAGCTGTGAGAACTCCTTGTAGCTCATTTATGTCAAAATCTTTTATGATGAGTCTTTCTTCTAAAGCTCATACCTTAGCATCAAATCTCATTGGAAGAGATATCAATATCTTCAAGATCACATCCTTTTCTTCCATTTTCTGTCCAAGCCCTCTCATGGTATTTATAATTTCATCAACACAGCGAAAGAAAGATGCAACATCCTCGTCATCCTCCATCTTCAGGAACTCAAAATGGATTTTGTATGACTGCAGTCTAGCTGTCTTCACATTTTCATCTCCAAGGAATACATTCTGAATCTTGTCCCGCATTTCTTTTGCCGTAGAGAGATGTACAATCTTGACGAGTTCTGAATCTACTATTGCTCCCATAATAATACTTGCAGCCCTTGAGTTGCAATCATATCTTCTTTTCTCAACTATACCAAGTGTCGAAAGATCATTGGGTATAGTGTATCCATATTCTACTATCTTCCATACCTCAAGTCCTTGTGCCAACAAGAAAAGCTTCATTCTTGCACTCCAGATCGCATAGTTAGATCCAATAAATACTGGACTTCCAAACTTATTGCATTCCATTGCTTTCTCTCAGTGATCTTCCTTCCAGCGGTTAAGCTGTCTCTGAAGGAACCTGGCTCTAATACCACTTGTTAGAATATTCAACCAATAATGAGAGGGGGGGGGGTGAATCAGTATTAAACAAGATTTACTACTTTTTAAATCAACTTGAATAAATCACTGTAATTCATAAAGCACAATCACATATAGGCACAAGACACAATATTTTTACGTGGAAAACCCAAATGGGAAAAACCACAGAATGCTTCTTTAATATTATCAATGAAAAGAATACATTCAATGTTTATGTGCACCAACACAAAGGAAGCACTAACTCCCTGATGTTCTCTGGCACCGACCAGAAGGAGGCTCCAAACCCTTGTGAGCACCAACTCACAATCTCCTTGCCCCATCCTACCGCCCTGATATGTTTTCAGGAACCAACCTGAAGGAGACTATGATCCCCTATAGTACATCACCAAACTGTCCTGAATATAAAGATGGATCTGAACTGGGACCACTGCTGGAAACTTCATCAAACCATTGACTCAATCACTCTGCCAAATCACTGTCGGAACCACTGCTGATCTCTACACTATTCCAACCTCTGTCGTACCCCCACTCAATAAAAAGTCACTTACATCATCATGTCACATAACCTCATCATATAGCACATGTGCATAAACCCTGAGTTCAAAAAGAATTTTTGGCAGACTTGAAGAAACCAAAAGAAATTCTAAACCATACCATCACATAGCCCTTTCAGTAAGTTTTCAACCCAATACCCCATTACGACTTTCTATTAAAAGTCCCTGGGTGAACACCCAGCTTAATGAATCCATTGATTTTGATGTGTATGTTGTGAAGAGGCCCGGCGTGAACCAATTCCTGGAGGAGGCTGCGAAGCTCTTCGAGGTGGTGGTGTTCACTGCCGCCGATCAGCTGTATGCAGACCTCATACTCGATCGCCTTGACGTGAAGGGCATGTTGATAACCCACCACCTCTTCAACCCCCAGTGCACCCATATTTTGGTGCTTTTAACGAATGGTTGAAAAGAGAGCGTGGAGGCAAAGGATTTGAGCCATCTGGGTCGGGAGTTGAGCAAAACCTTAATTGTGGACAACAGCCATGTGGCATATGCTGTGCAGCCCGAGAACGCGTTGCCTATACATTCCTTCTACGGAGATCAACCCCACGATCGTCATCTCAGCTAGGTCATCTCCATTCTCTGCACTATTCTTCACAAAAAAATAGATAATCAACTGAGGTGTATTGACCTCTTATTTATACTTGCTTTCCATACCTTTCTAGAACCTTCTCCAGGAGGCTTTCCTTATTTTAAGGAAATGAAACTTTACATGGAAACCACTAGAACCTTCTCCAAGAGGCTTTCCTCATTTTAAGGAAATGAAACTTTACTCTTCTGGGGCTTTTCTTCATTACTAAGGGGCTTTCCTCATTTTAAGGAAATGAAACTTTACTCTTCCGGGGCTTTTCTTCTTTACTAAGGGGCTTCAACTTCTGAGCTAAATATCCGGAGCTCTAGGGATTCTTTCACTATCATTTCAAGGGGGATAGACAATACACATCCTGTAGATGCCAAATCAACTCCATAATTATGCAAAGACCACCTGGGACCACACCAACAACCAAAGACAAAATTTGACATCAATGACAACTTCATTCAACAAGGAGGAAGGAGGAATGTAACCTTTGTCTCTTTCTGAATGAAGAGGTGTATGATCATATCCATTCTTTTGAATGTAGTAAGACTAAGACCTTGCCATATGGCATCTTATAGGGAGTCTATTGCATCTCCCTAAAGGAGGTAAGATAGCATGACATAGCATAAGAGTCTTTCCTTTCTGAGTGTCAGGTGAGTTTCCAGTCATCGGCCTAGCTTCCACTTTGGAAGTAGGGACTGAATCTAGATCTGAGTCACCCTGAATATCAAGGTCATAAACTGATATAGATGGATCTACAATACTAGTAGAAGCTGTAAAAGAAGCAGATGCAATGATTTTACCTTCCCTTGCAGGTGGCTGCTGAGAGTGCACTGGTTTTGAAGGAGGCGTGAAATGTGAGAACTCATATGATTTTGAAGCATGATTTGCAGTACCCTTTGCTATGATGCTCCCAGTAGATATATCTGTGATCTCTACTGAGTCAGGACCAAAGATCACTCGCTTTGGAGATCCAGTATGGGTCATCTGATAGATAGATAACATGTTTGAAGCTAGGGAGGGAACAAATAACACATCTTTGAACCTTCCATGTTCAAGTTGGATAGAGCCTTTCCCCTTTGTTTTGACTTTACTGTTATTTCCCATCTGAATACTAGGACCATCAAAGGATTGAAAAGAAGAGAATGATTCTCTGGATCCAGCCATATGGTTGGAAGCTCCAGAATCAATGAGGAAGACAAGTGATGATGTGCAGCAAGCCATCAGTGTGTGTCCTTTCCTTTGGTATTCTTCTTCTTCTTCTTCAGAGTCATCATTCCTTGCGCTAGTAGGTACATAAATGTTGTGCTTTTTCAAAAGAAGAGCCATTTCATCAAGTTGTCTTATCATACAGGAGCTTTTTGAATGGAATCCCCCTCCACAATAAGAGCAGAGGACCTTGCCTTTGCCATTCTTCTTGCTTCTCTTCGAACCTAAAGGTTCTTTTGACTACTCTTTCTTCATAGGGGACTCATCTCTTTTCTTCCCTTTGTCATTCGCTACCTTATCTCCTCTTGCAACTAGAGCTATATCTTTGGGAGATTGAATGATCCCCATTTGGATCAATTTATCATTCTCAAAAATAAGAGATTGGATGAAAGCATTAAGAGTGGGAATCTTCCAATTTGGAGTAGTGAGCCTTATTGTTTGGAAGGTGGATAAAAAGACTGAGTAGTCTGCATTGAGCTTTGTGAGAATAGCAAGGATGAGATGATATTTATCCTTCTCCACTTTGCATTTCTTCAACAAATATATCAGGTTCTTGAACTTTGTGAAGAATTCATTCAGAGATTCGAAATTGGATGGATTGAGAGTAATCAGATCATTTTCTAGCTGATGGATCCTCATCTCATCATGCTTATCAAATAGGGAGGCAAGCTTGTCCCAAACTAGCTTTGGAGTCTTCAATTCTAGGATGTGGAACCAAAGATCTTTAGAGATTGAGAAGAGAAAGTGTCCATGGGCTTCATCAAGACTGTTCATGTACTTAGATTTTTCTTTATCTGAATCTGGATCTTCCTCTATTTGTTCTATGAGTCTGAAGAGCCCTTTGGTGCAGAGCATTACCACCATGTTTGCCTTCCACTGGTGATAGTTGAAGGGAGTGAGAGGCTCTATTGGATGAGCCATTTCGAATGTAGTAGGAAGAACTGATCTACTGTAGCGAATGCAGTGAGAAGAAAGAGCTGCTTGTAGTGAATGTTGTAAGAAAAGCTGATAACCTATCACACAATAAAACATACAAAGTAAGGTCGACAGTCTGCACTTTTGGAATTTCCTTCACACCCAGCATAGTTGATCAAGCAAGCTTGATCAATAATTTCCTAACTTGGGATATTAGTGGTAAATTCTCAGCTTCTGGTGCAGTACTGGAAAGAGAAATTTGCCAAAAAAATGATCCGGCTGGAGATCTGAGGAGGAGAGGAGTCTTGTCCACTGAGGCTCTGATACCATGTGAATTTGAGCACATAGATATGTAGACAAATACACAACTCAAGAAGTAGATCTCACAATTTACTCAGCAATTGAAGAATGAAACAGTGCAAAAAAAGGCTTGCAGCTGTGAATGCTTTCATTAATCAAAAAGTAATCCGATGATAATTACAATGAAGTAAAATGGCTTTAATAGCCACATGAAATTGGAATCCACATGAGGAAATTCGAATTGATAGACTGTACTTGACTATAGGTAACTAATACCTTGTCTAAATCATTATCGAAGGACTCAGTAGTTAACTGACCTTGTCTAAACCATAACTGAAGTTCATCGGAGCTCTAAAACACAACTCAAGTGTTACATTCAGTGTTGACTAAGGTTAACTGACTGTGGCAGGTGAGAAATGTGCCCCACATGAGTGCAGTCAAGTAAACCTAGCACTGATTGAATTTAGAGGACTAGAACTGAATGTAACTGACTCCTAACTTAGCTTTACTAGTCATTAACTGAAGTGAACTGACCTTGGTTGGTTTTGGCACTCCCAGTGGCTTCCTAAATTGTAGGGATTCGTCTAGGAGGCTCCTAAACTAATGCAATCAAGTGCAGTCAGTGGCAGCGAGCCTCAATTAGTGTTCCCCACACTTTAGTAACTGAAACATGTGCCCCAATTAGGTCAAGTGGAACCAATGGTGTTAATGACTATAAATAGACTGGATGGACTCCAGATTTAGACATGACTCCCAATTTAGACATATGACCAAATTTGGACAAGGGAGGATTAATAATCCTAACAAGTGGTCCTTACTAGCTAAGGATGGCCCTACATATGCTACTCTCGCATGGATATTACCCACATTCACTTGTGGACGATAGTATCCTCTCTCAAGGATAATAGGTATAATGCTCCGTTCATTAGAGTGGTCCTTACTAGCTAAGGATGGCCCTACATATGTTACTCTTTTATGGAGAGCACCCACATTTAGTTGTGGATATCGTAGAATAACACTCGCTCATGAGTGGTCCTAACTTGTGTGGTATAGATGCTCTATGATGAGTCCTCATGGACGACAAGACTGAAATTTTGTATGCAGTTGAGATCTGCTCTGCAGATGATACTCTTGTATGGAAAGTATGCCTACATTCATACGTAGATGCCATAGAATAACACTTTCTTGGGAGTGGTCCTAACCTGTGTGGTATGGATGCTCTATGATGATTCCTCACGGACGACATAGTATAACACTCACTTGGGAGTGTTCCTAACCTGTGTGGTATGGATGTTCTACGATGGGCCGACATTGTGTATGCAGTCAAGATCTGCTCTAAATACAATACTCTTACATGGTAGAGTATACCTACACGTGAGTGTAGATACTGTAGTATAACACTCACTTGTGAGTGGTCCTAACTTGTGTGGTATGGATGATCTACGATGATTCCTCACGGATGATGGGACAACATTTTGTATGTGGTCGAGATCTGCTCTGTAGACACTACTCTTACATGGTAGAGTATACCTATGCATGAGTGTAGATACCATAGTATAACACTCACTTGTGAGTGGTCCTAACCTGTGTGGTATGGATGGGCTACGATGAGTCCTCACGGACGATAGGGATGATGATTCAATTGATTGATTTCATGGATCATGTTGATGGAGGATTGCATCGTCCTTGGAATTATGTCCTAAATTGATGAGGATTGATCATCCCACAAATAGATCATGTGTACTGCAGGTAGCGTGGCAGTGAAGGATCAAGTAGATCAAAGCACAATAGTGAAGGATCAAGTAGATCAAAGTGTGGCTGCAAAGGATCAAGAAGGATCAAAGTGAGGCCACAAAGGATCGAAAGGATTGAAGTGATGCTACAAAAGGATTGAAAGGATCAAAGTGCTGCTTCAAAGGATCGAGAAGATCGAAGGCTACTGCAAAAGATCAAAGTGTTGTTGCAAAGGATCAAGAAGATCGAAGTGCTGCTGCAAAGGATTGAGACGATCGAAGTGCCGCTACAAAGGATCGAGAAGATTGAAGTGTTGCTACAAAGGATTGAGAATATTGAAGTTCTGCTACAAAGGATCGAGAAGATCGAAGTGCTACTGCAAAGGATCAAAAGATCGAAGTGTTGCTGCAAAGGATCAGCAGATCGAAGTACTACTGCAAAGGATCAGAAAATTGAAGTGCTGCTACAAAAGATCGAAGCGTTGCTATAAAAGGATCAAGTGATCATGTGATTCAGAAGATGAAGAGTAACTGTTCCAGTTACTGGTTGTGAAAACTTCCCATGATGTATAGATTTATTACCTTGATGTACTATTGTAATTGTCTCTCTGTTCTCCTATAGTTTGTGATGATGTTGTCAGTAGAATAACCTACTTGTTAAGGGGGAGTGTTGAAATATTGTAACTTCAAAGGATATCCTAAATGTATTTTACTGATGTAACCCAAGGGAGATGTTATTATTCCTCTGATGGGGTGTTACTATTGTATTTGGTCATCATAGAGTCATGAGGTAAATCCTCCACTTGTGTTGAGTCTTTATTACCCTAATAAATAATATAAAATACTATTTTTGAGTATTCCTAGGTGAAGTCGGCCCAGACAGTTTATTGGGGCGGACTTTTCTAGTGCAAAAGTCAAGTTGACACGTGTATAAATATAGGAGTTGTGGTTCTTATTTGAACATACACTCACTCACTTGTGTAGTGCATAGGAGAGAGAGAGATAGAACAAAAGGAGGAGAAAACCTGTTTTTAGGTTTGTGTTTTATACATCTTATACAGAGGAATATTTTGCTGGGTTTTCTTCAGCATGAGGGTTTCCCATGATAAATCTTTGTGTTCTTTTTTGTGGTTGTGCTTGTCTATGTTTCAGTGATATTTTTGATTATGGTTATGCTGCTATGATGCTAAATGTTATATGATCTAATATAATCATAAAAACTTAAGAAAACTAGCAATTCATCATCAACCTATGTCCCCTCCTAGTTAGTTACTTGGAAATCGATGGGGATCCACGCCCATTTAGTATATCCCATTTTTATTCCTACCATCTGGAGTGGTCAGCACATCCATCATGGAAAGACATAATATTTTTAGACTTACTCTTGGAATCCCTGTTTGGTATCTCAATCTGCCAAACCCACCCCTTACCCCCTAGTTGTCTTGACACCAGTGCAACCCATAGGTACTTCTAATCCCCCACCTCCAAGAGTCGTAACAAAATAAACTTCAACCATCCAAACCCTTCCCAATAAGAATTTTTGGATCAACAATAAAAGTGTGGCTACAACGAAAAACTGACTCACACAGTGAAACCTCCTCCTAGTGCTACAGTGTGAACTCCTTTGCCTTGCACCATATGTGATATTGTAGGTCATGTTACTAAATGAATCCTACATTTGTTGGATTTATGTAGTCATTTGTAGACATTGGAATATGATATTGATGAAAAAATTTCGATGGTTCACCTCCATAATTCCCCCCCAAAAAGGAACAAGTCTTTACAGACCAATCATCATTATGCATTGTGTGGCCTTTATGATCATTACTTGAACAATTTTCCTGATTTGTCAAAAACATATGTGTGTTGGATTATCTGTGTCACCTTTAACTTGAATCCCATATCACCACTATCAAGGAATTATATCCCCAAATGTCCTCGTCAAAAGAGATAACAACCATCTATTACATCTCATCCTCTGATGAACTTCCCTTATCATCTAATGACTGTGCTACGATATTATTAGACCCAACCCTTTTGAATTGGATAGTCAAACCTTTTGTGGTGATCAATAAATGTTTTAAGCAATCACAATACCAAATTTTATTTGTGAATATATGCATCATCGCACATATTTAATCCCATACGAGCTCATTCCTTTGATGTCATCTTCGAATAAACTCTCCTTTGAATCAAAAGACTTTATCTCGTGTGAAAACCATAATTGGTTTAAGAACCCAATTCCATCCCTTGACACTATTGAGGAGGGTAACATGGCCAATATTTTCCCAATGATCTAGTTCAACATCTCCACAAAACCAAATGTCCCCAAGAATATCCTTTTAGGATATTTCTTGTACTCTTGAAGAAGTTGCCACGTACAAAGTACATTTTCAAGAGTTTCATGATGTTTTTACTTGGTCTTATGCTAAGATGATCAGTGTAGATTCTAGTATTTTCAAACACCACATTGATACATGGACCACAATGTCACTATTCCATCATAAGAAAATTCCTATACACCCCTCGAAACAACCATCCATTAAGGAATAAATTGAGAAGTTACATAAAGTCGGTTTCATTTATCTGATTGCGTAAAGTACGTGGGTATCAAACCCAATTCCGGTCAACAATAAGTAAGGAACCTTATGTATTTGTATTGAATTCCATTATTTGAATTTGGAATGTCCAAAAGATAATTACCCCACCCCCTTTATAGACCAAGTCATCTATGTTTGTGTTGGGCATGAGGTCCTCTCCTTTATGGACGTATTCTCAAGGTACAAAAGATCCGAATATGAGAAGAGGATCAATATAAAATTGTGTTCACCACCCCATGGGAACGTTTTCATAACATGTTATGACATATAATATAAAAAGCATTGGATCCAATTTCTAGTGGGATATGTGATACTGCTTCCATGATTTGGTCCATATATCTTAGCTTACTTGGATGATCTCATTCCCACTCCAAGAAGTGTTCACAACATTTGGATAACCTTCAACAAGTGTTCCTATAGTGTCACAAGTATAACATCTGTATGAAACCTCTCAAGTGACTTTTCTATGTCACAGTTGGTTAGTTACTAGGATTCATAATTTCTAAGTAGGGTATCAAAGATTATTTTCTAAAAGTTGAATCCATTGTTAACCTACCTTCCTCATGGGCATTGTTCCAACTGAAAAATATATAGGAAAAATCCATTTTCCTAAGTCACTTCATATCGGACTATGCCACCACACTTCATGGGTTCCTACATTTGTAGCAATCCAATGTCCCTTTCATTTGGTAATAGTAAGCACAATCTTCTTTTGATTTGGCCATAGTTTTTTCAATCCAAAAAGCTTAATTACTACATAAATATGAGTCAAACAAAAGTTGTCACTAATTCAAACACAATAGTATACCTTTTGAATAGAAACCTCATCCATGTTTGTGTTTCTAGGTGGATTGTTATCCTTCAATAACATGATCTCAAATTAATCACACCTAAGAGCACAAAAGCATTAGCATTCACTTAGCTGATTATAGACTTACCATCTATTTCCATCCCATCTTTGATCATTGACCAACTATCGAGCAAACATTTTTTTACCATATCTTTATATGATCCATGGTATGGAAACATCCTAGTTTATATGTGCACTTAGAATTTTGGTCCTAACCTCAACTTAGAAGACTGTTGTTACATTCACCATAAGACTCCATGATACCTTCTTATTAGGGTTGTCCTATATCAAAGAGTATTTGATACCATCTTACGGTGATGTCTCACCCTAAATAAGGTAGAGAATATCTTAAATGACTACCATAGTGGCACTTGCACCGAGCAATTTTGAGAATAGCCACCACTCAAAAATTTATCCACACTAGTTATTTTTGGCCAACTATTTTCTCGGTGTGGAAGCAAAGCACTACCACATTTTCAACTTTTCACTCCCAAAGCAAGAACGCCTATGGCACCTTTGCATCTAGTAATCACTATTGGCACTTTTTGCAAATGGGCTATTAACTACATGGAATGCAACCTAGTTTCTGTTAGTGGCCATAAGCACATTATCGCGACCATTGACTATTTTAAAAAATGGTTTGAGGCCATGCTAAATTTTAATTGTAACAATGACATTGATTTTTCTTTAAACACATCATCACTGGATTCCGTGTCCCATACCAATTGGTATCAGATCACAGTTCTCACTTTGAGGATGCCATGTGGAGATCACTCTCCCATATTTCTAAGTTTGAGCACCAATTCTATTCTTTCTATTATCCCCAAGTAAATGGACAAGTCAAGGCCATAAAAAATACTACTATGTCATGTCCCCATCCAAATAAGACTACATGCAAACATTGTTTCACCAACCTATTAGTTCCCTAAGTTGAGGTGGAGGCATAAATTTTGTAATAAGGGATCTATGCGACCCAAAAGGACTTTAGTTTATCATATTCACATTAAATTTTGTCACATAAATAATAAATGTTAAGAAAATAAGGTGCAATTAGCTTATGGAGACATTTAGAGGATTAAGGAGCACTTGGATGGTTAGATTCCCCCACACACTTGGAATGACCTTCATTCAAATTCGAATCCATGTGAAATGTAAAATTCTTGGAGGGTGATGTGGTGTCACATAGCATATAATGAGCCAAGGAATTCTAGTTAGTAGAGGAGAGTAACTACCATGGTAGTGGAAGAGACTAAGAAGACAATGCGTGCCACTTGGAAGGAGATTCCATGCACTCTATTCCAACAAATGATGAAGTATTATATGAAAAATATGACAAATTCATACCTGATTTCAGACCTATCACAAATATGACATGTCAGGGCTAAAAATAGCCACCAAGAGGGTGTATTTGATAGTTAGAGGCAACTATTCGAATTGGGGAAGGAATTGGAGCATGAAGGAGAATACAAGTGTCATGGGAGTTACTAAACCACTAAGATGAGTTGGAGGAAGACTATGGAGGGAAATTTGAGCTTAGGAGGCCACATGAAGTTAATAAAAGGATTTATTGAGGAAGAATAACAACTTTTTATCATTTTTTACTTTTCCTTTGGAATTTTAGAGAGATTTTGATTGTCCATTGCATGCTGAGTACTCTCCTTGCTTGTGAGCCAATTTCGAGGGAGTTGGATTCCTTTACAAGTTGGTTGATGTATAGGCCATTCAGATGTCTCATTAGATCTGAATGAAGGTTTTTTAGTTCTAGGTTAAATGTGCATACAGTTTGAGATCTAATCTATCGTCCCCTTCTCTCATTCATACTTCACCATTCCCCATACTTTCATGTGATGGTGCACTTGTTGGAGTGGTGCTTGCGCATTGGATGAGTCTAATTGATGCTCAATATTGGGTATATGATGTATGTCTCTGTAATGTCATGGACATGTACTATGTAACTCTAAATATCAGTAATCCATATGTGAAAAGCTTTCATTTCCATGTTATTAAACCACTAGTTATCATGTATTTGGCTTCCATTTTGAAAGAGTTGTATATCAGATCCGTATGAACGAATTTATATGATGTTTTATATTTTTGGGGAATATTGTTTTATGCTGTATATGGTCTCTATTTTTCATGCCATTTTATGAACTATTCAATATACTTTTTATGAGTCAAAATCGAGCTAGTAAATCCATTTTCCCTGAAAGTTGTCACGTGAATGTTGCACATTATAATCAGTTTCAAGAGATAATAACCATGATTAATGACATCCCATGATGTTTTATATTCATCCCCATACTCTATTCTGAAATTTGGGAGGGTCATACTTGATTTGGGAAGTCAATTTGGCCTCCACCCTTTGGGGAAATTTGACCTCATTTTCCTAGAAAATTTGCACTTTCTCTCATTAGCCCTAAACCAATCCTCCCTAAATGGGTGCCCTAGTTAGATCCAATTTTGCATTTGATACCTATGCTAAGATTCCTCCTCTAGGTTTGGGAGTCCCTTTTGAGTCCCGCCATGTCCTTGAGCAAGAGATTCATATTCCTCTTGAACTTTATGCTGGCCATCTCCCTCGGAGATTCCCTTGTATATCAAGTTGTAATTGCAATTCATGAGTTTTTATTTCCTTATTGAGATTTATGTCAGCTCCCTACTTCAGAGTTATAAGCCATGTAGCCCGAGCTTGTCTCAATCCTAGCTAAGAATATCCTTCTAGATATCCTTTGCAACTTGATCAATCCTGACTAGGAGGAGACCTTCCCCCAAGTGTCCCCATATTGCATATGCTTCCTTGCATTGAGCATAGGTATGTTCCACTGCTTGGAACTATTTTTCTTGTCTATGGCACTCATCTCCTCCTAGTTGTATACTATAAGAACTTTTATTCTTTTTCAAGCTTTTCAAATCCGAAAAAGTAAAAAAAAATAAAAAGACATAAAAAGACGAAAGGGAAATGATATTACTTTTAGCATATGTCGATTCACATCACCTTCGAACATAGCACTGTATATCACATCCATTGGTTGGGTTGTTAGTATGACTTTAGGCACTGTACTTGTTACTCTAAGTTTTCTCCATCGACTGGTTAGGCTTCCAGTCCCTATGGAGCCTCTATCAATGCCTCCTGTGTTGCAGAGTTGTCCCAGTTTGCATGTAGAGTCTATGTTTCCTATATTTAGTCACCATTTGAATTATGCTATGGTTCGAAGGAAGTCTATCCCGAGTTGGCCATTCCTTAGTTATCTTGAGTTTGCATGTCATTGATTTTTCGTACAATTACTCGTTCGTTCACATCTTGTTCATTTGAGTTCTTCTACATTATCCAGTGTTGTTGAGAACCTCATGTTGGTTGATGGGGGATTCCCTAATTCCCTCCTTCCAGCGAATTCCATTCCATCGAATTTAGATAATTTATTCTGTAACAGGAGTCCAGAGTCCATTTGAGTGCCTTGAGACTTACAATCATTAGTGGTAGGTTCTCTCGCCATCAACAGTTTTTGGAATACGTCAATGTCCCTTGATCGATGGATTCTTTCAAGTGTTTGACCTCAACACATCTATTAACACTTTCTAGATTGCACTATGTACCTTGATTCCCAATATTAGTATTGGTGGGATATCTCGCATCTGTTAATGATATACATCAATGATCGGTAATCAGACAATGGACCATCATATCGACCTCAACACCTTTATTTGCTTGAGGGGACATGTACTCGTAGTGGTTTGCATAGAATACCTCTGAGCTTGGTGTCATTCCACATATTCTACCTCCTTGACTGTGCAGTTATTCATGAGATGTCATCTCTCATGATCATATTCCAGTGTATTATCAGATATATTCATCCACTATGGAGATCTCATTCATTGTATATTGTACATGGCGATGACGACAGATGACATTTGTATATCATGCCTATTCATGGCCACTTGTTGGAGGAGCTAGTCGGTAAGCCAACTAAGTCGATCAGCCGAGTAATTAGAGATTAGGTCGGCCACATAAGGTCATGTCGGTTGATCGAACCGACAGGTAGTTATTTGTAACTGTTTGTAAATCATATATATTAGGGTGTTGAGCTAGATGAGAAATTGCTTTAGTTCTGTGTTTTGTATGGACCCTTTCACTATAGTATAATCTGTTATTCCACACAGTGTGTTCTTGTCTTTTGTCTCTGATATGTCTGTATGGTTTTAATGTATATTATTGGTAACCCCTTGTGATCCTTGATATTACAACATTGGTTCCATTGCCGGTAGTACATATCTGAGATGAATACAAGCAGATGATATTAGAATAGGAGATTAAGGACTAGTGGGAGCGTAAGATAGCAAATTAATTGCAGAATTACGCATGGAGAAACAAATTAACGACTGCTCAGGAAAAGGAAATATTCTTTACCGAAACCCATGAGAAGTTTGTAGAATTGATGCCCCAGCTCTTGAAGAAACTTCTAGATGAAAAAGCTGGAAGCGACTAAGGACCAACATCTGCTAGAGAAATTGATTTGAGGGGGAAGAACAAACCTATCGGAGTGGTTTGAAAAGATCACTGATGAATTCTATGAGGAGCAAGCTATAGAAGAAAGAACTTTGGTAGAAACCATTCAGAAGAAATTCTATACAGACCTTACCAAGCAATTCATGTGCTCCTTACCGACATTGCTGTTCAAATTCCTGATAGAAAAAGGAGTTGGTCATATCGTCAAACCTTGTCCATCACTACGCGAACCACCACAAAATTCTAACTGGGCAGAGAAACAAAGGAAGTGGGAGAAATTCATTACCGAAAGGGAGTGGGAATATTTCCCAAGCATGTAAACAAAACTATCTGAGCTTTCTAAAGCGTCGGGTAGGCCATGGGGGGTTAGCTGGTTGTATGTTGGGGTAAAGTGAACAGGATTCTAGTCGACTAAAAAGAGATACCACCATCAACGATGAAAAGTCAACCTAAAAAGGAGATTGAACAGACAGTGACACATAAAGTTACGACGGATTTACAGAAAATAGAGAGAGAGAAGAGGTTGAAAAGAAGGGAAGAAAGAAGAGAAAGAGCTATAGCACTGCAAAGAGGAATGAGTACTAGGGTGACAGACTAAGAGAGAAATCCACCAGAGTCAGGTCATGACCGACAGGAAGAAGACTTGTGGATAGAGTAGCGAGAATCTCTCCAAATAGAAGTTCCCCAAGAGGTAAGACCTCTATCTCCAACGAATCCGAGTACCAGGATGCAAGCCATTGTCGTGGAAGATTTAAGACTAAGAGCTAGTGAGTTTGGTATATGGAGGCGACTAGAAGATGAAATAAATGATGATAATCATTTAGTGATCCGTCGACCAGAGGAAGGAAATTGGGTCACGCTTTAGGCGTACCCTTCCAATAGAAGTATCCACTTACTTTACCCAACACATGAAGGAGCACCCCCCTTTCCAAATACATCTTTGGAGAATATAGAAAAGTTGGACCTGTAGAGAAATAATTGCAGTTAGACATCGACAGGAGAATTCGACCTCGATCAATTGCTTGTCGGAGAAGAAACAACAAACAAAAAAAACTGACGGGAACGAGAGTTCCATCGGAAACAGTTCTGTACAAAGAAATAAGCAAAACATCCCACTACCCCCACCACCGCCACCTCCTGAATAAGATAGCGACAGAGAATCCAACATGGGTCACGGATCAGCGCATATCCCTCTATATGAGGGCAATGATCCTAGACGACATTGGTTCATTTGTGAGTCAACATGGGAGGCAAATCAGGTCACAGATGAATATAGACAGATGGCACAGTTCGCTGGTGCCTTGAGGAAAAGAGCACTAATGTGGTACATGACCTTTACTGAAAGAACCCCTCAAGCATCCAAAGCAGAAATTAAATCACAATTTTTGTCATTCTTTAAAACTCCAGATGCAAAACATATGGTAGCTAAAAAATTAAAACAACATCACAAAAGCCAGCAAAATCTGTCTGCGACTATGAAAAACGATAGAAAGACCTTCTCAGCCAATTGGATTATGTAATTGATGAGCAACTATTAATTCATTGGTTCCTTGTAGGTCTATCACAGAAAATTCAGCATCACATAATCCTGGAGACGTTCAAAACATACGAAGATGTGATTACTAAAGGCCTACAAGTGGAGATGGATGAAGACTTCCAAGCATATCCCACGGATACTAGATTGGAAGAACAGCTCGAGATCATGCATAAATCATTAAAAGAGCTAAACCTTAAGAGCTAAGATTTCTGGTGCATGAAATGCTCAATGATCGGATATTCAAAAGATAACTGTCGACAAGACATCAGCTGATAGGACATTCAATTTGTGCAAACAAAGTGTTTTTGTGACATATACCAAGAACATGGAGAACACACAATAAAATATTGCCCATATAACATGAAAAACAACAAGGCATCTTGGCGTGCTATTTGTGAAGTGAAAATTCATGCCACGGCCGACTGCAACCTAAACTTAAAAAATAGACAAAACAACCAGGTAGTCTACCAGACAAACACAATCGCACAGAACAATGATCAGCGAAATAATGCTCAAAATGAACAAAATAATCAAAGGTACGAAGGTTGTCGATATGAGCATCGGTTCGACAATTGACGTGGAGGATATGGAGGTCGGGGTCGATTCTATGGGAATCGAAACAATCGACCATGTCGACCCATCCAATGTTTCACGTGCTACAAAGAAGGTCACCGATATGCAAACTGTCCATACAAGGACAAAACTGATTTAAAATTTTGTACCAGCTGTGGAGTAGGGGATCACTCATTAGAGGATTTCCCTACTATGCTTGATCAAATAAATAAAAAGAAAAATGTTAATGTCTTGTCGTGCGTTCAAAAACATGATATAATCAATACAAAGAATCTGCATATAGTAACCCAACAAGGGACACAAATTGGGAGTGATAATCCACGAATAAGAAAAATAAAATAAAAGAATGATTATCCTAACCAAGCTAAACAAAAACAACTATATAAAGATGCAACAAATATATTTAAAGAATTTGCTCGACAAGAAGAAGCAAATGATAATCGACAAAGCACAGTTAAAGAACTAATACATTTAGTACAAAATGATAAAACGGTGTCTCAATTCATTGACTTATTGTATAAAATAAAACACAACAATAATACAGAAAAACAAACAAAAAATATCTGCAGTCTAAACCAGAAGGACAAAAGTGATGTCGACCCACTTGTCGACTTAGAAATTGAAGGATACCATGTCTGACAAGTTGTGCTCGACTTCGAGTCACAAGTAAACATTATGACTCGCGACACTTTGGAACAATTGGGTAGACCTCGACTATATGAATCAGGAATATACCTGAAATTAGCCGACCAAGGTCTGATTGAACCTATTGACACTTGGAGAAATGTCAACATGACCATAAAAGGAATATCGACCAAAGTCAACTTTGAAATTATTGACCCTAAGGAAGGATCCAGTTCCTTCCCAGCGCTAGTAGGTCGACCTTGGGGAAAGCATCAATATCCTTAGACAAGGAAAGAATAAAACTAAAAGGGAATGGACAAAAATTCATAGTACCTATGTATCCATCCCAAGGAGAACCTTGGATAGAACCTATTGATGAAGAAGTTGACATCCGACAATTATATCAGATATAAAACAATGAAGACTACACAAAACCCAATGTCTATGGTGAACTTCACTTAGGAAATCAAGATTCAGTAGGATACAATTCAGACGCAAAATTATATGATTGGGAAGTCGAGAACTACGAAACACAAGAAAGGGGTTGTTGGACTATTAAAAAAGTGTAGAAGAAACCAGCCCAACAGTGCTTCTTGGTGTCCATCATCCCAAAAATATTTGAAAATAAAACCAGGGAATATCCTACCATAAAACCAGCAAATGTAAATATCACACAAATCCCGAGATACAAAGAAAGAGAATCACCAGTTATGCATATAGAACAAGTATGCAGAAACATTGGTGAACATGGCTGACTACAAAGCTTAGTGGAAACTTTCACACGACAAGCTTCTAGATGGTGGGATACACATCAATCAAGATTACAGACATGGACAATAGCTTCGACCTACTTTACAGAGAGATTTGGAGGAAAAAATTTAACCAATCAAGCCCAAATACCTATGTTCATCCAAGGGAAGGACCCAGAAGACCACATAAGAACATGTGAAAAAGAATGTAAAAGACTTGGGTATAAGGATGAACGTACATGGCCACACCTATTTCCATCGACGCTATCTGACTTACCAAACAAATGGTACAAAATGGAAGAAGCTCGGGGTGAAACATTCCTATGGCATGAACTAAGAGAGAATTTTATCAAATATTTCAGCTTTATACCACAAGATGAAAATTTAGACGAAATTGCAAAACAAATCAAGGCATTCATAGAACCAACCGAGAACAAGACCCTAAACCATGACCGGTCGACAATAAACTGCAATAACATACAAACCAAGACAATACCACAATCGACAAGGCTACAAATGGAAAATGAAAATCCAGAAGGGAAAAGATTTCGATGGAAATCGTACCATTCAAAAACAACAAAACCAATTTGTACAATGCTCAAAGTTGAGACATTCAAAGCCACTGATCGAATGACTGCAGCAGAATTTCCTGCCACATTTTCATAGTTTAAAGAAGGGAGTCGACCAATCAATGAAGCCAAAAGTCAAAACTAAAGAATTTGACATCTCAAGTGATGATCAACCAAAAATGGCAAAAATTGAAGACTACTGGAGTGAAGAACAAACAACAGAAATAGTAAACTTACTAAAAGAATTTCATGATGTCTTCGCTAGAGACTACAAATATCTCAAAGGTCTAGTCCATGAAATGGGTGAAATGAAGATCGACATTAAACCTGATGCCCAACAAGTTTTCATTGTAAATGGAACTTCACTCCCATTAGAATGTTAACTAGCTTACTGGTTAAATCAACGAAATCCCTTGAGGGCCATCGGATCTAGAACTGGTCGAATCAACGGTGGACTCCAAAAATCATAAAGTGGATTTTAGAGAAATTTTGCGCACATCATAATTGTATTTGTCCGTGCTAGTTCTCCCAGTGAAATCGCTAACAACCGTTGATCTGCTTCCACGATCAACCTCATCCATTGATCTCAATCTCCTTCTTGGCGATTCGTTTTTGATTTCGCATCCCAACTTCCTTTTATCCTCCTCGTTATTTCATTTGCGAAATTTATTCTGGTCGTAGATCTTCAACACCTTTAGATCTTCGCCACACAATCTTAAAGCACATGGACGAGGTATATCTTTTTATCTTATTTGCAACTCTAACTTGCGAAATTCAACCATAGTTGTGGATTTTCTCTCACCACTATCTCAACCATCAATACCTGCACAGACTTAGGCCTGTTGGTCCATCATCGATCCTTATAGTGATTAATCAATTATCATTCATCCTACAATAATGTTATTCCAAGATATATTCCATTCATGAAATATCAATGGTTATTGATTAATTCATCCTCTCTTTCATGGTGATTGATCAAAGAATCGATCAATCCTTGTCATCCACCCTTACTGATTTTCCCTTGTCATCAACCCTGTTACTGATTTTTCTCTATCATTGCTAAACTCATCCTGCCACCATATCTATTGGTTATTCCTTTGTCATTCATGAACACCTTTGACATCAATGGCAACTATATTCTCAACAATCTCCCCCTTTGGCATTGATGCCAACATCTAAACATTCCCCCCCTTTGACAATAATGACAAAGGATAACCTATTATGCTATTGAGGATTTCCTCTCTTTCTTCTTTCTGAAAACTCCCCCTGTCATCATATCTACCCCTGAGATTGTGCTTCCTCCTCTAAAATTTTTGTAAGGGAATTACTCCCATCTTCTTTCTAAGATGCTCAAAGGATTCCTTAGGTAGTGGCTTGGTAAAAATGTGAGCAACCTGTTCTTTTGTGTCAACATACTAGAGTTTGACAACTTTCTGGGACACTTGTTCTCTTAGGAAATTATATTTTGTTGGCAGGTGTTTTGTCCTGGAGTGCATGACAGGGTTTTTTGACATATTTATGGCACTGGTATTATCACAATTTATTATTATTGGGTGCTCATACTTCACAAGTAAGTATTCCAGTGTCTGCTTCATCCAAATGACCTAGGTGCAACATGACATAGTAGCAATATATTTGGCCTCTGCTATGGAGAGTGAAATGGAAGATTGTTTTTTACTTAACCGTGAAACCAAACAATTTCCTAAGAAGAATTCTGCTCCACTGGTACTCTTTCGATCATCCACACTTCCTGCCCAATCTGCATCAGTAAATGCTTTAAAAATAAAATCTTGATTTTTTGGGTACCATAACCCATACTCCATAGTACATTTCATATATTTGAAAATCCTTTTTACTGGAGTTACATGCATTTCTTTGGGTATTGAATGGAACCTAGCAACTAAACCTACAGCTTGCATAACATCTGGTCTTGTAGCTGTGACATACAACATGATGCTTATCATGGATCTGTACATGGTGTGATCCACTTCCAGAGGTTCATCGTCCTTACTTAATTTACAACCTGTGATCATAGGAGTACTAACAGGTTTGGAGTCTTCCATCTTAAATATTTTAAGCATGTCTTTGATGTACTTAGTTTGAGAGATAAATATTCCTTTGTCTGTTTGATAAACTTGTAACCCCAATAAAAATGTTAGTTCCCCCAACATTGACATTTCAAATTCCTTCTTCTTTTCATAAGCAAAGTTTACACTTAGTATTTGCAAATTACTTCCAAATATGATGTTCATCTACATAAACAACAACAATGATCATATTCTCATCTTCGATTTTTAAGTAGATATTACTTTCAGTGGCACCTCTCTTAAATCCTTGTTGTTTTAAGTAGCTGTCTAGCCTTGAAAACTAGGCACTTGGAGCTTGTTTGGGACCATAGAGTGCCTTTTTCAGTTTGCTAACATAGTCTCTATTTTTTAATAACAGGAAACCTTCGGGTTGTTCAATATAAACCTCTTCTTCTATCTTTCCATTAAAAATGCAGACTTGACATCCATTTAATATACTTTAAAGTTTTTATGGATTAAGAGTGCTAGAAACATTCTGTTTGCTTCAAGTATTGCCACAAGAGCATAAGTTTCTTCAAAATCAATCCCTTCTACTAGAGCATACCCTTTACATACCAATCTTTCCTTGTTCCTTATTACTTGACCATCCAGATTGAATTTGTTCTTGAAAACCAATTTGTTTCCTATAACATTTTTATCCTTAGGTCTTGGGACAAGTTCCCAGGTCTCGTTTTTCTCAATCTGATCTAATTATTCATTCATGACTTTGACCCATTCATTAATTTTTCTGGCTTCTGTAAAATCCTTAGTATCCATTATTGAGAGTAGGGATTATTTATTAAATGGTAGTTGTTTCCTTGTACTAAATCCAACATTCTTATCACCTAAGACCCATGTCTCTGGATGATTCTTCTGTATCCTTCTAGATGGAACTTTTGTATCAGGTCTTGGGGAGTCTTCTTCACTTTCATGTGTATCTTCCTTCTCTATTCCTTCTTCTTCATCATGAGTACTTTTGTCCTCTTGTAAGTCTTCATTATTTTTATTTTCAGCACTGTCATGACTTCTTGGTTTTATATCATCTATTCTTACATCTGCACTTTCTACAATATTGTGTAACCTTTCATTGAAACATCTATATGCCTTCTTGGAGGATTAATATCCTAGAAATATTCCTTCATCGGTCCTAGAGTCAAACTTGCCAAGGTCATCCTTGTTTTTTTTAATGTAACACTTACTTCCAAATACTTTGAAATATTTGACTGAGGCTGGTCTTCCATACCATAGTTCATAAGGGGTATTGTCCTTATTCACTCTAAGTTATCCTCTATGAAGTATATAGATAGTTGTGTATACTGCTTCTTTCCAATATGCATCTGACAACTCGGCTTCATTAAACATTGTTCTGGTAGCTTCTTGGACTGTTCTATTTTTGCTTTCAACCACACCGTTCTGCTAAGGAGTCTTTGTAGCTGAAAATTGTCTCTTGATTCCATGTTTCTCACAAAATTCATCGAACTCATTTGAAGTAAAATCTCCCCCATTGTCTGATCTAAGACATTTGATCTTCATATGTGTCTCATTTTCAACCATTGCCTTAAAGATTTTGAACTTCTTAAAGGCTTCTAATATTTCTTTGAGAAATTTCACCCAAGTCATCCTTGTGTAATCATCAATGAGCAACATGAAATAATATTCACCTTGCAGGCTTTTAGTTCTTGTTGGTCCACAGAGATCCGTGTGCATTGTTTCCAGAGGATATGAGGTCATATGTTCTTTTGTTTTAAAACTGGCTCTAGTTTTCTTCCCATGCTGACAATGTTTACAAATTGAGTTTAGAGGTTTTACAATTTTAGGCAAGTTTCTTACAACTTCCTTCTTACTTATTCTGACAAGATTGTCAAAATTTAAATGTCCCAACCTTTTGTGCCATAACCAACTTTCATCAACCATACTTAATTAACATTGATTTTCATTTTCTAGGATGTATACATTGTTTGAATTTCTTCTAGCAATGCCAACAACTCTTCTTGAGTCATTTTTCTTGATCTCACATTTCTCCGAGTCAAACATATAGATGTTCCCTTGATCACATGTTTGACTTACACTGAGGATGTTAGGCTTGAGATTTTAAACTAGTAATACACTTTCTGCTTTGATCTTGTTATTGACAACAACTATTCCTTTGCCAATTATTTTGGAAGACAAATTGTCTCCTAAAGTGACTTTGCCCTTATTATATTTTAGTGTTATAAATTTGTTTGGGTCACCGGTCATATGTTTTGAACATCCGCTATCCAAGTGCAATAGGTTTTTTTTTTTTTGCACATAGAGCAATCATGGAACTTTCATTTTCTTCTTTTTCCCTCCAATACTTCTTATGTTTTGTGTCTTGAGATTTAATTGCAACAATTTTCCTCGTAGGAGTCACCAGTTTACAATCTCTTGCCATATGTCCATGGTTATTACATTTGTAACACTCTATGTCATATTTTTGAAGAAACGCAAAAATGTTATGATTTCCTTTTGGTTTATTTCTTGATGACTTCTTCTTGTATTCGGGAACCTTCCCATAAGCTCTGTAATTTAAGGATTTATGACCAAAGTTATTACAAGAGTAACCGTGACCTAAAAATATCTGTAGATGTTTATTTGGTCTCTTAGGCACCACATTATTTATGTTTTAATATTGAGAGTTTGGGGCAGCTTTAGTGCTTCTACATAACTTTTCTTGTTTCCTCCTTCATTAGTGAAAGAGAAACATTATGGTTTCTTTTCTTTGTTAAAACCCAATCTAGATCTATCATTTGATGCTCTTTGGCTATTCAGGATGTCATCTAAAATCCTTGAGCTATTATCAAACTTTGATTTAATAGATCCTTGATCAAGCTTTTTCTTGAATTGTATAATCTCATCTTCAAGTCTCTTAGATTCTTGTATTCTTCTTTTGAGTTGCAGGTTTAGGTCCTCCTCAATCCTTTTGGAATCTAGAAGTTGAGCTTCCAACTCACTAATGATATGACTTGACTCTTTGTTCTTTTTCCTACATTTCTCAAGTTCTTCAAGAGCGCTAACAAGTTCAGCTCTTAACTCTACTTCTCCTTCTACACCTGAGTCACTATTTTAAGCTTGAGTATCTAGACCCATGAATAGAATTTCAGTTTCCTCATCTTCACTTGTATCTCCATCTTCACTATCTTCCATGGTGCAGACAATTTTCTTTTTCTCATAGGACTTCTTATTGTTTCTTGTTTTACCCTTTTTGAATTTTGAGGTTTCTCTCTCATCACTTTCATCTTGTTTAGGGTAAGTACATTTTGAAGCAAAATGTCCAATTCTTACACAGTTAAAACATTTTAGGCCTAACTTTCCTTTATATTTTTCAGTACCCTTCTCAAGTTTTTTAATAAAAAGAGCTTCCTCATCATCTAGGTTCTTTGATTGATTTTTGGATGAGGTTTTAAATGTTGTTTCTTTTCTTGAGGATTCATTTAGTCTCGTTCTCATCTCATATGTAGTGAGGATTCCATGTAGTTCATCTACTGTTACCTGGTCAAGATCATCTTGTTCTTCTAGGGTGGATACTTTTGAGTCATACTTCATTGGAAATGTTCTTAGTACCTTATCAACTACTTCTCTTTCCTTTAATTTTCCTCCAAGGCTTCTAATAGCATTTACAACTTCATCTACTCTTAGAAGGTACTCACCAATGTTTTATTCTTCTTTCATTTATAGGCTCTCAAACTTCCCTCTATATGTCTGAAGCTTGGATTCTTTGACCTTAGATGCCCCTTCATAGATAATCCTTAACTTATCCCAAGCTTGTTTGACAGTTTTGCATTGCATGATTTTTACAAATACAATGTTTGTCAATCCACTTAGGATGGCATTTAATTATTTTGCATTACCCTCATATTTCCCTAGCTCCATAATGTCTATATGTTCTTTGTCATCTATTTTATACTCTTTCTCAGTTGCTACCCAAACCTTCCATCTAAGGGACATCAGATGGAACTTCATCCTCACACTCCAGTATGCATAATTTTCTCCTATGAATAATGGAGGTTTGTTGGTGGCTAAACTTCTTGTTGATCCATAGTGGTTTTTAAATAGGATATACCTTCTAGTGGTTAAGCTGTAGTAAAGGAACCCACTTTGATACCAATTGTTGGATTATTCCACAATAGTGAGAGGGGGGGGGGGGGTGAATCAGTATTGTCTTTTTCTTTTTAAATTAACAAAACACACAATGAATCAAACAGGTTAAGAAACAAATTTTATCATGGAAACCTCAAAGAGAAAACCACCAATTCAAACTCATTGAAAATATAAATATACAAAATTGCTTTATCTGTTGCTACAGAAAGGATGCAACAACACCCTAAGTTTTTGCCTACTACAACAGACAAGGATGCTCTAACACCCTAGGTTTATTCTTGCTACACCAGACAAGGATGCTACAACACCCTGGTTTTCTGTCTACTACAATAGACAAGGATGCTACAACACCTTTTGTAGACTTATAGCCTGCCCTAGCGCCACCCTGCCACCCTGGACTGATTTTTAACAGTCTGCTATTCACTTCTTGGACTCTGTCATTCGTAATCACAGAGACGAGTTATTTCCTTCAATCTTTATGTCAATAAATACCTTCACGCTTCCTACGGATGCATCTCTTCAACATTGCTCCATTTCATTGATCGTGCCTCTTCATGAATCTTCCAGTCATGAGCTTCTGCATTCTCCATTTCCACAACCATCCTGAGCCATTGCTTTTATATCGGGCTTCTTCCTGGCCTTAGATCTCATATAGGATGCGGAATATGGATCACAGATCTATGACATTTCTCAAAATGTCTTTTCTCGATTTCCGCAGTTGTCTTTCTGCACCAACCGTTCCGCACCGTTGATCTCCTACGGACTCTTCTGTGACTGTTGATCTGAGATATGACACAAATAGAGGAATGCGGGTTTGTGACTTTTCCAAAATGTCATTTCAAGATTTCTACTTTCCGCACCAAATATTTCCGCACCGTCGATATTTTATGGATGTCTTCCTGACTGTCGATCTTCCAGATTGCGGGTTCTCAAAACCTCAAATGTTGTTTTCACCATTCTCTGCCTTCCGCTTTCTGCCTTCTTTCTTCCACACCGTCGATCTTATGCGGTTGTTTTTTGGACCGTCGATGTTATGCAATTATTTTCTAGACCGTCGATCTTCCGAATTTTGGGTAGCGAAACTATGACATTTCCTAAAGTCTTTTCGCAATTCTCCACCTTCCGCTTTCCGCCTGAACTGTTGATTTCTTTGCAAGTTCACTCCTAACCATCGATCTATGATCTAATGTGGATTGTGGACCTTGACTTTTTTTGTGTGGAAATCATTTACCACCGTAGATTTCCTCGCGGATTAAATCCTAATCGTTGATATATGATCAAATGCGGGTTTGTGGATCTTCCCTTCTTTGTGTAGAAATCATTCCCCACCGTAGATTTCCTTGCAGATTCAATCCTGACCGTCCAAATTTTCCTTGTAAATGGAATTTTGCTCCTATCAGAACGTTAACTAGCTTACTAGTTAAATCAACGAAATCCCTTGAGGGTCACTGGATCTAGAATTGGTTGGATCAACGATGGACTTCAAAAATCATAAAGTGGATTTTAGAGATTTCACGCACATTAGAATTTTATTTGTTCGCGCTAGTTCTCCCAGCGAAATCGCTGACAGCCGTTGATATGCTTACACGATCAACCTCGTTCGTTGATCTTCATCTCCTTCTTGGCGATTAGTTTATGATTTTGCAGCGCAACTCCCTTTTAATCCTCCTCGCTATTTCGTTTGCGAAATTCATTCTGCTCATAGATCTTCGACACCTTCTGATCTTCGCCGCACGATCTTAAAGCACATGGATGGGGTATATCTGTTTATCTTATTCACAACTCTAACTTGCGAAATTCAACCACAATCATGGATTTCCTCTCACCACAATCTCAACCATCAATACCTGCACAGACTTAGGCCTACTGGTTCATTATTGATCCTTACAGTGATCGATCAATTATCATTCATCATGCAACAAGGTTATTCCAAGATATATTCCATTCATGAAATCTCAATGGTTATTGATTAATTCATGCTCTCTCTTTCATGCTGATTGATCAGAGAATCGATCAATCCTTGTCATCAACCCTGTTACTGATTTTCCTCTATCATCGTTGAACTCATCCTTTTACCATATCTACTGGTTATTCCTTTGTCATTCGTGAACACCTTTGACATCGATGACAACTATATTCTCAACAATCTACTTCCTTATAATTATTCTCAAAATGAAAAGAAACATTGAATCCATCTATTATTCTTTTTCTCTACATTTTTAGATAACTGTGAAACTCGTATTAAGTCACAATTAATCATGAGCCAAATCCAACCTTAGTTTGGATGGAAAAATGTTATCAAGATTATACAAAGCCTTTCAAAGTTCCTCCCCCAAATCCCAAACAAAGATTCGAACCTAGACTTCCTTTGAATCAACAATGGAACTCCATTATTAAATCCCACAATCAACCCCCACTCTTTTTATCTACATTATAAGAATATCATCAAACAAAAATGTTCGCCGAACTAAGATAGTAAAACCATAACATGCTTCTTCCCAACATTAATGAAACATAAAAATTGTAAACATAATAAACGGCTTCACTATATCTCTTTTATTTTATTTCCAAGTAACAATCTGAAAACCTCGTATAGTGGATGCTCATGAGACTCGTTACTAACGACATTAATGTTCCATGTTTGTCATATCCAACACTCATATCGATTCCAAAAGATGCGAGAAAGAGCTATTTTTTCATATTTCCTAAAATATCGGCTCGGCGGAGGCAGTTATTTCTTTATTGATTGACTGTAATCTGCAATTGGACGGCTCACATCAGCAGCTATTGACTTGTCAACAACGTCATATCTAGCAAGTTGGAAAAGCAGTAATCTGCAATTGGACGGCTCACATCGGCAGCTATTGACTTGTCAACGACGTGATATCTAGCAAGTTGGAAAAGCAGTAAGCTAAACTCTACACCATTTGCACCTAAAATTAGTTGAGTGTTTTGGTAAAAATTTGACCGAATTGCATAAACTGGGTGCTTCAACGGTAATAGAAGGTGTTGAATCCATTTCTGCGATAAAAATTACAATTTTAACAGTGCGAATCTCATTTTCAACAACAAATAGTGTTACCGGATCCCGGCCAAACTTGCTTGAAAAGGTGCAAATGGTCTAGAGATTAGCCAACTCCGTCGGAAAATATGTATCAAAATGAATTATATGCCTGTTTTGTATATATTTTTCTACCAATGTTTGGATTAAAATTTGAAGTCTTAATTTTACTGTTCATAATAGTTGATTTTTTTCTGGAATAATTATGGTAATAACTATATAAAATATTGAATTCTCATAATTATTATAATTGAATACAGACACTTGTAAAGGAACACTGAAAGTCAATTTGGGGAAAGAGACTTGCATTGATGTTAAGAAAATCCATATCGCTAACAATGCATATATACAACTAGATCATATATATATATATTAAAAAATACAAAAACATAAAATTTGCAATCTTGCTTACTTTCTTTGAACTTAATTTTTATCATTGAAATAAATTCAATCTCAAAAAATTAACAAATAATTTATCATGAATCTGCCAAGAAGATCAAACTTATCCATATATAAACAATTTTAAAAACACAAAAACATGAAATTTTCAATCTTGCATTCTTTCTTCAATCTTTATTTTTATTATTGAAACATAATATTATGTTGTAGGAGCAAGATTCAAGAGCAATTATAATACCGAGTTTAAACCAAACATCCATAATGATTAAACCAAACATACACATGTAATGCCAAAGAAGGTTTATGGTGGAAACCTTTAAAACCCTTGAGAAATATATATTAATGGTGTCTAAAAATAAAAATACACTTCAAAATGACAAGTGAAATTGAAATTCACACTTCATCAATGACATTTTTTAAGTGACAATATTTTGATGTGTAAAATGGAAAATGATGACTATTTACCCGTCAAATTTCAACCCTGATGAGGGTCCATTGCTTATCTACTTTTCGGGCACAAATATACAGTGGTGTAGTGACAAATTAAAACAATTGTAAAATAACATAGGAATTTGTGGGCTATATATTGAGCTATTGTGAAACATTGAGGAAGAGGAAAGGAGCTATAGCGAATTTTAGCCCCATTGTCATATGCTTGAGTCTACATCCCTTTGTCCTTGTTGATAACTCTGTGTTCATCTCCCAAGCTCTCTATTGTTCTTTGTGAGCTTTCCTTTCCATGGAGGATTAAAGTGGTGGAGGAACTTGGTTTCTCGGTTTCGACAAGGAGCCAACAAAGGTTGTCATATTGTATCTCTCCTTTATATTAATAGAAATATCCATTTCTCATTCGAATTTCATGTGCAATTGTTTATGTTTGTATCCATGGGTGTAATTGCTTTATACATGTTTAGATGAATTATGCTAGTTTGAATGCTAACAATTAATATATTTCATGCTTGGATATGTATTTGTTGTTGAGGGAAAATTGTAGAGACAATATTTTGATCATGAGTTCAACGATGGTCTTCTTCGAACATTCAGTTGAGGTACAAACTTTTTTCCTTAGTTGTTAGCTTCTTTAATTTATCTAGCATATTTGAGAATGGATGTGATTTTTGGTGTCATCCCGTTTGTTGTGGTCTACCCCAAGCCATAGGAATATTTTCTCCGTAACAAAATTGGTGACTCCACTGGAGAACTAGAATTTCCTTTTTGTTAGGGTTTTGGGTGCATTTTTGTTTGAATTTCTCTATGTTTCTTTGTGTTTATGTGTCACATTTGTCAGTGTGTTCATCCATTGACATTTCCTTGGAGTAGTTTGTCGCTAGACTTACTTTTTTACCCCATTTTTTCTCTATATACGTGGGTCACATTATTGTTGATATCTCGGTTGTGTAGGTGTTGGAATGATGTCCAATGCAAACAACAGGGGATGAAAACCCAGCCAAAGGCTTCAGATAATCCTATGGAAGTATTACCTTATCCTCGAGTTGTTTGATGTGGTTAACACCCACGGATATTTGGCCTCCGTTGGCACTCCTTGAGTTGGTGGTTTTTGATCCAAAAGGATCAGTCTTCCTATGAAGGAAAACAAGGTATTGTATGTATACAAAACAATAGATATACCTAGAAGGAAATCTAAGCTAAGTTAGAACTATTATAAGAAGGTGGCTTGTGTATGTGTAGGTCAACTTGATGTAGAAGTAGATAAGTGCATTTGTAGACTTAACAGAAATGTTAAAAGGTCAATTACTTATCTGCCCAAGTTACTATTAATCAATTAAAATTAATCAACAACAGATTGAGGGTTACATGCATTCAATATCAACCTGTAACTGATATGTTAATTGAAAAATTAACATCAATTAAACTTTACTGTGAAACCATTTGCAAAAATAAATAATGTTTTAATTGAATAAACTCTTTCAAAACATCATGAACACACAAATCGTTAGCAACGATAAACCAAAACTATAGATCACCGTGTTTAATAAATTGCAAAAGATTTAACAACATTGATAAGCAATCTAGAGTTAAAATCAACATTCATCAAAGAAACTTGATCAATAGACAAAAGAAGATCTGAAAATAAATTTACTGTATAACTGAAAGTCTGTAAGAAATTACAAGCTTAGCATCAAACATAGTGTCTCTAGTCTCTTTTGCTGATTTTTCCTCCTTGGAAGCAACGTCTCCAACTCCACTCTTTAAAGTATAATAAATTGATCTCAAAAGACTTAGAGATGATAAAAGAAGAAATTCAGTTCTCCCATATGCAAAGATCAACCCCCCCTCCCCTCAGATCATAGAAAGTAGGTTTTTATACAAATAAAATTACATGAAAGAATAAGATCCATTCCCCCAATTCCTGAGCTAACTAGCTGAGTTGTTCCATTCACTAGATCCATCCATGCAAAAAATATAGGAAAATCCATTTTGGAAAACCAGTCGAATCTCCCAAATGAAGAACTTTGTGAGGATTCTATTAACGAGAAAAATAATTGGACATATTCTACACAAAACCCATGTCTCGGATTTTCCAGATTCATCTCCATCGCTCCACAAATCACGTCCAAATATCACTGCTTTCCACTTGGCACGTTTTGATCACTCCAAACTTAGGATGTAAATTCTTCAATTTGATTCCTCCAAATCGAAATCCACACCTGTATATTTCAAAAGATAAATTAAAACATCATTTCAAAATTAATGAAATAAATCTAAGTTAATAAAAATCCATTCGCAAACCAAAATATAATGAAAATAAACAAATCTCATACAAATCCAAAATTGACTGTTCAAACAAATTTTTCTGGGTGTTTAAGCTTATTCAATTTGAAAAAACAATTTTCCCAAATCATTCTTCATCCTTCCAGCTTTCCAACGAGCTATCTCGGTCTTGATTTGGATTCATAAATCTCAAGATATTGCTCTTGGAAGTTGAGGCTCAACAACCGTTGATTTCATTGCAGAGTGAATTGTGGCCATTGATTTTAACAATCAAATCCATTATTCCGTGTCAATTATTTTCCAAATGAATTAAACCAAAAAAAAATTCAAAATCTATTATCCCAAAATATCGGAAATGAAATGTCTGGAAATTTTGAATTTAAACAAATCAAAATTAGAAAAATCAAAACCAAAATTTAAAGCCCTATGTAAAAGAAAAAATAAAATTACCAGAATTTACAGACATGTAATTAAATTAAATTATAACATAAGATAAACTTAAGGTCCGAAAAAATGCGGTAATGAAAAAAGTAAGAATTTGCAAAAGTGATTTCCGCAATCCTCGATCCACATTCGCAAAACTTTTACAAAAAAACCAAAAAATCCAATATTGGAAAGATATCATTAAAACATAAAACCAAGAAGTAAAATCAAAACTATTTACAAGTTAATTCTTAAGAAAATAGTTGTAGGAAACAAGTTACGTGTATATAGGAAAAATAATCACTTCTATAATATAGGAGAGTTAATGAATTCCATAAATAAGTTTCTAACATAGTCATTTTCCAAGAATAGAATACCAATAAAAGAATAATAGTATTTCTTTTTACACAATGAAAATACTTTTAAATAGCAAAAGGGAAAAAAGAAATTTGTATTTTCAAAATCAAATTAGTTTATTGAGACGGAAAAACTTATCCATAATCAAACTAACTTTACATTTGTAAATATTGAACTTTAATCCCACTAATTTCCAAATAATCACAAAACCAAATCTCATAGAAATTAGGGAAATTAGAACTCAATCAAACTTAAACATGTGTTGTTCTCATTTTCATAACATCAAATTGTGTATAAATTTAATATATGGATTTAATGAAATACACAAATTAAGTTAATTAAAGTCAAAGCATGACCATGAATATTTAAAAAGATCTCAATAAACTAAATCCAAACTTCAAAAATATTAAACTAACATAAGCAAGCAAACCAAAAGACTAAAATTGTTTAAAATATTTACATTATGATTTTAGGCATGAAAAAATGAAAATAAAACTCCATCAAGGTCAAATATCAAACTAATGCAATACCAAAATCATGAGAGAAGAAACCATAAGACTAATCAAAATCCCAAAATGAAGGTAACAACCAACCATAATCCTGAATAATCAGTTTGTTCAGCAAAGACCAAATCTAGGTGGGGAATGTGAAAGATAAGACGTTAAGTTAACTACCGAGATTATGGAACCAACTGAAATGATAAAAATCAACTCAAACGAATAAAAAACAAATAAATAAAAATGAAAATAATGTGCATTCCGCAATCCGCAGTCCACAATGTGGGTTGTGGGTTGCGGAATTGAAACTTTAAACCAAAATAAACAAAAGGTGTCTGTAATGTCCCAAATTTTGCATTGGGTCACAAATCACATTTTTCATATTCATGAAAGTTGTCAAATGGATGTTAAAAGTCAAATAATTGCCAAGGAGGAAAATCATTAGTTTCCTAGGTTGGGGGTGGAAGCTTTGAGATTTGGAATAAGGGGGATAATAAATGATGTTTAGACATTAGAAGGGGATAAATATTTAATAATTGATCTTATTAAATAAATACAAGAGAAAATAAAAGTGGCAATGGAGCATGAAGACACATGGAGACTATGGGGCCCACACTAGCTAAAATTCCTATGTTAAATGGTATCTTTCTCTTGCAAATTCGAATATACGGGAGGACTAATGTTTTTGGATGGATTATAAGGTTAATATACTTGTCCATATACGTCATAGGTTGAATTTGGGATGAAGTGTAACTTACATGAGCAAGGAAGAGCCAATTGGGGAGTTTCATGGACACTTGGCTAGATTCCCCTTACATTTATGACATCTATGACACCAATGATGGAGATTCTATGACAGTTATGACACAAGTCAGATTTGAAGGTTGACATACTGTCATACCGACATTTCAGGACTAAATAGAGCATCTTAGAAGTCGAATTTGGGAGTTGGAGAAGGCCAAGAGGCTCCTACTCAAATTTGGAAGAAGAGGGAAAGTGAAGAGAGAAGCCACATGGCATAGCATGAGCAGCCACACCAATTTGACTTGGATTTGGTTTATGTATGGATTTGGAACCTTAGAAGACCAATAATGTTTATAAAATACAGGTATCAACCATGAGAAGAAGCTTTTACTCATTTGTGAAATTGTCATTTGTGAATTGTGAGAGTTAGTGGATGACTAGTTTTCTTGCTTAAGCCAATTTCGAGGGTGAAAGATTCCCATCCTAATTGGTGTTTGGAGAGGCCACTCAGGTATTTCATGGAGCTTTAATGGAGTCTTATTTGCAGGTGTAAGCTATAGGAAATCATGTGGATTCTTCTATTGCAGCACTCTCTCTCAACTATTTCCAATTTTCACACCATATTCATGCCAATGGAGGGATTGCGCTTTGGGTGAGCTATTGATCTCTTTGGGTAATATTATAATTCCCATTATCTTATTTTCTTATGCATATTATCTGTATTTCATGTTCAGAATACTCTCAAGTCAAAATACCAAAATAATTCATGTAAAAATGTTAAGCAATGAAGAAATAGTGTCATTTCTCCACTATCTTGTTGTGAACCATTGTAATGCTGATTATTTCAAAATGGGAGAGCCTTTCATTGTCAATTTATGATTGGAATTTTTTCAATATTATCTCTTATTCATTCTCAAAAAGTTTCAAGTCGAAATTCCCAAGAATTGTATGTCAAAATTACTTTTAATGAGCAAACAATGACCATTTCCACTCTATTTTGATATTTGCCATGGTAATGCTTATTATTTCGAATGGAGGAATGTATATATGATAAATGTATGATGGATGGACTATAATTTATGTTTATTTCAAGTCTTATGTTTATTACTTAAGCATTTGAAGCCATTTTACTCATTTTTATTGCATTGGGAGAAGATTTGGTGCATTTGCCCCAAGGGTCAAAATTGTGACTTGGGAGTTTTTTTGGAAAGAGTCATAAAATCCTATATAAACTGATCTATGATGCATATGATAATTTTAAATGGTCCCTTACACATACCTAGCCTCTGTTCATAAATTCAAGTGAATTTGGGATCATTTGTGAAGCCATTTCCAACAATTAACCATGGGGAATTGGAGCCCCAATTTGAAAGTAAAGGCTCCTACTTTGAATAGAACATTAAACAAGTTTGCAGAAGTAATTGGGAGATCAAAAAATATAAATGAACATAATAATTGATTTATTATATCATTCATACACCTTATCTTAATATTTTGGAGCAATTCGGTTGATTTGGAGACCAAGACACTAAAACTAGTCAACGGCCAAAATTGTGAAAAAATGGAAAATTGAGCATTTTAATAAAATTCCAAAAAGGGGACATTATAGTGGTATCAGAGCATGGTATTGGCACCTATTGAAGTTATATATGGTACATATGAATTGAATAGATTCATTAAGCCATGTGGTGATGATATGCCTAGGCATGTTAAGCAAAGCATTCAAATTGGCACATAGAACTATTCATTATGAAAACCTTAATGATTGGTTGAAGAAATTTATAAAAAATAATTCAAATAAGAACTCATTAAGGAATAATCATCAATGCACAAGTAGGGAGGATACCAATGAGCTACACATTTCTATGGGTGGTGAAGAAGAAAAGACATTACATGAAGAGGATCGAAATTCACTCCCAAATGACTTTGAAAAAGATGAGAAAACATCACATGAGAAGGAATATGAGTACCTTGAAACTATTGAATATCATTTTGAAACAAATTCTACTATGGACATGGACCAAAGAGAATCTATTGATGGATGACTGAACTATGAAGGAGTACCTACTGATGGGTGCTCACAGCTCTATGTTGGTGACATAGAGATCAATTTTGAAAGTGTTGTTGCAAGCCAAACTTCCATTAAACCTAAATATGAATACGTTGTAGCAGTTGAAGAAGAAACAAGATCAACTTCCCCATCACCACTTGATCTTCATGAAGTTGGTCCAAGCAAGAAGGAAGAAGATGAGGATGCTCATTTGCAAGAGCCTCATTTTCTTGAAGGGTCCTTAAAGATGAATGAAAAGAAGATCCAAGAGGCCCTTAGCATACTCCATGACACTCAAGCATTGGTATCAAATTCTTGTTGGAGAGCTACTTCCTTGGAGGAGCCATCCTTCCTTGAAGACATGGAGAAGATTCAAAGAGCAATGTGCAACATCAAAGGTAATTTGATGTCTTTGATTTTTGATAGAAAAAATGTAATTGAGCTTAGTGAATGGTTACATGAATACTACTTGAATAATAATGAAGTTATTCATAAGCTCACAATTCAAAATGAGCAACTTCTTGAAAAGTTGCAAGACGCTTGTTTTTCCTCCTATGTTTAAGATTGTCAAATGGTAGATTATTTGGAGGATTCTCATGACATGGTGGATCATGAGAAATTTGGAAATTTGAATGTACTTGATGTGTTTGAAGATGAACTTGAAGAGATCCAAACACTTGATGTGGTGGAAGAGGAACTTGAATTGTCTCTTGATGAAGGTTATGCAATTTTTAAAGAAGAGCATGATTCCTCTACATTGGAACGAATCTATGACAAAGGTTTCACACTCTTGAAGGAGCTGCATAATCCTACCCCTATGGATCCTTCACATTATGAAAATTTTGCACTTACTGATCATTTGGGTGAGTTGGTTCTTTCTCCTACATCCCACACTTCTAAATTTTACAGCAGTCATCCTAATGAAGTATGGGTGAAAGGGTTCTTTTTGATGGTGCCACATGAGGAGTATGGAACTCATAGATTTACTTTCTATGATGACATGGTTGGAGCACACTCTTGTTCACATTTGCAACAGAATCCTTTGTTACTTTATGATGATGCACATCTACATGAATGCACCTATGATATGCATTTGAGTCACTTGAAGACTCATGGTTTTTCTTGCTCAACACTTGGTTCATTTGATGTTGGAGGAACTTCATCCGACACTTGGATGAAGAGGGATATGATTGAGGAACATTATTATTGGTAGCAACATCCTCTCTTATTTCATGATGATATACATATTCATGGGTGTATTGATGAGACTTCTTTGATCCACTTGAAGTCTTCATGTTTTATTTGCTCACTATTTGGTTCGAATTTGAGTGGAGATTCTTCATTCACTTCTTCGATGAAAGAATACATGGCTGAACATTTTGATGCATATCACTTCCTTTTTGAGAAGCATTATAGGACATAGGATACTCACCTATGTCATTGCATTAGATTTGATTGGTCACTTGAAACATGTATGTACTTGGCAAATGGTAGTCTACTCACTGGGAGGTATAAGCACTTTCATGATTTCTTGGTGAGGCACCTCCTTGATGTACATTATTATTATGTTGTTATATACTTTGATGATATATATTATGCACTCATGATGTTTGGAAGAATGCATACAAGAAAATGGGATCCAAGAATTCTCTTTCCAAATGGTATGGGTTGGAGAGCACTCTTAATTGTTGGAGTGCAATGCAAGCAATGGGACCCTGGGATAGTTTTTAGTCCCATTGATTTCAAATTATTTGGAAAACAAGCAGTATGGGATATGGATTCTCCATTTAATAAGGTGGTGTTAATCATAGTAGTGCAGCAGCAAGCATGGTGTTTCCTCTCTGAAATATTCATGGAATCTCAAAGACTCAAAGTGAGCAGCTTAGTGGCAACTTCAAAGAATCATACAGAAAGCAGGTTCTTCAACAATTATGTTTGAAATTTCTTGAGGACAAGAAATATTGGGAAGGGAGGATTTGTAATGTCCCAAATTTTTCATTGGGTCACAATGGCCAAATCACATTTTCCATATTCACGAAAGTTGTCAAATGGATGCTAAAAGTCAAATAATTGCCAAGGAGGAAAATCACTAGTTTCCTAGGTTGGGGGTGGAAGCTTTGAGATTTGGAATAAGGGGGATAATAAATGATGTTTAGAAATTAGAAGGGGATAAATATTTAATAATTGATATTATTAAATAAATACAAGAGAAAATGGAAGTGGAAATGGAGCATGAAGACACATGGAGACTATGGGGCCCACACTGGCTAGAATTCCTATGTTAAATGGTATCTTTCTCTTGCAAATTCAAATATATGAGAAGACTAATGCTTTTGGATGGATTATAAGGTTAATATACTTGTCCATATACTTCATAGGTTGAATTTTGGATGAAGTGTAACATACATGAGCAAGGAAGAGCCAAATGGGGAGTTTCATGGGCACTTGACTAGATTCCCTTTACATTTATGACATCTATGACACCAACGATGGATATTCTATGAAGGTTATGATACAAGTCAGATATGAAGGCTGACATACTATCATACTGACATTTCAGGACTGAATAGAGCATCTTAGAGGTCTAATTTGGGAGTTGGAGAAGGCCAAGAGGCTCCTACTCAAATTTGGGAGAAGAGGGAAGGTGAAGAGAGAGGCCACATGGCATAGCATGAGAAGCCACACCAATTCGACTTGGATTTGGTTTATGGATGGATTTGGAGCCTTAAAATACCAATAATGTTTATAAAATATAGGTATCAACCATGAGAAGAATCTTTTGCTCATTTGTGAAATTGTCATTTGTGAATTGTGAGAGCTAGTGGATGACTAGTTTTCTTGCTTAAGCCAATTTCGAGGGTGAAAGATTTCAATCCTAGTTGGTGTTTGGAGAGGCCACTCAGGTATTTCATGGAGATTTAATGGAGTCTTATTTTCATGTGTAAGCTATAGAAAATCATGTGTATTCTTCTACTACAACTCTCTCTCTCAACTATTTCTAGTTTTCACACCATATTCATGCCAATGGAGGGATTGCGCTTTGGGTGAGCTATTGATATCTTTGAGTAATATTATAATGCCCATTATCTTATGTTCTGATGTATATTCTTGTTATTTCACATTCAGAATACTTTCATGTCAAAATACCCAAAATAATTCATGTAAAAAAGTTGAGCAATGAAGAAATAGTGTCATTTCCCCACTATCTTGTTGTGAACCATTGTAATGTTGATGATTTCGAATTGGGAGAGCCTTTTATTGTCCATTTATGATTGGAATCCATTCAATATTATCTCTTATTCATTCTCCAAAATTTTCAAGTCGAAATTCCCAAGATTTGTATGTCAAAATGACTTTTAATGAGCAAACAATGACCATTTCCACTCTATTTTGATATATGCCATGGTAATGCTTATTATTTCGAATGGAGGAATATATATCAGATAAATGTATGATTTATGGACTGAAATTGATGTTTATTTCAAGTCTCATGTTTATTACTTAGGCATTTGAATCCATTTTACTCATTTTTATTGCATTGGGAGAAGATTTGGTGCATTTGCCCCAAGGGTCGAAATTGTGACTTGGGAGTTTTTTTGGAAAGAGTCATAAAATTCTGTATAAACTGAACCATGATGCATATGAGAGTTTGAAAAGGTACCTTACACATACTCAGCCTCTTTTCAAAAATTCAAGTGAATTTGGGATCATTTGTGAAGCCATTTTCGACAATTACCCAGGGGGAATTGGAGCCCCAATTTGCTAGTAAAGGCTCCTACTTTGAACAAAGCATTAAACAAGTTTGTAGAAGTAATTGTGAGGTCACAAAACATACATGAACATCATAATTGAGTTATTATATCATTTATACACCTTCTCTGAATATTTGGGAGCAATTGGGCTGATTTGGAGACCAAGACACTAAAACTAGTCAAGAGCCAAAATTGTGAAAAAAAGGAAAATGGGCATTTTAATAAAATTCCAAAAAGGGGAAATTACAGTGTCTGCAGTCCACAATTGCGGGTTGTGGGATGAAAATATTTCAAAAAGAAACAACAAACTCCCGTAATCCGTAGTTGTGGGACTGTTAGTTTACAGGATGAACATATCTTTGTGGAAAAATCAGAGCTTCCCGCAACTCAGAAAACAATAAGAAAACTAGAAATTTTCAAAAGGGAAAATTGTTAACTAAATCAAATCATGTCAAAGGAAAGAATGCATGTAGATAGTATGAACAACCCCAAAAATTGACTAAGTTACCTTTTCATATAAAATTTGGGCTCTCATCTTTTGGATAAAACATGGGATCTGTTGTAGCTACAACAAGTATTTAAAGTCGCGTATACATGAATCCTGCTCTCTATCGGGTCGCATACGTACGTTGTTGTTTACTGAACAATCATGTATATCTCCCATTTTGAGTGGTATATTGGCATGAGAGATCGCTGGATGGATTGCGAGTGTTGCTGGGTCTGCCAAGGTCCCTATGTTGTCTGTTGACTGCTGCAGTTTTGGATAGAAACCTCTTTTCATGGATATTTTTTTTAGGAAGTTTTTCTTGTCATTTTATCCCTTTTGTTTTACTTTTAGTGCATGAGTTATTGAGTCTTGGTGTCTTGCTTGGCTTGTGTCTTTATGCTTGCTGCAGGGGATGCGAATTTAATGGTTTTGTTTTGCATTTTCATTCTCTTATTTGAAAATACAAAAATATTAGAATTATTGTATATTCATTTGCATATTGCATTTGCATTGAAAGAACAACTTGCATTGGTTTGCTTGTAATGGAATTAGTCTAGTTGGATTTTATTTAGGAAATCCTGCATTCACATTTGAACGGAAAAGAATTGTATTTGTACTTCATTTAGTGGCATACCGTCTTTTCATTTGGAAAACAAAATTGCACTTGGCATTGTTTTCAGGTGTGCATATTTACTTTTATTGCTGATTCATAACATCACTAGTTTCATGGTCATATTCCTTGAGTAATCAAAACCTATTAAAATGAAATTTTAATTTAAAATTAATCATAGTATTTTATTTTGTAGTGTGCATCAACAAGCTTAGGTTTTAGAGTCTTGGAATAGGATTTTGTGAGTAAACTTCTCCAAGACTATAAAACAAAAAAAAATAGGTGTTTGACCAAGGAGAGGATAAATCCTTAGTATAATTGGTGTTCTCAGGAATCTCCTTTGACATAGAAGTTAGTAATGAGGCAGCGCGCACGTTGATGGTGGGGATAGCCCTCCACTACCTTCAATGAGCGCCAGCGATATTTACAATATCTTATTCGTATATGGGGGCTCTTGAGGTACCTTTGGTGCTTTTGAGATTCAAGCTTAGTTACCCTTCCCATACATTGGATCCCGCTTACGATTGTCCTCCTGAACATTGATTATATTGAAGTGACCATAGTTTCTTTTCCTAGGTACCGCAAGGGGTGCTTGCAAAGGTTATTATGTAGGTGTCCCAACCAAGTAGGGGTCGGACAACATAGTCTCTTTATGCGTTGATGTTGAGAGCCACTATAATTCGTTACATAGCTCTGCTTATAGAGTGTGGGAGTCTCAGGCCTCTCCTAGGCAAGGAATACCTACTGCATTTGGGATCTCATTTAATCCTCATACCTTGTTTGCGTACATTTATCCTAGATTACTTAGGGGTGTTCTTCGTGTTTTCTAGTTGACTTTAGGAATTGTGGTTATTTGAAACTCTTTAGGTAGAGTCATCATGGATCGAGATCTGACTCTCTTTCGTTCTCGTCATTTAGCCAGTTTACCTCCTTTTGACCCTTCACAAGCTCTTTATATGAGGGATAGACATTAATATAGGTGACCTCTTTCCCATCGAGGCCTCTATAGGTTTTTTACAATGAGTACCACTTCTAAGACTTCGGAGTTCCCTCCATCCCCATCCTCTGCGTTGGGAGGAGGAGTCCATGGGACCCCTTCTTCATCTACATTATGGCTCCCTGGGACTCCGGTCTATACCAACCCTCACATGGTTGGTCCTTCCCACCTTATAGGAAATAATCATTTTAATTTTACGGACTATGTCTCCAATTTTTCCTCGAGTGGGTTGGGTGTTGAGACTCTGTCTAGTCCTTGTAGCTCCAGTCCTTTTACGTTTAGCATGCCAAATGTTTCATCAAGTATTCCATCATCCACCCAAGGTCCTAGTGTGGGATCAAGTGTTGTATTGGGGGGAACGTCAGCCCCTTTCACTTCATACCGGTTCATAGGTGGTTATATTCCTCCTTCTACGGTCCTCACATTAGTTTTCATCCTGTTATGAGTGGGGGTGGACATGTGAACGTTTGGTCTACAAATTACATCCCTTATTTTGTCCCATTGTCCACTACACTTATTCCTTCAAATGTGTTTCTTATGATGAATCCCCCCCATATTCTAAGTGGGCCCTTGGGAGAGCATGTTCATGTTTATATGGCCCCCCCATCATCTAGTATCCCCTTATCGAGAGGCTTTGTTCCTCCCCATATGGTTGGGGGAAATCCGGTTCATCAGATGGTTAACTTTGGTAATATTTCCCTCAATGCCCAAGGAATGCCCTACATGCAAATACCTATGCACCCTTTCATGGGTCATATGGGATGAGGTTATTACATGACTAGTCAAGGTCATGGAATTTACTAGAACCAACCTTTCATGGGGGCATGGAATCAAATTCCGCAAACTAGGCTCCCTTTTTTGATACATTGAATATTCATGACCTATCTATACTTACCAATGACCTAGTGTGTCATGAATTGACATGGCCTCTGGTCCCTTCTAATATTCCTTCGGACATCCTGAAGTTCGAAGGTAAGAAGGGTGAGGATCTCGGTGATCACGTTATAAATTTTCATCTTTGGTTCTCTTCGAATTCCCTGAATCATGGTTTGATGCTATTAAGAATGTTTCAATGCACCCTCATAGGTCCAACTACGAAATCGTATATAGAGCTTCCTCGGGGAACACATTGGACTTTCAATGACTTGGACATGGTTTTCCTTAATCACTTTCAGTCGGTACCGAGCTCTTGTCGACTTTTCAGCAAGATAAATCCACACACATTTTTGACCATATTCAAGAGTGGCGTAGAAAAAAGAGATTAATTAAAGCCAACATTCCACCATAATTTCTATTGGAATGGTTCCTTAAGTTCTTTGCTACCGTACATTACAGAAAATGTTTTAACTTCTTGGGTAGCTACTCAGGAAAATGATTTTTTTTAGATAATCAGTTATATTTGATATATGCTTAGTTTAGTCTCTTATATGATATTATTCCTGATGCATCGAGGTCAAATAATGATCCAAAGTTTAAACTCGGTCCACATGCTGATGGTATTGTTGGCTCTACCAGTGCAAAATATGTGGACTAGGTTACAAATCAAATGCAAATTTTGTCTATTAACCAGTGTACATCCTGAGAAGCTACGACTTCGTCCACTCCCACCCAATCGAAAGATGTTCACTTAGTGCAATCATCGAACCAGAAGGGTAACCAACAAGCCAAACAAACAACAATAAGGGGAAGAATAATAAGTTCAATGGTGGGATTAAAAATGAGAACACCAATTATGACAAGAACGATCAAAATGTTGGTAGGGACAAGAAGAATAAATGGAAGGTCAAATTCCCCTACAAGCTTTGTAGAGGATACCATCTTATGGACTTGTTCCCTAGGATTGAGGATGCCTCGAAGTTTGTTGCACCAGAGCCCAACTGTGTTGACTGATCCCCTTCAGCATAGTCAAAATATGACTTAAAGGACCCCGACCACTGTAAGTGGTGGGAGTCAAAACCCGCTAGTTTCAAAAAGTGGTCATGGTTGTTTCAATATGATGTTAGCTGTACATGTTGCGACCTGTTCACGAGACTATGACCCTTTGCAACCGATCATGGGTAAATATCCTTCACTTATGGAGATTCCCTTGGAGATTGACAATCCTGAAATCGTAACACATGTACGGAAGGGAGTCTTAAAGCGCTTAGGGTACATCCTAATCCCCGAGCAGCCCAACATTATTATATTATTGAAAATTTGGGCCATAATCCTTATGTGATGTCCACTTTAGAATTAATTCATACTTGTCCCTCGCAGAGGAAGGCATTGTTGGAGGATTTACAGATAACCAACCCGAATTTTCCTACGGTTGTCAGGTTTGGGACTCATGAGGTTCATCCTCTCTTGCATTACCACATGGATTTTCAAATCCATGTGGAGTGTTTGAATAATTCCATTAAACATACAATTATAGATGAAGGCTTCATGACCTCTATGATGTCTTTGGCTTGTTAGAAAGGCCTTATCTCTCTCATGTTGTCCAAATATGTGACTATGCTAACAACATTTGATGGACGTTCTTTTAGACCGCATGGTATTATTCCTTCCTTTCTATTCCAGTTGAGGAGGGAGACCACACTAGTTGAGGTTGAGGTGGTTGATGCACCCCTCGACTACAATATTCTACTGGGTCAGAACTCGATTTATGCCATGAAAGAGATCGTATTGTTGACATTTTATATTATGTACTTTCCTTACGAATATAGAATTGTGATGATCGATCAATTGTCATTTAATAATTCTAGTTCCCTAACATCTCTAGGTACCACTATCCCGGTTGTTGATAATTTTTAGTCGACAACTAAAAATTTTGGTGTCGGAATGTATCCTTCATTGATGGGAACCTTTAATATTTCAACGCCAATCTTGGCTATCGATTTTACTCTTGATGGCATTTCTTCGCCTTTGATTCTAGTCTCTTTTCATACATCATATTTGAGTGAGCCATGGAATATCCCTTTTCTAATTATTTCGAATGAATATCTCACACCCACTGGCATAGAGATGCCATTGTTTGCAGCACATACTTCCTATCAATCTAAACTTGATCTTATTGCAGACACTAGTCCTTACCCTTTGTGAACGGAAGAGGAGAATCTCCTTAGGCCGCCTACTTGGGTAGCTACTTTGTCATGCTCACATGAATTCCTCGATGACACTTTTCCTTTCGATGAAGCTATTATCGAGGCCATAATTGGTCTGGAACAACCTTGGGAGGAGATGCGTCACATGTCCTACTTCCTCCTAGAGCTAGAACGGATTGAGCGTGATGAATTTTGGATGACCTTAAGTGAAAAAGTTGGTAATCTTGTACTCCCATTAGGTACTCATGGTTTATATTCCAAAGGAAACATGACAAACATATCACCAACCATTTCAATCAACATTTCTCGAACTCCTGGGAAAGTCGAAAACATTTATATTTGTGTTGATTGTTCACCCGAGGAAATTTAAACATACACCGATCTTTGTAAGGAATTTCATGATATATTCACTTGGTCATATGAGAAAATGCCAAGGATTGTTCCCCGTATTGTTGAACATGAAATATAAACCTATCCAAATGTTAAAATTGCTCGACAACATTTACGTGTTGTGAATCCCCGTAAAGTGCCTACCATTAAGGTTGAGGTAGAGAAGTTGCTTAAGGCTGGATTCACCCACCCGGTTCCCTTAATCGAATGGGTATCCAACCCCATTCCCGTCGATAAGAATAAGAGTACCATTTGGGTATGTACTGATTTTAGAGACCTGAATAGGGCTTGTCTTAAAGATAACTTCCCCATGCCATTTATTGATTAGATTTTGGATGAGTGTGTGGGAAGAGAATTCTTGTCATTTATGGACGGCTATTTGGGATACAATCAGAGCTTGATTAAATTCGAGGATCAACATAAATCCACATTTATATGTCCTTGGGGTACCTTCGCATACCAGAAGATTCCTTTCGACCTGAAAAACACTAGAGCTATGTTTCGGCGGGTTATGACCTTTGCCTTTCACGAACTTAAACACATTATTGAAGTGTATCTAGATGACCTCGCTGCTCATTCTCACTTGAGAGAGGATCATCCAACACATCTTCATTTGGTACTTGAAAGATGTCACCATTATCACATTCAGTTGAACCCTCAAAAGTGCATCTTTTTTGTTAGGACTGGTTGATTATTGGGATTCATTGTATCAAATGAGGGTATTAGGGTTGATTCGTTGAAGGTTGAGGAAATACTTCGATTGTATCCCCTGTGCACAATTAGAAAACTTCATAATCTCCAAGGGATGGCTAATTTATTTCGTCTATTCATCGTAAATTATGCCAATTTGACCAAGGGTTTTATGTGCTTATTGAAGAAGGATACTCCATTTTTATGGGATGAGTGAGCCTATGAGTCCTTTGACACTCTTAATAAAGACTTGGCATCAGACCCCATACTTAGTCCGCCAGAATATAGTAGATATTTCTTGTTATATGTGGTCATGTCTCAAGATATGATTGGTATGGTTCTGGTTAAAGAATATGATGAGCTCCATGAGCACATTATTTATTATCTTAGCAGAAATTTGATCGATGCGTAAATTAGATATACTCATGTTGAGAAGTTGGATTTAGTGACTGTTTATGCAGTCCAATGATTGAGACACTATATCTTACCTCGCTAGACTATGGTCATAGCTCATATCAATCCATTTCATTTTGTCTTGACCAGGAAAATGATAGGGAGAAAATATAATAAATCGATTTTTATTTTGCAAGAATTCGTCCGCAATTTTGATTTGGATAAATATAAGAAGTCATTAGTCTTTGCGAAGCTGATCTCATATATCCCTAGTCTGGATGAGGATACGATTCACGAGGACTCATTTGTCGATGAACACATCGTTCTCATTTTGTCTAATGACCCTTGGTATAGCAATATTTTCATCTATATTTAGACTTTGAAGGTTCCTTCGCATCTCTCGAGGGATGAGCATCAATGATTACCTCATAATGCTAAGAGCTATCGCATTATAGGTGACACTTTGTGTCGCTATGGGGTAGACTCCATCTTGTGTCACTGTTTGACCCATGAAGAGGTTGAGGTTGTTCTTAATGACTGCCACGATGGGGCGTGTGGTGGTCATTTATCCAAGCTTGCAACAAGTCAAAAGATTCTAAGAGCGGATTATTATTGGTCATCGATATTTAAATATTGCATTAATACAATCAAGCGATCACCCTTGCGAGGTGGCCTCATGGAACATGTTCTTGCTTCCTACCTCGTTACACCCTATTATCACCTTCGGTCCCTTCACCAAATGGGGGGTAGATTATATGGATTGTAACCCAACATTTGCTGGGGGGCACCATCCCATTATTGTGGTCGTGGATTATTTCACGAAATGGACAGAGGATATGCATACGATCAAATACGATGGTGAGGCAGCCTCTCACTTCGCATTCAATAAGATAATCACCCAATTTGATATCCCGAAGGATATTGTCATTGACCATGGCAATCACTTCCAAAATAAAATGATGGAAAAAACCACTTTGAAATTGGGGTTTAAGTAGAAACATTCTTCTTCTTATTACCACCAAGCGAATAGCCATGTTGAGGTTGCTAACAAATCCCTTAAATCCATTCTACAAAAAACCATCAGACAAAGCAAAGAAAATTGGCATACCATGTTATACACTTCTTTGTGGGATTACTGGACCACAGTGAAGACTTCCACCTATTTTTCACAGTATCAGCTGGTTCATGGGATGGAGTCGATTTTACCGGTTGAATGTGAGATCCCTTCATTGAAACTATCCATATAATTATTTCTTGACACTTCTGATTTAGAAGAACGTTTAGTCCACCTAGATCACCTTGATGAGCAGTGTCAGGATGTTGTTGTGGAATTAGAAGTAAATAAGTGTCGTGCCAAGGCTTAGTGTGATAAGTATGTTCGTCCCTATCAGTATAATGAAGGTGACTTGGTCCTTTTATATGATCAAGCTAGTGAACCATTGGAGGTAGGGTAATTTAATTTCATGTGGCATGGTCCTTACATTGTGAGGTGTGTCCTAGATAAAGGAGCCTATGATTTAGAGGATTACAAAGGGAATGTCCAAAAGGATCTTAAAAATGGGCTCTATCTTAAGAATTACTATGCTTTAGTTTTTAGCTTGGGATGGTATATTGTATACTATTGTACAATTTGACATAGATTTTGGTTTCCTTTTAGTGTTTCCGGTTTATTGACATGCTTCTTAATATTTGGCATATGTCAAAGGCGTCTTTGATATACTTATGATTTGCGGACGGTGCCAACCTCTATACCAGGAATCTAGCTATTGCTGCTTGGGTTATCTATATACCTGAGGGTCAACTGCTGTCTTTAGGAGGAGTATGCCCCCGACCATCTTCAAATAATGTGGCTGAGTATAGTGTTGTGATTGAACTATTACATGATGCCATTTCAAATGGTATTCAATCTTTATAGGTTCGCTTGGGATCACACTTGGTTGTGTCAGAATTAAATGGCTTGTACCGTGTCAGAGATCCTATGTTATTGAGAATATTTTTAAGGATATGATTGTTGGAAAGGAAATTTGATTACATTACATACATTCATATACCTAGACATTATAATCAAGTTGTTGATTCATATGCAAATTACATTTTAGATTTCCTTTTGTCTCATAATTAAAGAAGCATGTACATAAAACATTCACATTCATATTCAGACACATGTGTATATATTAAACCAGTTGCTATAAGTTTGTATTTCCGAATAAAGTTTCAAAAGTATGGTGTCATAGTACAAAAATGGTCTTTAAGCCCTCAAAATATACATAGCTGATACAAAAATAATATCACGACATATGTTCCTGTGGGCCTAGATGTTGATTATGGTAACACACTCTAGTGTTTTCCAAACACCTAAATAGTCTAAACCATAGACAGGGTACCCCAACTACATGCCTCTGCATCGCCTTGAGAAGATCCTTGACCTGTACCATGGGGACCATGTGTGTCAAGCGGGCCAAGTTTCCATGTACATTTTGCAATGTACGCTAGGCATCGCTGATCATCGTCTCCACGCCCCCTACCCTGATGTCATGGGAAACCATCTAGCCATCGTGGACCTATGTATACACAATCAATATTAATATCAGTACTTGATACCACCAAAAACATGTATTGGATTTCCTTACATATAAGAAATACAAAAAGATTAAATATTCCAAAAATACAAAAGATATCTTACCAATATATCCGAATGCGGCCCCTAGTGGTAGTGGCATGTCTTGGTCTCCATGAAAGTCAATCCCTACATAAGGATAGTCATCTATGGAGATGATATGTCTCCACCACCAATGGAAAAAGTCATCTAGAAAGGGAGAAGGTGCATGGAATCCTCCTAATATCCACATGAAATTAGTCCAAGGAGTCTGGGTTGGATCACGCAGGCTATGAGGAGGGACCTCAACTCTGGGGATAAGTCTTGATACCCTCTTAGATAATAAAGTGTCTAAAATGATGGAAAACTTGAAATTTTTTATCTGACCAAGCTTGCAGTCTATTAGATGATGTTTCATTGTTACCCAACAACAAAGTGCTCCAGTCATAAACAGTGTGCCTCATTCATTATACTGCATAGAACATGAGAGTTTGTGATGCTTGCTGTAGCAATGCCAAACCTGCTATTCTATCCAAAACTATAACAATAACCTTGAGACTGAGGCTCTGGATCACATTAACCGGGACTTGAATTCCCACCTTCTTAGTGTCGGGAACACAATACACATCTATATACTCATCAATGGTCATGGATATACCTGCTCCATAAGCCCTAAGGTTTACTACCTCGCCTTGACGGGATAGCCCTATAATAAATATATATCTTCTACTTCAAGTCTCAATGGCATCCCATCTAGCATGAATGCCTCCATGTTCGGGTCCTAATAGGTCATGAGATTGTAAGAGTATTGGTTGGGACCTCAAGCTCCAAAGGATCCAAAACTTATAAAGACAACATATTTGTAATGCTTGTTGGGTGTTTAAATCACCATGAACAACCCTATAAACGTCTTCATGTTTTCTCTCTCCCTCTCTCTCTCTCTCTCTATTCAAGCACCATCCTGCAAAGGAAAATAGCTTGTGTGAGATTGTTGGCTTAAAAAATGACATTCACAGCCTTAAACACAGGTCATAATGTTGAAAAGTGTGTGTATACGCGGGCAGGATTTACTTTCCCCACGTATACCAGACCTTATACGCGACCCGATAACCAATCACCTGCATAGGCTGAGAAATCTAATTTTCGTGGTAAAAAACTTTAAAATTCACCATAAAAGTTTGAAATAAAAGCATTAAATGGAAAGAGTAAGGGATGAAGAGTTACCTGGTCTAGACGATTATCGATTTTGTGTCTTGTAGCTCCTGGAATTTGCGTTTGAAGTTCGGGAGGTCCAATGAGCTCCGAAATCACTATAAGGGGTAAAAAACCAAATGGTATGGTAAACAATTGACTTTTACTATTTATTAAAAATGTTTACTAACTTTCCTATAGTTTTGGCTCTCTATTGATTATTTGCAACTGTTTTGGACTAATATCATCGTGTAGGGCCCAATTTTTATGCACTTTCATTGAGTTTTTTTGGATTTTGACCGTGTTGAAGCTTACTCATTCCCATGGATCATATACCGTGTGCATTTTTGCATTATCCCATGTCACATTAGCCATAGGTACAAACCCACTTCTTAATTTCACATAATCATTCCCTTGCTACTAGAAGTGGCATTATGGAAGCGATAGAGATTCCCTGATCATGGGTGCCCTATTTAGATCCTGTTTTTACATGTGGTTCCCATGCTGAGCATCCTCCTTAGGTATGGGAGTCCCTTTTAGTCCCTCCATGCCTTCAAATAGAAACCTCATGGTCTTCTTTATCTTTTATGTTGGCCATCTCACGTAGGGACTCCTGTTTTATATCAAGTTGTAAATGCATTACATGCATTCGCTTTCGTTATTTATAAGCTTAATGCCAACTCTTAGCTTCACTTTTATAAGACATATAGCCTGAGCTCGTCTCAATTCTAGCTAAGAAGAGACTCTTATTTATCCTTTATAGCTTGATTACCTCGTATCTGAGAGGAAACATTCCCTCGAGTGTCCTTATCCTGCGTGTGCTTCCTTGCATTGAGCATAGGTATGTTCCATTGCCTAGAACTAGTTTGCATGCCCATGAGACTCGTTTCTTCTTCATTGTATATAATCACATTTTATTCTTTTACAAGCTTTATAATATGAAAAAGACCAAAAAATAAAAAAGATAAAAAGTCAGATGAGAAACTATATTTTCTTATATTGGAAGTTGTCATGTCAATTTTGAACAGAGCACATTTCATGAGTCTATTCATCATGGGCTGGGTTTCTAGCATGACCTTAGGAGCTGTACTTGTTATTTATATCTTTCTCCACCAATTGGTTAAGCTTCTAGTCACTATGGAGCCTCTGTTGATGCCTCGTGTGTCACAGAGTTGTACCAGGTTGTACATTGAGTCTATGTTGCTTGAAGTGTCTCCATCTACCTCATGCTCTTGTTCGAAGAAAGTATTTATCCCGAGTCGACCATTCCTCAGTTGTCTTGACTTTGTATTCCAGTAATTCCCAATACATCATAGAGTTGTGGTCCTACATGGAACCCTAAGCCTACTTGCATCATTGGTATGTGACCTTGAACTCAGTAGATGGAATCTCATCATTGGTCGTTGACTGAGGTTTCCCTTATGTTCGACAAAAATAAATATATTCATACATTGGGATTCGTGCCATGTATTGGATTCCATTAGACCCTATTAGTGGTTTCCTCTCCTCTTTTAGTATTTTTAATCATTGGCTTCTATTCAGAGGGTCTCTTTCACATACTAAGTGCATCTGGTATGCGCGAGAGACGCACATGGTTACTAGTTCGTGTACATCTTGTTCATCTAATTTCTTCCAAATAATCCAGCCTTGTTGTGTACCTCGTGTTGGTTGATGGGGGATGCCTTAATTCCCTTCTTCCAACGGATTCCATTCCTTTGACATCATAACATCTATTTTGGAATTGGGATCTAGAGTCCATTAAGTGTATTGAGACTTGCAGTCATTAGTGGCAGGTTCTCTCATCATCGAAAGATTTAAGAATACATCAATGTCCCCTGATCGATGGATTTTTCAAGTGTTCAACCTTAACACCTTTATTCACACTTGTTAAATGCACTCAGTACCTTGACACCCATTTTCATCATTGGTGGGATGTCTCGCGTCTGTTAACGGTATACTTCAATGATCAATAATTAGACAATGTTTCATCATGTTCGACCTCAACACCTTTATTCACATGATGGGACATGTACCATCATCGGTTTGTGTAGAAAACCTCAAATTATGGTGGCATTTCATATATGCTACTACATTGATTGTGACCGTACTTATTGGATTTCAGTTCTCAGTTGAGAGTAGTGTACCTTGTTATGTACCATATGTATTCATTCAGTATGGAGACCAAATTCCACTCTTTATTGTATGTGGATGTGACCACCTATGACATATGTCTGTTATGCCTATTCATGGCCATTATAATTATATGTATGAAAGGTAGGAGGTTACTCCAAACATCTAGACCTTCATCATCTTTTTGAGATTGTTGGACTTGATATTATTTTTCTCTAAGAGACTATGGTTTGTGGTAGTAAAGCACGTGAGTTATTTTCGAAGTTACTTCCAGGTCGGGATATGTGTTTAGTGGACACAGATGGACAATCTGGTGGCATTTTTTCGACTTGGAATCCCAAGAATGTCAAGCTAGTTCCATACTTGATGTCTACTAAGATTCTACATGTTATACATTTGATGAACTATTATGACCCATATATTGATTGTAGGATTTTTTTGGGAGATGGCAGTGGAGGATGGTATTCTTGATCTACCAAATTTGATTTTAGGTGATGATCTCAATTTCATAGATGTCTCCTCTGTAGAAGTATGGGGTTGTAGATCAAGGGTTGATCCTCTTGGGATGTTTTTTAAACAGTTGTTCCAAAATGAAAAATTGATTGATGTTATGCATTTCTGTCTTTCATCTACTTGGTGTAATGGTTGTTTAGGGGAAGGGAAGGTTTTAGAAATGTTGGACATATTCGATTTGGATGAAAATATGGTGGAGATAATGGTTCTAGATATCATTCCTGGATCCAACGTTCTTCTATTTTGGACCATTTCCCCATTGTCTTGCAATTGGAAGTGCAAGGTGGGAGCCTTCCTTATCCTTTCAAGTTTAATCATGTCTGAATTTGGGAGTTGGACTTTGTTAATATGGTTAAGAGAGAATATATGTCAATGAGTGATATTAATCAGGACTCTTCCATGAAATTATTAGTGGCAAGGCTCTCTTGTTTGAAAGTGGTGGTCCATAACTGGGAAAATATTAGAAAGTAGTCTATGAGATATGATCTTATTGATTTGGAGGTTGAGTTGGACTCTTTACATGTCAAGGATGTTGGGGGTATTTTGTCAAATTAGGGTCATGCAAGGTTGGTTATCTTGGAGTACTGGAGGTTGGATTTTCTTAGAACTGAAGAAGATACTTGGAGGCTCAAGAGTTGAGCCATTTGGTTGTCTCAAGGCGACCAAAACCCAAAATTTTCTCATAAATTTTCTAAGAATAGGATAATTCCTAATTCTATATAGGAAATTTCTTCTTCTGATGAAAGGAGGATAAAGGAGTGAAAATTGTTGGAGGAAGAAGCTTTTAAAAAAATTTCGTCTCTTTTTAAAGATCCAGGATCTCTATCCTTTATGGACCAAATGAATGTGGTCAAGAATTATCCTGGTTTTTTCTCTGAGCATGAGGGAAAGAATATTGCGTCTTTGGTTTTTTTGGGAGAGATTAAAAATGTTTCGACTAGTTTTCCTAAGCCCAAGATCCCTAGGCCTAATGGATGGACGATTAAACTCTTTCTTGATTTCTTTGATTTAATGGGATCAAAATTATTGACAATTGTGGAAGAGTCGACTTGGGGAGGTAAATTCTATGGTGTGATAAATGCCACATGTATTGCACTTATTTTGAAATGTTCTAATCTTGTTACTTTTAATGACTTTTTCCCTATTTCCCTGTGCATTTTGGTATATAAGATCACATCAAAAGTCATTTCTCTTAGGAACAACCCCTTACTCTAGAAACACATCTCTATTCAACAATTTGGTTTCCTTGAAAGCCTTCAGATCTTAGATTCCATCAATATTGCTAAAAAATGTTTACATATTGTTAAGTTAAAAACAATTAAAAGCTCTAGTTCTTAAAGTGGATCTAGCAAAAGCCTATGATCATGTGGATTTGGTGTTTCTTAGATTAGGTCTATTATAGATTGGGATTGGACTAGATGTTACCAATTGGATTATGGGTGTGGTTTCTGCTAATTTTTTTGTTCCTATTAATTGAGCCTCAACTAATTTTTTTCAATCCTTTAGAGGCCTGAGGCGGGGATGTCCATTATCTCCACTTTTGCTTCTTATTATTATGGAAGGGTCGAGTTGAATGATATATAAGGAAAAGGAAGCTATTAATATAGCGTGGGTTATTTATTCTCCATCAATTAGTATTACACATTCTCTCTTTGTTGGTGATGAGTTGTTATTTCGAAGGGGCTTAGTCAGGGACTGGATGGTTTACTCGATATTTTGTATATTTTTTGCAATGCTTATGAGATGGTGATCAATGATTCAAAATATTCCTTTTTGGAAAATGATGTTGATGAGGACATTATTTTCCATATTTCACATTTTCTTTCTTACAACTTTTACCCTCTCTGTGAGGTTTTTAAGTATCTAAGCTATTTTATTAATCATGATAATTATCTTAAAGAGGATTGGTATTGGTTGTTAAGAAAATTTGATCAAGAATCAATCATTGTTGTTGGAGGTAGTTGTCTTTGGGAGGAAGAATCACATTGGTTAACTTTGTTCTTCATTCCATACATGTTTAGTAGGCTTCCTTGGCAAATATTCTGAATTATATTTTGAATTGTCTAAGGAAAAATGCTTACAACATCTTATGGTCTAGTAATCATTTGAAGGATTATCTACATCAATAAATTGGGAGTGCTTGGATTTTCCTAAGAAGTTAGGAGGGAGTATCAAGAACATCTTCTTTTTCTCTAAGGATTTAGCGCCTAAAAAATCCTTTTGGGATTTTTTTTCATATCTAACATGTTGAGAAAGATTATTAAATAAATATATTCGTAATTGATCCATTTATAAGTGGATTAGATTGACGGTAAAATTTGTGAAGGGTGTTTCTAACATTTGGAGAGGTATACTTAACTCCTTTCACATTGTATGGGATTAGTTGGATTGGAATGCATGTGATTGGAAATAGATTCATTTTGGGGATGACCCTTCTAGGGATATGTTCATCATTCAAGTTTCCTCAAGACATTTTTCAAGATCTTCATTCTAGTGGTTATTTCACATTATAACAGGTTGTGGTGAATCTGATTCTTTATTTTAGGGGAAAATATGGTTGGTGGAACAAGGCCTATATTTGCATGGTTCACTTGTATATGAATGTAATGACTTTATCATGGGGTTACAAAGGAGTGGTCTTGTGATATTAGAAAATGAGGATTTTTTGGTCTAGTCTTAGGATGTGTCTTTTGGGAAGGTCAGTACTAAGAAGGCATATGATTCATTATTTGTTGCTTTAGCTTTGGATATGAGATGGTTGATTGGTCCTTTATCAAAATTGATTAGTCCTCCCAAGCTCAAAAACTTTATTTGGATGGATCTTAACTACTCTATACTTGCATGGGATAATTATCTTAAGAGAGGAGGTTATGGACCAAATATTTGCATTATATATAAATAGGATGCATAATCAATTGATCATTTGTTGATATATTATTCCTTCACTAGGCAGGTGGTGATAATTGTTTGTAAGATTTCCTATGAGTGGAATTCACAATCTCTCTCTTCTTGTCTTAATATTTGGTCCTCAATTGTTCAAGAGTAGAGATAACTTCCTTGTTTTTTCAACTGGGCTTTGTGGAAACATATAAATCATAATATATTTGAAGGCCGCTCTTATTTATCTACGTGTGTTGGCTATAATATTGTAGCCAATTTCACGGAGATCCATAAATCACATTCTACAATATTTAAGGATCAGTCCCATCATTTGAGACCTCCTCTTTTTTTATCATGAGAGGCCAAGGGTTTTTTTTATGGAACAATGCAAGACAATAATCAACTTTGTGGGGATGGTGTGTCCTAGCCATAAATTCTGCTATATCATTCAGACTAAAGTTTACTTGAGGGAGTGGAACCTGTACTGGAGGAGAGTTGATTGCTTTATGGTGCTTGCTTTTCTTTGCTAGAGCTAAAACTTATCTCTCACTTCCAAGCCACGAGGGACTCCAAAGTTATTATTGATTGGTGCCTCTCCAAATTCTATCTATATGTATCTTCTCTTGACAATTGGATGCAAAAAAAAAAGAATTACATGAATATTTTTAGGAGATTATTTATCAACAAGTTTACATGGAAAATAATGGTTCTATGGAAAGATTGTCCAAATTAACTCTAGAGGTACCATAAGATTTCATTTTGTTGAATATTTTAATGGTTCTATTTGAAGATCTAAGGAGGAAATATAGATTTACCATTTCTAAATTTTGAAGTAGGATTCCTTTAATTTATTAACGGCTTTGAGGCCCTACTGTAGCTGACAGTTTATTATCCTTTTTATTTTTTATTATTTTCTCCCTTGACCTCATACCTCATGAGACATGTTTTCTTGTATATTTTTTCTCACAAGCCAATTGCATATGTCTTTTGGTTTCAATTATTATAGTCTTTCTATGTGATCTTATTAGAATAGTTCTCAGTGGCCCTTCCATATGAGGGTGGTTTATAATATTTGACGATGTGTATTGGTCTCTCTGGTGGCTGATTATGCCTTGGGTATTTGGCCTTTGTCTGTGTTGTAGACTATTACTGTCACTTCTCTTAGTTGGGTGTTTTTTGAGCTATTTGTGATCTTATTGGACTCTAGGTTATGTTTCTACCTCATGCTCAGTTTTAATTGGTTTAGTCTTAGATATGTTTTCCTCTTGGCTTTTTATTTTATGTAGTGTTTATATGTAGTTTAATACGAAGTATAGTTTATTTTCTGTGAAAAAAATAGCTAAAGAATGTTTAATGTTAACTCGACTTTGTGCTTATATTTGTGCCGAAAAGGCGCATTCTACAACCCAATAGAGATGAGATGTGTAACTCCTTTTGTGCTCATCCTAAAGCTGACATGTGTCCGTTATAAAAAATAATAAAATATTAAAAAAAGTAACATGTTGACCTAAATTAGATTTTAAATATTTAGAATGACATATATATAAAACAAACAAATTAGATAAATTAAAACCATAAATTTTGCATTACACACTTCCTCAACATTTTCACTTTAAAAGGGGGTTTGGACCTCCAATTTGATCACTCTCTAAGCTTGATAGATCCCCTTTTAAGATAGATCTATGCTAGTGTATCTCTCATTCTTTTGTACTATTTAATTAAGCTAAACTCTATACTAGTTAAACACAAAAATAAGACTTATAAATACTTTTATATTTTAAAATATATTATAAAATAAATAAATAATTTCAATCTATTTTATAAATTTAAATTTTATTTTCATATAATAATAATAATATTCTAATTTTAAAATTTATAAAAATTATGGATGTGTAAATATCTTTATCCTTCCAAATTTGAATATATAATACATGTTATTAACTATTAAACACAAGTTTAAGCATGGCTAGGTGATCCCACTCACATCAAACCCAATGCTCAAGTAGTTTGGCCAATAGTAGGTCAAGAAATATTAAATGGGGATGGAGGTGGAGGTTTTCCAGGGCTTATAGTGATTTATCATAGGGGTGAGCCAACTTGAAATTTTGGCACTATAGAGTCTTCTAATAGAAATGCTGGATTGTTTTGAATCATCTTCATTTCCCCAGCCATCAAGTATCTAGATATTTTCTCCAATTTATATATTTATGTCCAAAAGCATTTGCATGTTCTTCTTTAAGCAGTATGAAGGGAAATTATCATATACGGTTATGAAACACAATAAATTTGTTTATTAATATATATTAAATTTTTTAAAAGTTTAATATATACACTAAATTCTTAAAAGTTTAATATTTGTTTATTAATATATATTAAATTTTTAAAAAGTTTAATATATACACAAAATTCTTAAAAAGTTTAATAAATATTAAACACATTTGAAATTTATTTTTAAACTCATCAATTACTTTTATATTCTAAGAAAAAGATATTTTATTAATTTTTTTTTATCATTAATTGAAATTCTTATAAAAAATATTATATCTTTTCAATGATTAAATTTTTATGTAACCACCATTCCATCCAAAATACTTTAACCTTTAAAAATTTAAAAATTTATTTGATTTTAAAAAAATTATATTTTAATTAATTTTTTTGGGTTAATAAATCTAAATTTAAAATGGATTTATAAAAATATTTTTTTTGGTGTTTAATAAATCTAAATTTAAAATGAATTTATATTTTTGTAATTGAATTTATATGTAATTGAATTTATGTATTGTTCAAAAGTTTTTTTTAATTTTTTTTGTTTTGAGGTACATAGATGACAAGTATTTTTTTAGAGTCTCAAAAATATATCTAAATATAGTATTTTAGATGACTATTTTATATTGAAAAAACAATTTATATAGATAGTGAAATTTGACTAATATTATAATAAAAATATGAATCATATTTGATGTAAATATAGGTGATATTGGAGACTGAAATTGACCAATTAGCAATTTGTTTTTGAAAAAATGTTAAAAAATAGCTAATTGGCTAAATTTTGCCCTTAAAAATTACCCTGATGACAACACCTTCTGTATACTATACTTTTTTTTAAAACTTTAATGTAAATGAATTTATATGCAATCTAAAATATTACATCTTTTACATGGTTGATAAATTTAAATTAAAAATGGATCTATAATAGCTTATTTATTTATATATATAAAAACATTTACTCCATACATCTACCTAATCTCATTGCAAAAATACTTTGCGCTCTCTATATATTTTATTTTATTGTAAAATATAAGTGATAACTAAATCATACACAACTGTAAAACACTGAGCTTCAAAACTGTAAAACACTTCAATACCCTCCCTACAGTAAAATGCTTTTGAAATTCATTCTTCCCTGACATCATCGGGATAAGGCTCTAGGTATCAGTCAGCTCACTTTTAAGAGGAAATAACAGATATAATTTATCTATGACCTTTTTTTTTTCCACAGAATTTATCTATGACCTATAAGACAAAGGAAGCGCAGCTAATGACTTGTCCACAACATGAGAACTGACTAGTGAAAAATATCCATCATATGCGGATGCCAATGCACCGTCGCCATCTGAGTGTCTTTTAGATTTAGGAAAGCAAAATTCGGCATTTATTGAGTTTTGAAATTGAAGGACAAATCTACATACCGAAAATAATTAAGAATTTATGACGTTTTTCAACTCCAATATAGAGGATGGAAAGTTGGTGGCCAAGACGGTCGGCAAACATTAACCAGTCTGTTGTGCATGATTAATGAGATGTCTCTGTTTAACAGGATTAATGAGATGGCTCTGTTTAATAGGTGGTTGAATTTTAAGGTGGTTAAGTCTGTTGTGCATAATTTAAATGAGAGAGTTTTGTTTAACAGGTCGTTGAATTTTAAAATGATTAAGATCCAATAACTTACTATGCAGCAACCTACTATGCAGCAGCTGTTACATTAAAGCTTTATGTCTGACTTTATTCATAGTTCTGCAATATTTATGATACCAACAACTACTTACATCAAACATCATCTCAATAAGAAAAGATCATCCATTAAATATTATAAAAAAAACAAAGAATTAAGTATGAGAAGAGCATACAACGAGGAACGTTCGAGTCTAAACATGGTACATTCAACGGTACTGTACAACGTTATTTTTTCTTTTAAACATAGCTGGTGGAAATGTAATGCAGTGCCATAAATATAGTTGAGCGGCAAGAAGAAGAGTCAGGTGTAGGCAAGAATGGCAGAAACGAGAGGTTCTTTAAGGGAGAGGACTTTTAATGGGGAATTTTGATGAGAGTGGTGGCTAAAATATTACTATATGTTTTATAAAATATTACTATAAAACAAAAAGTATGTCTTATAATATTAGTATAGCCACTTAATCTATAGTAGATAATTGTTAACAAAAATATGTTTTATAAAATTAGTATAGCCATTTAATTTGTAATAAATAATTATTAATAAATAATAATAAACCACCTAATCATAACTAATTATATATCAAAAAATTTGCTCTACAAAGCCAGCCCCAGCCCACTTTGTAGCCCCAGCCCACAGAGTGGGTTCACGCTCCACTTTCCTGTCTCAATCCTCCACCCTCCGTGAATGCTCAATCCCAGCATTGCAGGCTGACCTTTTACTGCAACAAATATAAAAATCCATCCCTACTAAAATAAAAACCCAAGACCAGGATACGCGTAGTGGATCCATCAACCGCTGTCAAATAAAAACCACAGGATATGCGAAGTGAATGACAGAGGATGTTTTTGTGATGGCCACCCAAAAAAAGGGTGACCAAGAATCTCTATGAATCTAGAATTTATGGAGATCTACCTCTATCCTTGAACAAATACTTAACGAGGGAGATCACCTTGTTCTTCCCCGTTGCATGATGTTTTAGTCACTATTTTCACTTATTGTGGTTTCAAGTTTTAATTTTTGTTGTTGTGTCTTAAAGTAAATGGTGGTGCACTTTCCTAATGTTTTTCCTTCATATGACTCACCTTTTATCACCATTCCATTGTTCTGTCTAGGTATCTTTTATATTTCATTACATTTCCACTTTGTGCCTTGTTATAACTTGCATTATACTCATATTCCCAATCATAAAGGGAGCGTGAGTCATTTCATCCATATTTATGTGGGTTTCCCTTCATAATTAACTTTTCATTTGGCATACTTAGCCTTGTTATAACTTGCATTATACTCATATTCCCAATCATAAAGGGAGCGTGAGTCATTTCATCCATATTTATGCAGGTTTCCCTTCATAATTAACTTTTCATTTGGCATATTTTATTAAATGTAGAAACATGGCAAAGTAATTTGAGATATCCTTATTATTGATTAAAAAAAATCAAACCTTAGGTTGAGTGATGCATTATTGACATATTAATATTTGTATGTTATAAACCTACATAAAGGCTTCATGCCATAAGTTTTTTTTAAAATGTTTTAATCTTTTACTAGGAAATGTAATTTATGAGCCATGTTGTACAACACATGAGGGTAGTGGTCCACCTATGTTAGGCATGTTAAAAAAAAGGAAAAAATGTAAAAGAGAATGTTATGGTCGCGTCCTATATAAATTCATTAGGGTGTCCTTTTGGGCCCTCCTTATTCCTTGGAACACATGTTGAGGAGGTGGTTAAGTTTGCACTTGTTTTGAGATGTTAGGTATGCATGCACTCTAGTATTTTTGGCCAAATCCACACATTCGCACACATTCATTCATTTAGCTTTATCTACATGTTCACTTATCTTTTGACCATGTATTGGCACATTCCTCTAAGTGGTGCGTTCCACTAGATGGTTCACATGCACCTTGGAATAAGACTTGTTCACATAAATTTTCATCTTGTTGAGAGTTAAAGTGACTTATCCTATTTTTGGAGGATAGTTGAAAGGCTACATGATCCACTTGACATTGTTATTGTTAGGATTCCCAATATGGTATACACTCAAATGACTAACACAAAGCCAAACACAAGCAAATAGAAGTGTGGGATGCTTATGTACATATAAATACATTTAAAGCGACCCTTGGTTTCATATTCCAAGGTGTCTCTTGGACTCCCGATGAATTTTCGTTGTCATCTAACAGATTAGGTTTCTAACATTCCTCCCCTTAAGCTGAAGGGGCATATATGAATCCAAGCAAAGAGCTAAAATTTGGAGAGTGATAGTTGCAAATGGTTGAAGAAGTTCTTTGAATCAAAGGTTAGCAAAAGTTGAAGTCTTCTACTAAGTGGGTGGTGTTAGGTTGACCACAAACTATGGAACTTGGAAATAACTCCAATATTGGCTCAACAGTTCTCTAGAACTTAGCTCTGAATTAGGTTCTCACTTAGTAGTTCTTGGAACATTTGAAAGGCTAGTAGAAGTTGTAATTCTTCTGCTAAATGATGGTTTAATGATGACCATGAACTTTGGAACTTGGATCTAAAGCTCAAAGGTTCCTAATTGTGATATGAAGAAAATAAGAACTAATGTTGCACAAGGCTTGTGTGATTCTCTTAGAAATTTTGGCCTCCTCTTGTATATGAAAAATGAACCTCCACTTTTTATTCTTTCATAGCTATTACCTTTATAGATGTAATATCCCAATGGTGGCCTTCCAACCTTACACTATAATTTATAAAGGAGTGTGTGGTGCATTTCCATATCACACATAATAATGGAGGAGACAATGTTCTATTGAAACTATAAACAAGTGTGATGAGAAGTTTTAATTTGGAATTTGTCCTTTCTTTACTATTAGGACCTCTCTGTATGGACCCCTTTCCTTTATTAGGTTCCTTAGTTTTCATTTGCAAGATAATCCACCAACTCTGACACATCGGTGCTCATCTTTCAGAATGCCATGACTCCTTATTTACCACCCTTTCTTGACATCCTACCTTCAATATCACTTTCCAATCTAATTGATGTGATCATGTTTGATACTTATTCAAATAGATATTATTGATTATGAAATAATTGTTGACTCCTAATGTTCTTGGCCTTATATGCCATTAGAATTTCCCTACCATCTCTCCCCACATTCCTCGTAGCCAAACCCTAATGACATTGATTCATGCTTCATCATACTTCTAATATCATCTCTCTCCATATGTGTGCCTATTTCCAACTAAAGCCTAAAAACCTATGCTAACTAAGAAAACAAAAGATAAAAGATAAAAGCAAAAGCAAAACAAAACCAACAATCCTAGCAAGGTTATAATGGAAACAAGTTTTTAAATTTTTAAAGCCCCTTGACAACACCATGTTCTTTATCTTATACACTATACTATAGTTTCACTTATTAAAACAATATTATCATGTGCCCAATATAATGTACATAACCATTTTAAGTAAGTCCATCTCTTTGGAAATTTAAGAGTTTAAATAGGGTTAGATATGTGTTAACACATACCTTATTTTAATGTATTTATCTATAAAGTAAAATGAAAGTAAAATGAATTGTTATAAATTACATTTAATACAACATTTTGTCATTTTTTTTATTTAATATTATTTTTTTGGTAACTATTAGACGATATTCTTTATCAGCATTTCATGTACAAAACATTCCAAATAGTACAACAACTAACACCCATCTCAACGCCAAAATCCCAAAGAACAACACATACAACCTAAATATATGTTTATTTATTATTTTTATGGTTTAAAATTAATTAAATATCTTAAAATAAATTTTATTTATGGAAAAATTAAATTACAAACATTATTTTTTTTTAAATTCTCTATTTTTTATAAATAATTTATTAATACATTAATTATAAAAATATTTTGAATTCTTTTATTATACATATAAATTATCCATTATTATAGAAACCACTATATATTTTATTATATCTTCCCAGGCAGGTACATGCTACCATGTAGCCTTGTTGTAGATAGAAGGTGTTTAATACTTAATTTGTGGTAGAGTATTTAATGTGGTTGCAAGCATATTGAAAGTTGTTAGATATGATTTTAAAGTTAAGAATTTTCCAGCTATTGAATACCAATGATTGTGAGCATTATTGTTGTGTGTGTCATTGTAGATAGTACTTAACTTGTGGTAGAACATTTAATGTGGTCCCAAGCATATTGAGAGTTGTTGGATGGTGAGAGTGTGACTTGCCCTTGTCTATGTCATTGTGGATATAAGGTGTTTAATACTTAACTTGTGGTAGAGCATTTAATGTGGTTGTAAGCATAGGATTTTGAAAGTAGAAATGGATTTAGCACTTTCAAAAACCCCAAGACACTCAAAATTTTAAAATTTAATAACTGTAATATGAATTTCTAAGATTTCCAGCTAGATTTTGTTTAAAAAACACTCAAAAACACATGCAAGAATTAATTCAATTTATCCCTTAATTAGACTGCACCTAAGTATTTTTATAGTAGATACAATGCTCAAATTTAATAAAATCAGGCCACATACTCAATAAAATTAAGTGATCCAAATTGAATGATTGATTTCTTATTATTTGTTGAATCATCTGATCTTAGAGTCGTAGAGTCCAGTTAAAGAAACAACATTCACACCGTAAAAGAAAATACATTAGTAATCACTGTTGGGTGCTTCCAGCTGCTGTGTACAAATGATTCTAAAAGAAAATATATTAGTAATCACTGTTGGGTGCTTCCAGCTGCTGTGTACAAATGATTCTAAAGTGAAGAAAATATATGAATAATCACTGTTTGGTGCTTCCCAGCTGTTGTGTACGTAAAGCGAAGTTGCTTCCAGCGATTGAGTACGAATGATTGTCGGCCATTGTAGAAACAGCAGTTGCCATCAGTGGTCAAATTTGAAGCGCTGGTCTTAATTTTTTTTTGGAAGGGTATGGAACCATCCAACCCTTCAAGGATGAAAGGTTATAAAAATAATTGCACTTCAATTGAAAATTGAAAATTAAGTTGGCCCTTCAATTAAAAAAAGGTGAAAATAAAATAATGTCCTTCCAAATATTTATAATTTTAAAATATCAAACAGAAACTACATCAAACATTGTAAATTTTCATTTAAACTAATCAATAAACAAATCTCTCTCCAATTCCATTAAAAAATTATGAAGGAAACATATTTTCCTTCCATTCATTTGATATTCTTCAAAAACATTTAGGATTACATCATTGAAAACATGAATCGAGCCCAATGGAAGAGGCTTTCTGGCTTTCATTTGTTTCCATACATCATAAATGCCATTCCAATCTACCTCATTTAAATCATGAGGTGCACTAAGAGAGAGAAACATTAGCATATCCAATGTCTCCAATGAAAGTGTTACAAATAAAGAGAGCTTTGCAATATAAATATAAATAATAAATAATAAATACTGTTTTCTAGCCTTTTCGACCTTAACGACCATTCCTGGTACTGTTAGCAGCAGTACAAATTACACCCAATGCAAATCCAAACAACCCCCACTCCCCAAAATAAAGATCAGAGATTCCTTTTTGTTGTAAACAAGGCTTTAGAGCACATTGTTGTAAACAATGAGTGATTTATAAGTCTCTTGTTCCCCACCCAAAGCATTATTTCAAATTGCAACTACAGACCGCTTGAATCAAACTGTTATATATTCAAATATCTTTGTTATATTTAATTGAATAACAAATCTTATTTAATCATTTTATCCCGTATTGAGATGAATCCATTCATTTCGATTGGATTGTTTTAAACTTTATATATTTTAATCGTGACTTTATGCGAAAGAGTTGAAGCCTACACTTTTTTAATAAAGCAAGGGAAAAGAGCTTTTGAAAATACTATTTTTATAGTTACAATTTATTAATATTTATTTAATAATGTTAAAGATTTTTCATGGATGTCAAAATTCTAATTATCTACATAGTTTTTTTTACATTGTTTTAAAATAAATATATTAAAAAAACTTAAATAATAATAAATTGTTACACAGGTTATTAATTATATATAATAAAAATGTAAATAATATTAAAATGAATACCAAGATTTGATTAATTTACAAACTCTACTCCTTTTGAAAATTATTTTATTAAAATGTTTTAAAGATGATGATTAGAGTTATTAATATTTATTATGATTAAGTTTATTTTATTGAACCTTAAAAAAGTAAAGAAGCCATTTTGTTTTTTTATGTCATCGCAAAGATGATATATATAAATCTTAAGAGACTTACTAATGTTTGCGTAAGACTTGAATTTTTTTGTAAACATTGATGTTGAAAATAAAAAATTTAATTATTTTTAATTGGTGTCATAATCGCTTGTAAATTGTGCTCGAAATTTGATTCGTTGTTGTTCCAACTTCCGCGTTATGTAAGCCTCGGAAGCTGCTCACACGGATCAAACGATATTGCAAAATTGTTGCGTCATGCACAATGATTTGGTATTTATGGTTATTCATATGTTTGAAAAGGATCCTCATAAAGTCATCACTCATTAATTATTATTGCCCATTGCCTATTCTCAGATTCACAGCATGTACTTACAATGGAAAAAAAAATTTGACGGGCAAATTAAAAGGCTTACCCTTCTTTTGAAATATTTAAGTTAAGGTATCCCTTCATGGTGGACGGGTGGACGGGTGAAATAAAAAATTTAAATTTTTTTTTACGGTCAAAATTTTCGTTACACTTCTGGGACGGGCTAAACCCTTTGGAAGGGCTGGGATGGGTTCAAATTTGACCGTTGGTGGCCTCAGGAGAAAGAAGATATATTAGGGTTTTGTCTAAATGTGCGACGATTTTGATCTTTACTGGCGGGTTTTAGGCACAGTTCTACTATATTTCCGGCAGAAATTTTAGGGACGGCACAGTTCCAAGGGTTCAATGGCATAGTTCCACTGTGGAACTGTGGCCTTAGGGGTTTTACCCCATTTTAAACCGACCCAGATGCTCAGAAAATCGAGTAGAATTCCGGATCGTGTCCGGATTGACTCGCAGGATTCGGGGAAAAACTGCCAAGAAAACCAAATCGTCGCACATTTAGACTTCTCGGATATATTAGTAATAAAGGTTCGCAGCACTACCAAAGTTGAGCTAAGAGGAACCCTTATTTTCTTATTTTGTTGGTAATATAGATTTGAAAGAGCATTCTTAGCCTTTCTGTGTCTGATCCGGGAGTAGTTTGTTTGGCAGACTGAAAGCTTTCTGGGAAAAACATGGCCGCCGAAGCTATTGGTACTGGGGCTGCAGCCAATGTTTTGAGCAGCTTATTTAACACAGTTGTTCAAGAGGTGAAAATGGTCACTTCTTTGCCTCAGGCTGTCAGTGAGATGGAAACCGAAGTTCAACGTCTGAATCGTGTGATAGATGATATAAAGGGAGAGCTGATTCAAGATCAGAGGAACCCTAAACAAATAGTGAAGATTTGGCTTGATAAGGCAGACGAGGCCATAAAGGGTGCACAATCTATTAACAACAACTACCAGCAACGCAAAAGTTGCCTGGGTTGCTGCCCTAACTGCATAGGCCGGTACAAAATCGCCAAAGATATCAGAGATTGGCAGCAGATTGTTACCAAACTCCACTTGCAGAAGCAATCCGATTTTCCTTCCAGCGGAGATTACGGAGATTTTACTCCACCCACCCAGATCCCGATTGAAATCCCGGAATCTGGCTTCACTGGAAACGCAATACGATCTGCTCAATCGAAGCTTGAGACGTGGTTAACAGAAGATAGCAGCAACATTAGAATTATTGGTGTCTACGGCATGGGGGGTGTTGGCAAGACGTCGCTGCTTGAGACAATCAACAACAGCCACAAGGTAGGCAAGTCATTCGATCTGATCATTTGGGTAACGGTTTCAAAAGAATACAATATCTTAGACCTACAGAGTTGCATTGCAGATAGGTTAAAGTTAAATAATTTTCCAGATAAAACAAATTTACAAGGGCGAAGAAATATGCTTTGCTCTTATTTAAAGAAGAAGAAATTTCTTCTTATTTTAGATGATATGTGGAACAGTCTTGAGCTTCAAAGCTTAGGGGTCTCCTTGAATGACAAAGATTATAAAATTGTCATCACGACTCGGAATAAGGCTGTGTGTACAAGTATGAACGTGGAAGAGATGATACCAATGGATCCGCTGTCGGCAGACGAGGGTTGGCAGCTGTTTTGCCGCGGAGCGTTTCAGAATGGAAATGTTCCAGCCGACATAGAGGATGTTGCTAGGGAAATTGCAGGGGAATGTAAAGGTTTACCACTGGCTATAATTGTTGTTGCTGCAGCAATGAAACACCATCCTTATCGATATGAGTGGGAGCTTGCTTTACAGCAGATGCAAGCCATTGATGAGACGTTTTATGACACCCATGAAGAAATTGAGAAAAAGCTATTACAGCATCTGAAATGGAGCTACAATGTTCTGCCAAATAATTTGAAGACTTGCTTTGTTTATTTTGCAGCATATCCGGAAGACAGAGTAATCAATTGTGAAGAAGTGATAGAAATGTGGATTGCTGAAGGCCTGGAAGGGCTTGTTAAAAGCAGTGAACATAGCTACTTGCATGACACTGCCCACAGTTTTATCAGCTTCCTCAGGGATCGTTGTTTGATTGTGGCGACCAAGACGGATATTGCTGGAAGGATTGAGCAAGTTAAAATACACGATGTTCTGCGTGATCTGGCCACTCTTATTGCTCATAAAGAGCAGAAGTGTTTTTTCAAAGCCGGGCAGAGTGTCAGCGTTTTTCCTATTGAGGAACAGAGCAAGGGTTGGTTAAGAATGTCATTTATGTATAATTCTCTACGCTCGTTGCCGCGGGAAGCCTTTGCATGCTCATCGATTTTAGTTCTCACGTTAAAGCAGAATTCTGGTATTAAAAATGTTCCGGGAAGCTTCCTGCAGGGGATGCCCTCGCTGAGGGTTCTTGATCTGAGTGACACTCGCATAACGTCTTTGCCCTCTTGTATTGGAGATCTGAAACATCTCGTCTCCCTCCAACTATACAGAACCGACATCCGTGAATTGCCGGAAAGCATTGGCGACCTAAACAAGCTTCAATTCTTGAACGTTGGTTTCTGCGGGCAGCTAGGGTACCTTCCGAAGAGGATCACTGAGCTCAAATGTCTGATAGCCCTCGACATATGGGGATGCAAAAGGTTGAGTTTTATTCCGCGTGGGATCTCGGAGTTGGTTTCTCTAGAAAGATTGAGGATGAAAATGAGCATTCCCTTGGATTTCGAGGAGGCCCCCGGCGCAAATGCCGAAAGAAGCTATGCTTGCTTAAAGGACCTACAAAGTTTACGCCGCCTCAGGAATTTTGCAGTAGAAATAAAATCGCCAGTCGAGGATGGGGTGATTGGAAATTGGTCGAGGATGAGAGATCTGTGGCTGGATTTTAATCTTGCAAATCAAGATTACCTTCCGGACGATATGAAGGCGATGAAAGATCAGCTGGAACGTTTCTGCCTTTGTCGATGCAATGTGGAGCTACTGCCTAATTGGGTTCGTGAATTCCGAAAGCTCTCATATCTTCTGCTCAAGTCTTGTAAGCAGTTGAAGGAGCTCCCTGCGGAGTTGTATGAATTACCAGGTTTGAGAGGGCTCTCAGTAGAAGATTGCGATTCGTTGAAGGAGTTTGAGCTCGAAAGGCGAGGATGCTTTCCAAAGCTGGAGAAACTGACTCTTCAAAACTTAAAGGCGTTGGAGTCGCTACAGAGTTCAAGTGGAGGCTTGGGAGAAGGGGCGCTACCTATGCTCAAATCTTTCACGGTAAAGAAATGTGAGAAATTGAAAACATTGCCATTGGGATGGGATAACTTAAAATGTCTGGAAGAAATAAGAGGGGAGAGGGATTGGTGGGACGCAATCCAGTGGCAGGACGTCAATTTGAAAACTTATCTTGAAACTAAATTCAGGAGTGTATAGGTGTTTTTGGTTATGTTGGCTTTGCAGAGTTTGGTGTTTCTTTTGTTGTGAAACCATGAGAAAGTCTTTCAGTAATAATGTACAGGAGATCTACTCGTCTTCTTTCATGAATTGCATTTGCTCACTTTCCAATGTAGTATTGAATGGCGGTGAATTAAGCGCTGTATATCTATTTTTGAGTGAAAAGTTGTGTATATTTTTTTGAGGATTGTTTGTGATAGCCTTCCAGAGATGAAGGTTTTTGGTGGTTCAATGTATCTGGGGCATGGTTTAGTAGATAAGAAAGGGTTTAAACATTATGTTACCATAAAGGTTTTGTCGTCAGATGTATGTGGATTCTCATATTGGTTTTACTACTTATCTTTCAGCATGAGGATGGGGTTTATTCATCTTTGCAGCATAGACAGATCTTTCAGTAAAATTTTCAGGTTATTTTTTCTTGTCTCGTCTTTCTCAGTATGCTTTTTCAAGGGTTCCGCTTTGCTATTTGCTATTATCACTATTATAGTTTGTTAACTCTAGTTAAGATTTTTTGTTGATTATGTTAATATTCTGGACGTTGTTTCATTAATAAACGTTACACTTTGGAAATTTTCCATTCTTTAGAAGTGAAAATGATTCAGTTTGAACTAAAGATTTTACACATGTAGTTATATTGAATGAAATCCATAACTATATTCTTTAAAACGTGTCACCTTGTTATGCTCTCTAGTGAACCATTCTTCTTTCACACATTACCAATCTCGTTCTTGTTATCTGAATTTGCTGTTTGCGGGGATTCATGCTTTTTTCTTTTTCTTTGTATTGTTACCCAAATGAGAATACTCAATTTGGGTAACAACCTCATATCCCATGTCCTCACCCTCGTTACAATCTAATTCAGATACCATATGAATTATTGGCAAGACAATGTTAACAAACCAACCATGTTCATACTTAGTACGAATTGCTATAAGAAACTTTTAGGGATTTAAACAAAATCTTTATGAAATAAACTCATATGTCTTGCTCTAACAAATTGGGATTTTTAGATTTTTTTTGGGTAGCAATGGCTAGTTTTCTTTACTGGGGCTTCACTTGTTGACCAATACCATACCACGTGAGTTCATAAAGGGGGATTTAAAAGTATCAAAATTGAAGCCAATATATTGCATATATCTGAGGAGGTAGGGGTTTTTCTAGAGGGTAGTAGGGGTTTTTCTAGAGGGTGGCATGGGATTTTTTGGGCATTGGGGGTATAAATAGGGTTTTAAGGGGGATGTTATAGGTATTGGGAGGGTGTTCAACAAAATGAGTTTAGGCCAATATTTAATGAAATCAGGGGTATTCTTTAATATCCGACAAACGAAGGTGTTATGTCACAATTTCAATAAATGAAGTCCCTATGGTTTTCTTGGGCTAATTTAGGAACTTGGATTGATACATATGCGCATTTCTACACCACTCATGAGGGAAAAGTGTTCTATTCCAAATATTAAATTAAATGAACAAAAAAAAAATTCATATGTCAACATAAAAATTTCAACTAATTAAAAATAAAAATAAGAATGAAAACGTTGCACTGGTTAAATCAATCTTATATAAATATGAGACCCTTCTTCATTCACTCTTATTGTGAGTATTTCAAACAGTTGAAGATTTTATTGCTCTATAATGTTCAAGCATGTTTTGAGTTATATTTGAGCTGATTTAGGAGGGGTTGAGCTCTACGTTAACTGTAACCATTTGCTAGTATATTGAAGAAAATGTGTTGAAATCTTGTGCCCATTCAACTTGTTGTTGGATGCAATCTCTTGAATTTCAAACCATTAGACATCATATTTACATATTTATTCTTCAAAAATTAAGACATCATATTTTCCTTTCCAGAGAAGGGAGTAGCCTACATGGAACTACTGCAAGTATCTGCGAACCTACATGGAACTACTGCAAGTATCTGTCTATAGGAAAAGTAGAATGCAACCATTCCAGAAATTAATTAAAAGAGGGGGAGTATAACTATACATAGGCTGGAATGTCACATGAGGAGAGTTGCACAATAAAGACTACCCAAAGGTGAGATGCTAACTCATCTAAAAAATCAAAGTGCAACTATTGAAAAAGACATTGCAATAGAGAAAGCCAAGCAGAAAGAGATTCAAGAGGAGATAGGGAGAGATTTTATTATACCTGTGATTGAGAGAGAAGGGGTGAATGGTGGTAGTTGGACAAACCAATAGACTTTTCTTCTGCTTGAGGCAATCCTAGATTCATCCTATAGGTTGTGAAAATGTGTTGGCTACTTGAGTAGCTTGACATAGTTGGAACCTACCTTACCTAACTTCTTCCACCAAGGTTGCACTCAAATCATAAGCTACTACTAAATTTTGTTGTCTTGTGCTTTGCAATGCAACAATATGATCATATAAATCATCTTCCAACTCTTGAATTTGGCTTCATGAACTATTTACCAACTTGACATGCCCAACAAGCCAACAAGTTGAAAGGTTCTTTAATAAGTTGTAGTTGATTTGGTGTAGCTCTAGCCACATATTCTGAAATTGGAGATTGACAACTCTTTTTATTGTTTCAATGCTAAATGAGATAGTTTTGTTTAACATGTCGTTGAATTTTAAAATGATTAAGATCCAATAACCTACTATGCAGCAGCTGTCACATTAAAGCTTCTTGTCTGACTTTATTCATAGTTCTGCAATATTTATGATACCAACAACTACTTACATCAAACATCATCTCAATACGAAAAGATCCATTAAATATAAGAAAAAAACCAAAGAATTAAGTATGAAAAGAGCATACAACGAGGAACGTTCGAGTCTAAATATGGTACATTCAACGGTACTGTACAACGTTATTTTTTCTTTTAAACATAGATGGTGGAAATGTAATGCAGTGCCATAAATATAGTTGAGCGGCAAGAAGAAGAGTCAGGTGTAGGCAAGAATGGCAGAAAGGAGAGGTTCTTTAAGGGAGAGGATTTTTGATGGGGAATTTTGATGAGAGTGGTGGCTAAAATATTATAAAACAAAAGTATGTTTTATAAAATATTACTATAAAACAAAAAGTATGTTTTATAATATTAGTATAGCCATTTAATTTGTAGTAAATAATTATTAATAAATAATAATAAGCCACCTAATCATAACTAATTATATATCAAAAAATTTGCTCTACAAAGCCAACCCCACAGAGTGGGGGGTGAAATCATGAAGTTGGGTGTCTATTTTGGGGGGGTCTATGACAAAATCGAATTTGTTTTTACATGTTTCTCAACTTCGAACAAAGAAAAGTTGTATTTGTGTTTAGAATTTCACTTTCGAGTAAAAACAAAAGTTGTAAACAATCGTGTTAGCTTTCTATCTGTTATTTTTCAGAATTTTTTCATTGGCATTTGATATGTCATTTTAGCAATTGTTTGACAGTATGTTCTTACATAATGAAATTATGGTAAATAGTCATGTCGGAAGACGTAAATTTATTCATTATTAACTTATTGTTTATTAAAAACAAAATATGTTAGTACAATCTACACAGATTGTACTAATGCATGACTATAATTTTGTATCCAACAGAGACATACAATAATTATTAGAATTTTTTGAAGTGGACCTACCTGAAAAACTATCATCAAATTGACATGTTTAAGGAGACGTTACACTTTGTATAATTTTCCATTTCATAACACAAAATTGAAAGTACCCTTTTGAAACTAACACATCAAACTTGTGTACCACTGTTTTTTCAATTTTTTTCATAATGTCGTTTTGAAGTTATTGATTTTTCATTTCACTGGTTTTTCTTAAAATTTCAAGCAATTCAAACCCCTTATAGGAAAAATATTCTAAGTATTTACTGTATGTCATGAAATGTAAGAAAAATCACATTTCTAGAAACTAGATTGAATTATGCATGTAATGGTAGTATTTGTGAAATGAAATAGAAAATATTTCATATGATCCGATTTGTCCGAAATTGCAA
>LPNX010960839.1:24524-49524 GCA_001517045.1 Pseudotsuga menziesii | reverse complement strand
AAGGTTTAGTTAATTTATATTTGTCGATTAAAGTATAATTTGATCTGTGGTCGCAATAAGTTGAAGAGTCATAAAATAATTTATAGGATAATTAGAAAAATATTTAACAAAATTGATTTTGGAGAGCTCGCGGCTTTGTGGTTTTTTGGACTGAAACCCAGCCAACTATAGGGAGTAAAAATCACTCAGATTTATCATTCTGCATTCATTGACGAAGTAATGTCCAGTTGTGGGTAAATGGTTGTGGAGATTCATTGGATTTTTTGGTACATTTCCAGCAGTTGGTTGAAGAAGAAAAAAATTGTGAGTTGATTTTTTTGCTGGAACCATTGTAGAAGGTTGGGTATTTTCTTACTGAAAACAGATGAATGAAACTTTGATAGAATTAGCTTGTACAATAGAAGAAATAGTACCAAGTGCAGTAGATCCAGGTCCAGAAGCAGATGGAGCATGCCAGCGGAGAACTGAGAGGTATGAATGAAGCAGTTGAAAGAGCACTAGGAACAAATCCATTACCCGCAAAAGTAATATCATTGGTAGATATAATAGATCCATATGCTTATACCCAATCAAATCGGCCAGGGAGAAAAGCACGAGTTTAGGATCTTGTTCCATAGCCACCAGTGGCAGAGTGGCAGAGCCTTAACTCCTCCTAGAGAAGGAGAAGGTGGTGACGATGCATGATAACAAGCCGCTATAGAGACATAAGCTTTATCACTAGGAGATAGTATATATTTTTTACCAAGTATTAGAAGCACCCTGCAAGGCCCTTTAATTTTGAGTACCAAAGCTCATTAATCCACCAATTGAAGTATAAGTTATAGAGGTAGCACCTAAGCCAGCTCCAGGCACAGATTCAAAGGGACTTGATTTCAAACTATAAATGAAACCCATGGGGACATAAACCAATGTGCTCAAAGATCAAGGGTCAAATTAATAATTTGGTATAATTGGGATAGCTCTAGTCTAGTATAATTGGTCTAATTTCCAAGGTAACCATCCGATAACAAGTTCAAGGAGAAAGCGATAGCGATAAGGCAATTTTGTGATTTATTTACACCAATAAAGTATAGCGATCACTCTAAGAAGTCTGAGTACCGTTCTTTGGAATTATGGGCAGTGTAAAAGCACCGTGAACATCTATTGAAGGGTGAGTTCATCCTTCGGAGGATGAGTTCCTTCAATGGAAAATGTACTAACTTCTAGTGAGGTAAATTCTAGTGTTCGAAGACATACAACTCAAGGCTAAAGTTGGTGACAGAGTCAAAGTGAGAGGACCCTTGAAGTTCTATCACATACCCAAAATGCCAGATTTCAATATTGGGGACATGGAGGGCGTAGTCAATGACTATGTGGGTCTATGGAAAGGTAAACTCATTTCTGCAAATTTTTCATACAAAGTCCAGTTCAGTGTGGAGGTAGGTGGACGTCACATTAAATTCTATGCCCACTTGAAGGAGGAGGAATTTGATGTTGTGGGTTGACTTTAATTGTCCGAAAACTAATATCCATTTGCATCAACCATCAATATCTTCAACGATGATGCCTATACCCTTAGGGCAATCTATGTGCCCTATGTACTTTAGCAGCAGCCCAAATGTGTTTCGTTATATGGAAATTGTAAGTTGGCACCTGTTAAATTTAGAGGAAAAATTGACCTCTGTCATTTCCTATGTAGAACTATATCCTAACATCATTTCTATTATTTTGTATTTCCTTGAATTTGTGCAGTATACTTTTTGGGATTTTGTTGCAAATTTTGGGGGAGGTGCCATGTATTTTCGACTACTCAGAATCTGCCAGCAAAATTGTTTCATGTCATTTTTGCTAATATTTACATTATGTACTTTTTCTTTTGCAATCAGTGGTATCAACCTCCATGAAAGAAGAGAAACCAATTCATCGTGTCAAACTTTGTGGCCAAATTTTGATTCTTTTGTATTTACTATTCCTTGTTTGGGTGTACTTTTTGTAGCACAACATTACAGAAAAATAATATCTTTGTTTTTGCTACAATAAGGTCTTGAAAAAAACGAAAAATTGAGCCAAGGAAGCTCAGTGATGAAACATAACTCCATGTTTATTAGGCATTGGTGTCCAGGGAGTAAGGCTGGGTGTGAAGTCAGGGAAAATGTGATTAGGTTTTGAGTGAGATTTCTAGGTAACTTGTTTGGTGTTTCTTCATAGGGTAGAACTGAAGAGTCAATCCTCAATTCCAGCCCCACCCCCAATTGTTTTTATTATAGCAAGAAGCTGCCTTATGGTGACTAGAATTAAGATAACACTGTTGTTTTTGCATAGAAGAACCAATAAAGCATTGCATGTGTTATCATTTATGGCCATTTATCTTGAGACTTGAGCAGTCAGGTGTTGAAAATTTATGAGAGCAGTCTACATGTTAAATGATATGTGGATCTGATATGCTGAGCTAAGTGAGCATATAGTCTCAGTGTTCGTAGATAAGCCATAGTGTCATTTAGGAAACTTATTGAAAAATAGGATAGAATGACCAAGTTTGCTATGTTGGACATGACCCAACAATATGAAATATAGGAATATCCTTCACCCAAAATACTTGTGTTAGCTATCTTCAATCGATTGTAATTATTGGGAGAGAGGTGATAAGAGAGAAAACAAACCCTGCACGTCTTCTATATTATATCTCATACCTAAGTGCAAGTTTTAGTCACAGCGAAGTACTTACTTGATTAAGCCACACATGCTCTTGGACTTATCCTTCCTTAGATTGCATTCACCTACACTTTCCAATATTCGTATCCTTCTTTGGATTCCAACTTCTAAGAGTTCAAGTGAAATGTATGCCCACCCTTTTGATTTTAAGAACGCATCTGTAAAAGACATCCCCTTAGACACATGGAATTCTGTGAAACTAGAAGGTCAAGGCCACAGCAGTATTAGGTTAATGTAAACATGATGAAGCTCCATCGTCTGTGATCTTTGAGGCACATGTTACTCACTTTCGAGATAACTAAAATGGAAACTTTATTTCTTTTCATTTTGGGATGAGGAGAAGTTAAGAGTTATCAGGAGGATTCTGGTGGCATTAGATTTTGCCCGCTTTGATGATCCATATTTATTTTCTATATCTTTCATGTTTTCTTTCTTTTAACAGTTCAAATTCCTTGATTTCCACCGTGCCTCCTTTTTTGTTGTTCAACTTCAAATAAGAATCTAAGATTAACTAGAGAGAAAAGGAGGGAGAATAGAAGTAGCCAGAAATCATGTAACTCTGCCTTTCATCTATATTATAGGATTTGTCGACTTTATGCATATATTATTTTCACCTTTTATTTTTTCTCTTTAATCTTGTATATTCCCTTTCCAATTTACGACCCTCCTTTTTTCATTCAATAATTGTTCAACAAATGAACAGCTATTGCCAAAATTGATGGATGTTTTGTATTGTCTCTTGAATCTCATATGGTTATAAGATTCAGTGGGTAGTGGTTTAGGATTATGGATAGTCATTGGGATTTATTCAATGTGATTATAGTATATATGATTGTGGAACTTAAAGACTCCTGTATTAAGAAACATGTTGGTAATTTTCAAACCAGGTAATTCTGCACTTAGAAAAAATAATCTAAATACCAAGTAGCTAAAAACTTGAAGGCTTGAATCAAACCAACCGATATAAATATGCTAATTTACAAACACATACTGCTGAAAGTTGAACAACAAGTACAAAGGTTAAAACTCTTAATCACATCTATCTTCTATTGACTATTAAAAGAAGAAATTCCATAGCAATAGTTCAAAGCAAAAACTTGCTAACCAACACAGTTGTATATAATAAGCATGGGAACAGGATATTAATAAGATGTTGGTATATAATATCAACATATTATGTACTAGAATCACAGGACGGTAATGAGACTTGGTTTCTTATATATCCCTCTCGGTTGATATATAAGCAACTCTGTTTTTACAATGTCCTTGATAAAAGTGTTTCTTCTTTTGAGGTTGTAGGATTGGATGAGAGTAATCCTAAATGTTAATATGGTGTTGGAGAATACTAGGGTCAATTCATCTCATGTCTTGATAATCCCAAGTAAACGTGGAGTTGAAATTTTGCAACAAAAGAATAAAGTCTTGCAACTGAATGGAATTCCACTAGTTTCTCATGTTTAATATTTTCCTGGAAGAATCTCAACTATGGTGATCAACAGTTTTGTGGGTTTAGCAGTAAAGACATAATCCATATACCTAAAAATGTCCAGGATTCTACTTGGCCTTCTGATTCATCAAATGTAACTAAAATTTGAATTGGATCTTCATCATTAAGTTCATTCTCATTGGACTGCTCAACATATTCTCAAATTTCTACATTTAAGGGGTAAAGGTTTTGCATAAAATTAGAAATCATTAAGTCTTCATCAAGGTATTTCAATGCCAAGTTTTTTTTAGAGTAAGAACAAGTTTAACAACATCTCCAAAGAGTGCATGATATTCCTCCTACCCTACCCATAGTGTCTCCTCAGCTTCTAGAAAGGTTTGGAAAGAGGATACAAACTAAGTTTATTTCAATATTGACCATAGGAAAAGGTCATATTTTCAAATTTTTAGTTAATATAAGCAACATCTTTTGATAGCCATGGCTTGCCAAGAATCATGGGATAGACACTAAAGTCAATATTTTACAGCACCATTCATTCTACAAGGTACTCCATGGGTCTATTGATATAATATCATTATCCACCATTCCTTCGAGCTTGACAGTTGACCTATCCTCCATTTGGAGAATGGTATAAATTGGTCTCAATAGAATTTGGAGGTTGAACTTGTCCATTGTTTCCATTTATAGTTGCTCGTAAGTCAATCAAGGTGTTTTAAATGAGGAAATTACTTATGTGGACATCTACCACTGGGATACCTGGGTCTAATATTTAGGGGTAAATACCTTTTGCATCATGAGGTTAGCAAGCTACCTTACTACCTGGCTAGTCTAAGGATCCTTCCTTTAGAGTGTACTTAGATAGAATAAAAAATGAATTATGAGTAATATTAGAATACATAGAAACTATAGAAAGTAAATAGGAAGAACAAGGGTTTCATTCTACTGGTTTATCTAAGTGTATGTTGTATTTTATATTCTGCACTTAAATTTATCTAAATATTGTTCATGTTCTGTCGCTTTTGCTGGTTAAGTACAATTTTTTTTTGTTTTAATTCATTATCTAGTTTATAGCATGTATAATTTATAACTTATAAGGCCTTGTCAGAGATAATGTATGACTGTCTCATTTCATTATGAGAACAAGCTATTGTCTAATGTATGACTTTAGATGATATTTCAAAAGATTTCTTTGAACCAACCTGAGTCTGGAAGTTAGAAGGGATCAATTAGTTTTTAACTTTCTTTGATTTGGCATTGATTTATATCTAACTCCATTTGGATCTACTTCTTTGAGTTTGCTGAAATCCTTTTGTTTATTTGAGGCAACAAGTTTTTTTGTTCTTACTGTACCTATTCTTATCACAGCTCTTTTAAAATGAATTCATGCTAGCTCTAGTTTTAATACTCTGTTTACATAAATAAATCAAATTATAGACATTGTTTGAACTGTGTAATAAAACTAATATACATAACATTTAACTTAATGGAAAATTCTTCCATATCATATTTAGAAACTAAGAATCTAATAGGCTGAAAAAAGTCTAGATTGGTCCATTGCTATGGATAGCACACTGTCATCTATGCTATATTTAGAGCCCATATTTTCTTTAGAACATTTCCTTATCCTGTGGATTTGCCCCATTTCTTGGGATACTCTTTGGTAAATTTAACCTTTGTGTTGGGATAACTTGTCCATGTGTTCCATAGTTTCCATAATTTGTTGGAAAATTCACATCTAGATATAAGCCACCAATGTAAAATATGAAAATTGTTGCATTGAACATACCTTAAAAGGAACAATTTCCTTCCCTGGTTTTGAATCAAACATCATCTTGTTGACTGTAAAAGTCAATGCAAAACCATCAGTTAAACAAAGGCCTCAACTTCAAAACCAGCTGTGAAGAGACATGATAGGTAATAAGGACATCATGATATTATCTCTTGTAAAGAAATTCAACATTAAAGAAAAAAGTCAAATCTAATCTCTCTGCCTTAAAATGGCGTCATTTATCCATAACTAGTAAGAGTAGGTAGTAGAAAGAAATACATATTACGGCAAGAATCTATGTTGTAATATGCATGAGAAATTCAGAAAGTCAAACATGCAGCTGAAAGAATACAAGAACCCACTGCAACAACCTCAATTCTTGATGCATAAGCGTAATATAATAATTATATTTGGAGGTTAGGTACATGGATCATCAACAATATTAAGTAAAGGGATGGAATGTTAGGTTATTTATGTCATCTTGCTTCTCTAAGGAAGATCAGACTACAAAAAGAAGTGGAAGCTTTAGCCTTTAATCACACGTAATGGGTTTAGTGTATTGTCTTCACAAGAGCTACAATCCTAACAAAAATACTTAGCTTCACACAACACACTATAGTATATACATACCAGCATGAAAGATGCCACAACTGGATCTTCCCTGTTTCAACTTACAATCAGAAGGATCAGCTAGATGACTTTGTGGAGAGGCTACATATGACCAATATCATTTGATGATTAGGAGGTTGGTAAGCTGAGATTTCTTGGCGTTCCTTTAATGGGTGATTTAGAACTGAAAAAACTCGTGGCATATGCAATTTTCTAGATAGAAGACATTAACAACGCATCCTAAAGGCCACAACAATGGTGTATCTATGCCATTTTTTGGAATACAGCTAGCAACAAGCATTACTTCTGTTGCATAAGTTTCAACCTTAAATGGTTGATAAGGTGCCCAATAGTCAAAAGTTAAAACAGTGTGTGTGTGTGTGTAAAATCTAGTATGGACCTGTATCAAATAATTCACAGAATGTAATATAATAGTACTTAGAACACATAAGTCACTATAAATTTAAGGTTATTTGTGTATCATTGGATAGATCTTTGTGCCTAATGAACTTGTAGAGGATATCCAACGTGGGCTATTTGGGTCGTGCAATGTTGGAAACCTTAAGTTGTGTTGGCTCACAAGGGTCATACTACATAATCTCATTGTCTTGGTCAATGCAAGTAAGTGGAAGGGCGAGATTGTTTGTATATCATGGAACTAATATTTTTCTTTTGGACCTACAATGGTTATAGAGTGTATGCTCTTTGGGCCCTTTGGTCCTGAAATTTAAAAGAAAACATATCATGGGGACCCATGGAGCTCATTTTAAATTTACATAGGGTGGGACCACTATTGTTATGCGGCTCAAGAATCCCCATGAATATGCATCTTTTTAACTGACTATTCCCTATGGCTTGGATGTTGGGGGTCAAGCCTGAGGTCTGTTGACTAGGAACATGTGGACAGTACAAACCATTATGCTCTAGTGTCTGGTATGTAGCAAACAAATTGTTCTTGAAAATATTGTACAGATTGAGTTTTGTGACCATCCCCCTCGTCTTGAGAGCATCATTAGGTTTAATTATTATCTTCATAGACTCCAATCTATCCATGACTAGGTATGAAGAAGGAGAAGGAATCTTCACTTCTTGTTCTTCTCAGTATATTACAGTTGATTACCTCTCGTAGTCTTTAGGAGAAAAGGTGAGCCTCTCCACTCCTACAAACTGTAGGTATCACATTGACAATAACCCCCCCTTTAAGTACTCTTTATATGTCCCTCCTCGCCTTCTCTCCCTAAAAGGAGATAGTAATAGAGTGACCAGGAAAGACTTCTGTTGACAATTTATCTGGGTTACTTGGGTTTCTCCCTCTCAACCTCTTATCCTCAAGATAGCTTTTTAAGCAATACATTTCTTACAAATTATTGATGTTCTTAGTGATCATTTAGACTATTTACGACAACATGGGTCACATGATCTTAGGATCCCTCTTGGTTAGTTGAGGGCATGTTCTCACAAATTGCGATTCAAAACAGAATACTGTAACCCTTGAGAAGACATGACTTGAAAACTTTATTCACTAAAAGAGGTTAAGGATGAGGAACATTTCATTTTCAAGTGTCCTGTTTGTTATAAGATCCAAATCATATTTCATCATCTTTATAGAGACTCAAGGGGATCCCTCTCTACTTTCTTCCATTATCCTAACCAGATTACTTGGCCTTGTTTCACAAAGTGGTGGTTACCCTTTTTGGCATGCCTTTCATTGCTCCTCTAGACCTACCAGATTGTTTACATCCCTCTTTCGACATATCTTTTTTTGACTGCGTTTTTTGTCAACATGCAAGCAACAACTAGGCTACATAAGATATTCAATGGGAAATAGCTCGCCATGCTATGGAAGTTAACCTTCACATGAGAGGCCAAGAGTAGGTAGCATCTATTTTGTTAAAGTCACACAAGATTTGCACCTGGCCTCACACACTTTTTGCAAGCATGAGCATGTCAAATCGAGATGTTGAAAATTCATATAATCTGGAAAATCTCGTTGTTTAAACACATGAGCCAAAATCCTTGAAGTTAATTGATGTGAACTTAAATATTTAATGAGAACAAATCATTAAAAGTAACTTGGATTCAAGTTTTACATGCCCTTGAAAAAGCTTGACAATGGCCAATTAATAATGTCAAGTCTAATGACCATCCAAGTGAAAAAATGTCCACAACACTACTAAAAAATGTCACACATCCCAATGATGTATCTTGTGAATGATTCAACCGCAATATATTGAATCATAATTTTTCCAAATAACTTTTGAGTAGTAAAAGAAAGGCCATGATAGAATTTTTCAAATCCTAAATCAATCATGGTGTTGAGATGAAATTTGAACAATCAATGCATGTTGCATAAAAATATAATAAGTGACAGAATTTTCACATAATGAAATATTTGAAATTCAATTGTTGTTATTGTTGTTGAAACTTGAGTTTTACTATCTTCATCAATATTCCCATTTTTGTACATTGAAAGTTGAGAAATCATGGGTGTTCCCATGGGTTACATTGAACCAATTCATTAGTGTGTTTGGTGAATGCTTCAAATGGTGAATTTTTGGAATAAACCAATCTAATTTTTACCATTCATTGTTTGTAGTCATATTTAGATACCATCCTAGTGTAACCATCCATCTCATGATTTTAAATCAAATTTCAATATAGATTTGTATTTCACACGATCTGATTGTTACAAGTAGTGGTTATAGGTACATGGGTTGATGCAAATCCATGTGTGATTCATGTTGTTTAACTTCATGTCAGCGAGATTTAAAAATCAAGGCTAAAGGTCTTGGAAAGTTTTCAATCAAGCAAGTTGACAATGTGGAAGATGGAGAACTTGATTTTTTCTATACTAGTTGTCATTTAGAGCTAATGCCAAGTTCATTTATCAATTTTTTTTATGTTTACATGTTTTCAAAATTCAGGGCAATGCTCCTTTTAAAATTTTTAGTAGTGGAAATGGACAAGTTGACTCTTTTGAGTACAGTTTATGTCATATATAACATCATAGCTATAATATTAAGTAGTACTCTTGGCTTAACAATGATTTTGACTTATCATATCTTTCATTTTGATTTATAAAAATATATGTGAATGTTTATAATTAGTTTAAAATTTATGGATTTATGTGTGAGTTAATTTCTCAAATGGTGGATTTATGGATTTAATTAGTTTAAAATTTATGGATTTATGGATTTATGTGTGAATTAATTTGCAATTCTGAAAACCATACAAACTGAGCAATTTTTATTAATATACAATTATGAAAATCATTTGAATTTACAATTTTTTATTTATAAATATACAGTACCCCGTCGGTTATCCGACGTTCAATGACTAGCAATTGTTGTTGGATTTCATGTCAATCCGACGACGCTGCTGTGGCTCCGATGATAGATTTTCGTCGCATTTTTTACATCCTAGGGCCCTCGTGCGACGAAATTTCGACAACAGTTCCTTTGAAATTCGACGACCTTGTTGTCTGAAATTCAACGACCTGGTCGTCTAAAATTTGACAACCTTGTCGTTGAAAATTTGACAGTGTAAGACAAGGGGTTGAATATCCGACGAATTCTCACTGATGACCAAAAAAAATAAGTTGTCAAATAATAGATAGGTGTCTGTTGAATTTCAGACATGGCATCCGTCGGATTTTGGGCTCAAATTCTATTGTGTAAACTAGTCAAAATTCCCCATAGGTCCATAAAACACTTTCCTAATGTTTCAAGAAGGTCACGAATAGGATGAACGAGCCATATGAGCTGACAAGTGAAGGATATTAGACAAACTCATGCTTTTTGGAGATAAAAAGAAGGAGGGCGAGTTGTGTAAAAAACAAGGCAACTGCCTTAAAAGCTAGCTTTCACCTTTTGCCTTAAAAGCTGCCAAAAAGCAGGAAACTATGGATAAGGTAGGAATGTGCACTTACTAAACTGGGAATTATGATGGGTTGTTATAATCTTATCTAGAATGTTTCCAAATCAGTATTGGAGGTAGTTTAGGCTAGTTTGACCACAAGGAAGCAAGTGGATGCCAACTAGCTAGTGTAGGACCTAGGAAATTAACCAAAATGATTAAATTTTATATCCTAAATGTGGGAATGGGTTTTCATTATTCTAAAAACCCGTGTTAATCTTGAATTACGTAAAATATCATAAATATCAGATATATAGGGCATACTGCTTGTCCATACAAAACAAGGAAAGAGGAAAACCCACAAAGGGGAAAATCCTCCCTTAAACATGGCCATGAACACAAATGTATGAAACATTGTCTTCAATAAGTATACACCACATGATCAACTATCCCCAACAATGATTTGATATTGCTGAAAGTATTCTTAGAAAACACCTTGGTGAAGATGTTTGCAACTTGCTCAGATGATGTGCAATAATGCAGAGAAATGTTCGCATCATGTAGAAGCCATATGATGTAGTGCATACGGATATCAATGTGATTGGTTCACTGCCTCAGTAATATATCAGTTGATATTCAAAATGACACTTTGGTTGTCATAATATATGATGTTATAAGTCTTAGATTCAATCCCAAACTCTCCAAGTATACCCTGCAACCACAAACAATGAGTTGTTGCATTCACAACTCCTCTGTATTCTGCCTTTGTAGATGAAAGTGCAATGTAACTTAGATTGTTAATTGACCAGCTGATTGGCCCATCTGTAATAATAAACACATATCCATAATTTTATTTTCTATCAGTGTTATCACCTGCCCAATCAGAATCAGTAAAACCAACTAACTCTAGGTTAGATTTTGCAGCATAGTGAATCCCATGTGTTCTTGTTCCTTGTACAAAGTTTAGGATTCTTTTTGCAGCCCTCTAATGGATGTCAAGAGTTTGATACATGTTTCTAGAAGCCACACTCATTTCATAATATATATCAGGTTGAGTATGAGTCAAATAAAGAAGACAACCAACAATTTTTCTATAGAGTGTGTTGTTTACCAATGGAGTGGACTGTGCTTCTTCAAGCTTAACTCCTGAAAGGAAATGAGTCTTGCTTGGATTTCCATCCTTCATGTTCAAATTATTCAACAGATTTGAATCATACTTGGAATGATGTACCTTGATTCCAAGATCTGATTGAGAAATCTTCCCTAAAATTGGCTCAACAATCCCAAATCAGTCATGGAGAAAGCATGGTTCATTGCACCCTTCAAGGAGGCAATTTATTTTATGTAAATTCCTATGATCTGTAATGTCCCAAATTTTACATTGTATCACAATGGCCAAATCACATTTTCCATATTCATGAAAGTTGTCAAAGGGATGCTAAAAGTCAAATAATTGCCAAGGTGGAAAATCACTAGTTTCCTAGCTTGGGCGTGGAAGCTTTGAGATTTGGAATAAGGGGGATAATAAATGATGTTTAAACATTAGAAGAGGATAAATATTTAATAATTTATCTTATTAAATAAATACAAGATAAAAATTAAATGGCTATGGAGAATGGAGACACATGGAGACTAAGGGGCCCACTCAAGTTAGAATTCCTATGTTAAATGGCATCCTCCTCTTGTAATTTCGAATCTATGAGAAGCCTAATGTTTTGGGATGGATTATAAGGTTAATATACTTTTCCATATACTTCATAGGTCGAATTTGGGATGAATTGTAACTTACATGGGAGAGGAAGAGCCAAATGGGAGTTTCATGGACACTTGGCTAGATTCCCCTTACATTTATGACATCTATGACACCAATGATGGATATTCTATGACATTTATGACACAAGTCAGATCTGAAGGCTGAAATACTAACATACTGACATTTCAGGACTGAATAGAGCATCTTAGAGGTTGAATTTGGGAGTTGGAGAAGTCCAAGAGGCTCCTACTCAAATTTGGGAGAAGAGGGAAGGTGACGAGAGACGCCACATGGCATAGCATGAGAATCCACACCAATTCGACTTGGATTTGGTTTATGAATGGATTTGGAACCTTATAATACTAATAATTTTTATAAAATGTATGGATCAGCAATGAGAAGAAGCTTTTGCTCATTTGTGAAATTGTCATTTATGAATTGTGAGAGCTAGTGGATGACTAGTTTTCTTGCTTAAGCCAATTTTGAGGGTGAAATATTCCCATCCTAGTTGGTGTTTGGAAAGGCCACTCAGGTATTTCATGGAGCTTCAATGGAGTCTTATTTTCAGGTGTAAGCTACAGGAAATCATGTGGATTCTTCTATTGCAGCACTTTCTCTCAACTATTTCTAATTTTCACACCATATTCATGCCAATGGAGGGATTGTGATTTGGGTGAGATATTGATATATTTGGGGAATATTATAATGCAAATTATATTATTTTCTGATGTATATTCTCTGTATTTCATGTTTAGAATACTCTCAGGTCAAAATACTCAAAAGAATTCATGCAAAAATGTTGAACAATGAAGAAATAGTGTCAATGAGCTATTGATATCTTTGGGGAAGATTATAATGCAAATTATATTATGTGCTGATGTATATTCTCTATAATTCATGTTTAGAAGGCTCTCATTTTGAAATACCCAAAATAATTCATGCAAAAATGTTGAACAATAAAGAAATAGTGTCATTTCCCCACTATCTTGTTGTGAACCATTGTAATGCTGATGATTTCGAGTTGGGAGAGCCTATAATTGTCCATTTATAATTGAAATCAGTTAAATATTCTCTTTTATTCATTATTAGAAAGTTTCAAGTCAAAATTCCCAGTATTTGTATGTCAAAATGACTTTTAATGAGCAAACAATGACCATTTCCACTCCATTTTGATAAATGCCATGGTAATGCTTATTATTTCGAATGGAGGAATGTATATCTGATAAATTTATGATGTATGGACTCTAATTAATGTGTATTTCAAGTCTCATGTTCATTAATTAAGCATTGGAAGCCATTTTACTCATTTTTATTGCATTGGGAGAAGATTTGGTGCATTTTCCCCAAGGGTCGAAATTGTGACTTGGGAGTTGTTTTGGAAAGAGTCATAACAGCCTATATAAACTGAACCATGATGCATATGAGACTTTGAAAAGGTCCCTTACACATACCCATCCTCTTTTCATAAATTCAAGTGACTTTGAGATAATTTGTGAAGCCATTTTCGGTAATTACCCAAGGGGAATTGGAGCCCCAATTTGCTAGTAAAGACTCCTACTTTGAACGGAACATTAAACAATTTTTCAGAAGTAATTAGGAGGTCAAAAAACATACATGAGCATTATATTTAAGTTATATTATCATTAATGTACCTTCAAAGAAAATTTGGAAGCATTTGGGTCAATTTGGAGGTCTAGACATTAAAACTAGTCAAGAGCCAAAATTGTGAAAAAATTGGAAAATTGGGCATTTTAATAAAATTCCAAAAAGGGGACATTACAGTGGTATGAGAGCATGATCTTGGCACCTGATTTGGTCTGATATTTATGAGTACAATAATTCAGGGACCACCATTATATATTGAAACCAAAAGTGCTTTTATTGAAGGAAAAAAAAAGTAGGAGAAGGCGGCAATTTTTTGGAAACTATGACTAGGCATGAAAAGGGAACCTCATATGATGGTAAGGAGATATTAAAAAGCATGGAACCTATCATTGAATACATGACCAAGAATATTATGAAAGGATTATAATTTTTTGGCTATCCAATGTTGGGAAAAATATATTGATTTTAAGAAGACCAAGGGGGAAAATGCATCAATTTGCTTGAAGGAGCAAAAGGAGGAGACCCATGACCCACCTAGTTATGAAATATGTGGAGTAGAAGAAGTAGTACATGAAGATGATCGAAATTCACTCCCAAGTGACTATGAAAAATATGAAGAGACATCACATGAGTATGAAGAAGTTTTTATTGAAAATACTGAAGATAATTTTGAGACACATGCTACCTTGGAAATGAAACAAAGAGCATCTATTGAGGGATGCTTGAACTATGAAGGAATACCTACTGATGGGTTCTCACAACTATATGTTGGTGACACAGAGATTGGATTTCAAAATGTTGCTGCAAGCCAAAATTCCATTAAACATGAAAATGAAGACCTTGTAGTAGTTGAAGAAGAAACAAGATCAACTTCCCCATCACCACTTGAGCTTCGTGAAGTTGGTCCAAGAAAGAAGGAAGAAGATGAGGAGGTTCATTTGCAAGAGCCTCATTTTCTTGAAGGGTCCTTAAAGATGAATGAAATGAAGATCCAATAAGCCCTTATCATACTCCATGACACTCAAGCATTGGTATCAAATTCTTGTTGGATAGCTACTTCCTTGAAGACATGGAGAAGATCCAAAGAGCAATGTGCAAGATCAAAGGTAATTTCATGTCTTTGATTTTTGATAGAAAAAAATGTCATTGAGCTTATTGAATGGTTACATGAATCCTACTTGAAGAATAAGGAAGTTATTGATAATCTCACAATTCAAAATGAGCAACTTCTTGAAAAGTTGCAAGACACTTGTTTTTCCTCCGATGTTTCAAATTTTCATAAGGTAGATTACTTGGAGGATTCTCATGACATGATGGATCATGAGAAACATGAAAAATTGCAGGTTATTGATGTGCTTGAGGATTATAGTGATGAGATACAATCACTAGTAATGGTGGAAGAGGAACTTGAGTTGCCTCTTGAAAATGGTTACACAATTTTTAAAGAAGTGCATAATTCCACCACCTTGGAACCAACCCATGAGGAATTTTTTGCAATTTATAGGGAGGTGAATAATCCTACCCCTATGGATACTTCACATTATGAAAATGTTTCACTTACTGATCATTTGGGTGAGTTGGTTCTTTCTCTTACATCCTACACTTCTAAACTTTGCAGCAGTCATCCTAATGAAGTATGGGTGAAAGTTTTATTTTTGATGGTGCCACATGAAGAGAATGGAAATTCTATTTCTCCTTTTGATGATGGAATTATTAGAGAACCATCTTATTTACATTTGTAGCAACATCCTTGTTTACATTATGATTATACACATCTACATGGGTGCACCTATGATGTTCATTTGAGTCACTTGAAGACTCATGGTTTTTCTTGCTCAACACTTGGTTCATTTGATGTTGGAGGAACTTCATCCAACACTTTGGTGAAGAGGGATATGATTGAGGAACATTATTATTGGTAGCAACATCCTCTGTTATTTCATGATGATATACATATTCATGGGTCTATTGATGAGACTTCTTTGAGACACTTGAAGTCTTCGTGTTTTATTTGCTCCTTATTTGGTGGAGGTTCTTCATTCACTTCTTGGATGAAAGAAAAAATGGCTGATTATTATTTTGATGCATATTACATTCCTTGGGAGCAGCATTATAGGACATGGGATCCTCACCTATGTCATTTGAGCAGATTTGATTGGTCACTTGAAGCATGTATGCACTTGGCAAATGGTAGTCTACTCACTGGGAGGTATAAGCACTTTCATGATTTCTTCGTGACGCACCTCCTTGATGTACATTCTTATTATATTCTTATATACTTTGATGATATATATTATGCACTCATGACGTTTGGAAGAATGCATACAAGAAAATGGGATCCAGGAATTCTCTTTCCAAATGGTATGGGTTGGAGAGCACTCTTAATTGTTGGAATGCAATGTAAGCAATGGGACCTTGGGATAGTTTTTAGTCCCATTGATTTCAAATTATTTGGGAAACAAGTAGTATGGGAGATGGATTCCCCATTTAATAAGGTGATGTTAATCAGAGTAGTGCAGCAGCAAGCATGGTGGTTCCTCTCTGAAATCTTCATGAAATCTCAAAGACTCAAGGTGGGCAGCTCAGTGGCAACTTCAAAGAATCATACAGAAAATAGGTTCTTCAACAACCATGTTTGAAATTGCTTGAGGACAAGCAATATTGGGAAGGGAGTATTTGTAATGTCCCAAATTTTACATTGGGTCACAATGGCCAAATCACATTTTCCATATTCATGAAAGTTGTCAAAGGGATGCTAAAAGTCAAATAATTGCCAAGGTGGAAAATCACTAGTTTCCTAGCTTGGGGGTGGAAGCTTTGAGATTTGGAATATCTTATTAAATAAATACAAGGGAAAACTTAAATGGCTATGGAGAATGGAGACACATGGAGACTATGGTGCCCAGTCAAGCTAGAATTCCTATGTTAAATGGCAGCCTCCTCTTGTAATTTTGAATCTATGGGAAGCCTAATGTTTTGGGATGGATTATAAGGTTAATATACTTGTCCATATACTTCATAGGTCGAATTTGGGATGAATTGTAACTTACATGGGAGAGGAAGAGCTAAATGGGAGTTTCATGGACACTTGGCTAGATTCCCCTTACATTTAAGACATCTATGACACCAATGATGGAGATTCTATGACATTTATGACACAAGTGAAATCTGAAGGATGACATACTAACATACTGACATGTCAGGACTAAATAAAGCATCTTAGAGGTTGAAGTTGGGAGTTGGAGAAGTCCAAGAGGCTCCTACTCAATTTTGGGAGAAGAGTGAAGGTGAAGAGAGAGGCCACATGGCATAGCATGAGAAGCCACACCAATTTGACTTGGATTTGGAACCTTAGAAGACTAATAATGTTTATAAAATACAGGGATCAGCCATGAGAAGAAGCTTTTGCTCATTTGCGAAATTGTCATTTGTGAATTGTGAGGGCTAGTGGATGACTAGTTTTCTTGCTTAAGCCAATTTCGAGGGTGAAATATTCCCATCGTAGTTGGTGTTTGGAAAGGCCACTCAGGTATTTCATGGAGCTTTAATGGAGTCTTATTTGTAGGTGTAAGCTATAGGAAAGCATGTCGATTCTTCTATTACAGCACTCTCTCTCAACTATTTCCAGTTTTCACACCATATTCATGCCAATGGAGGGATTGTGCTTTGGGTGAGCTATTGATATCTTTGGGGAAGATTATAATGCCAATTATATTATGTGCTAATGTATATGCTCTTTATTTCATGTTCAGAAGACTCTCAGGTCGAAATACCCAAAAGAATTCATGCAAAAATGTTGAACAATGAAGAAATAGTGTCATTTCCCCACTATCTTGTTGTGAACCATTGTAATGCTGATTATTTCGAATTGGGAGAGCCTCTCATTGTCCATTTCTAATTGAAATCGGTTCAATATGCTCTGTTCTTCATTGTCAGAAAATTCTCAGAAAGTTTAAAGTCGAAATTCCCAAGAGTTGTATGTCAAAATGACTTTTAATGAGCAAACAATGACCATTTCCACTCTATTTTGATATATGCCATGGTAATGCTTATTATTTCGAATGGAGGAATGTATATCTAATAAATTTATGATGTATGACTATAATTAATGTTTATTTGAAGTCTCATGTTCATTACTTAAGCATTGGAAGCCATTTTACTCATTTTTATTGCATTGGGAGAAGATTTGGTGCATTTTCCCCAAGGGTTGAAATTGTGACTTGGGAGTTGTTTTGGAAAGAGTCATAACAACCTGTATAAACTGAACCATGATGCATATGAGACTTTGAAAAGGTCCCTTACACATACCCATCCTCTGTTCAGAAATTCAAGTAACTTTGAGATCATTTGTGAAGCCATTTTCGGCAATTACCTAGGGGGAATTGGAGCCCCAATTTGCTAGTAAAGACTCCTACTTTGAACGGAACATTAAACAAGTTTTCAGAAGTAATTGGGAGGTTAAAAAACATACATGAGCATTATATTTAAGTTATATTATCAGTCATGTACCTTCAGAGAAAATTTGGAAGCATTTGGGTCAATTTGGAGGTCTAGACATCAAAACTAGTCAAGAGCCAAAATTGTGAAATAATTAGAAAATTGGGGATTTTAATAAAATTCCAAAAAGGGGACATTACAGTGGTATGAGAGCATGATCTTGGCACTTGATTTGGTCTGATATTTATGAGTACAATAATTCAGGGACCACCTTTATATATTGAAACCAAAAGCAAAGAAAAAAAAAGTAGGAAAAAAAGGCAATTTTTTAACCTGCCCACAAGAGATGGATTAGTAACAAAAAATTATGGTTATTCTTTGATATCTCCATGTATAAAGATACTTTGATGTATTGATGAAAAACAAAATCTCAATAAAAAGGGTTCTTTTTCCATATTCAATTTTTTTCAAAACTTGATTTTCAATAGCATTTGAGTTGTTTATCTTCATATGGTTTCACTTTGTGTTTTTTAAAACACATTGAAATATATAAAAAAAAGGATTTGTTAGGTTAGTTCGTTTATAGTTATAGATATATATGTTTATGTTGATTAGTTCTTGGTTCTTCTTTACTTTAAAATATTCTTTACATATGCATCATATATAGATGAGCACTATACGAAGAATATTGGACTTAATGTCGAGTGAGATGTTGCATAAGATTTATAACATTATTTATTAGTTTGTCAATGTTATTAGCTTAATGAATGTAGATTTGTAATTATTTATTTGGTTATAATTTTATATTCAGATATGTTCAAACCTTCTTGCCAGATCAAGAGGTGAAATAGCAGGAATTGCACTTAAAAACCCAAAAAATCATCTTGATTATTTTGTTTAAAATTGTCATTACAAAATTATCGAAACTATCAAACTTCGTGCTATTTAGGTTTCAAATTCCTAAACTAAAGTAGGAACCTTTATTTTCCTGGACAAACACCCATTGACCAATTTGTCAACTTGCAGATATGACGGCCCTGCTAGACTCTGCCATTTATCTAACATAGTGCCACATCCTTGCATTCTTTTGATCACTGGAACAACTGTCGCCTCTGTCGGGATTGTTAGCGAGCTTCCTCTCTGCTGCGCCTCTGTATCAGTGCCATTGTCCTGGCCCATTCACGTTTCCTTTGCTGGTTGACATAGGCAATTAAGAATTGCAAGTGACCATAAACAAATGCAAGAGCAATACTGAAACTGCCCAGGAATATGCGTCCTACGCGGAATTCTTAGCTATGGTTTATACAATAATGTTGGATGAAGTGGATGCAATGAGAGCGAAAGCACTCGACAGTCCCAAGGCGACATGCGACAGTACCTTTGTCAGCTCCAGGATTAGCAAGCGAGGGAGCCTGTCTTGCTTTGACTCGTCTCCAGGCTTTATTTCAGGAACAATCTACTGGGCCAAATTCGGCTCTTCCCGACAATGGTGGGTTACTCCTAATCGTCTGCTCATCCAGCTTCCAATGGAACCCATCTTCCAGTGACACCGCCAACCCTGGCTACTGTGCCAGAAACAGTTGTAAGTGTCTATGCCAAAGTCTTATAATCTCCTTGTTTTCACTATGGTTCCGTGCCTTCCTACTTTATCTTTATTTTATGAAATATACTTCAGGGTGTACATGCCTGCCAACGCCAATTTGTTTGTTTGTTTTTTCCGGTTTTTTTTAAATTTATTTATTTACTGATGTATGTGTATATCTTATAATTTGAGGTGATTAGCATCTTTGTTTTTTAACTTGTATTAATTAGATGAAACAAGTGTATTATCTATATTGATTTTATTTTATGATAGTTATCCAAATTCTAAATAAACAATTATAAAATGATATTTTTATTGTAAAAAAAACTAATAATCAGTTAATTGATGCATAGATAATAGACTTGTAGCTAAATAACATAAGCTATACTAGTTTATGTTAATGAAAAGTCTTACAACATTTTTGGAGTAATATTACTCCAGCTTTGAAGTTTTCCATTTTGCAGCTCACATCTCATCACTTTGTTTTGATGGAGAACAACTTACCTGTCCTATTACCTATTAATAGGCTTTTTGCCTATTCAGCTTTGCTTTATTATAACCCACCATGTAAGTCAAATTTTATAAATTCTAACATGCATCACTAATTTAGACGCGGCTGATGCATTAAGAGGATCATTAATCAGCAATAAGAGCAATGATTGTTATGGCAGGCTCAAAACGATCATTAAGTAACAGACGAAAAATCTTAAAATGTTGAGATCCACTGATCAACAATGAGCAATAATTAATTTTGGCCATGCAGTAGATAGCATTTCACACGAGATCATATTACCCCATATCAACATAATGATGAGTGTAATGCGAGTGTCCAATCTTGACAATTTTTATACCTCTCTCCACTACACTTGCTCACAATTTTGATCTGTTACTAATAATTGGGCCAAAGAAATAACAAGGCTTTTTATTTGTAAGGTTAGATGCATGGAGCATTTTGCAAGCATTCTGAAGACTTATGTTCAGCTAGCTTTGCATTGAATGTACGCAAAGGAAAATAGGTCTTATCCAAATGAGTTCGCTACAGTTGATTTGCTTCAAAGCCACGCTCACTGTACAAGGAAAACTATGGATGAGATTTGATATCAGCTAGTTGCAATGAGTGCGCACAGAAGTATTTCCATGAATTTTGTGTAAGGATTTACCTACAATTCCCGTTCTTACGCCATGTTTTTTCAATCACAGAAGACACTAGCTTGTATAAGCAACTTCTTACGCCATGTTTTTTCGATCACAGAAGTCACTCGCTTGTATAAGCAACTTCGATTTAATCACTTGATATGGAAGAGTTAACTCGCCTTTCATTAATTTGTGGGCACATTAATACAAATATAAGAAGGAATATGCAAGGTTGGATGCATATGCGTAAATATATGTGCGCACATTAATGCAAATATAAGAAGGAATATACAAGGTTGGATGCATACGCCTAAATATATGGATAGTTGTATATTCGTGTATATACATATATTTACGCGTATATACAAACTATCCATATATTTACGCGTATGCATCCAACCTTGTATATACATTTATTATGCATAATACAAGAGTATACTGCAATTAATCCTGCAAAGCAAATGCGTGATAAACTAAGCGTCATGCAGCTCCATCATTACAAGCATAAACACAGTGATTCATGACAAAATGTACTCCAGAAAAAAGATGGTGCTCGATGACCACGGTGATGTCACATGAATCAGTTTTCTAGAAGCCCAAGAAGATCCAATTGTACAAGCACATTAGAACCCTGTGGACCCTTCTAACTTTCCCAAAAAAATCAATGCATTCTCTGGACTTGTTTGTGACGCACATCGCAATAAAGTGGTGGACGCGTTTTCTCCGTAACAGAAACAAAGTGGTGGACACGTTTTCTGCGTAACAGAAACCCCATTATGGTATGTTGCACAGCGCGCATAAAAACATACAAGTTGTCTAAACCAGGGGACTTTTTGGCTTCTTTTTTTCCGTTGGTTTTTACCGGTGTCTGTTCATGAATCTTCAGGTAATTTTCAAAACTTTCAAAAATACTGCTACATCTTGCAGAATATGGGTATTGAGGGTTTCCTGTCATTTGATTTTATTTTTGAGCTTAAAATTGTTCAACAAACAACATAAATTACAGATTTTATGGATTAAATTCACCAGATTACCACAAAAAAAATCTACCTGGAAAGTCAAAAGTCCCCTTGTTAGACAACTATGTATGGGTGTAATTTTCAGGATATCATCCTGATCCACCCATTATGGTCTCTGACAGACTGAATACCCAAACTGCTAAACACTGTGTCAACTTGGTTTCCAGCTGGCTTTTTAGCGCCGTGTGATAAAACGCGTTTGTTTCTCTTTCGTTCGAGTCGCTGACATTTATTTTGGTATGAATTTTCGTTGACTGGTTTCCAGCTGGCTTCTTAGCGCCGTGTGATAAAAGGCGTTTGTTTCTCTTTCTTTCGAATCGCTGACATTTATTTTGGTATGAATTTTCGTTGACTTTGCACCTGTAGTTTCGCCCTTAACCTTGAAAGTATAAATCACTCAAATGATCGAAATCCCAACTTCAACAATAAATAATAGATACTTAAGATGGCCAGTTCTTTAAGAGCTTTTTATTTAAAAGCGACGCTAAAACTAGGTATTTGTATACAATACTGTGGAAGGATGGTCAGTGAGAAAACTTACATTATGAACTGCGTTGAGCTCCTCAGGCCTCTCTGGGGTTTACTCGCAGCCTGGAACCCTTGCTGCTTCACGGTAAAAGCTTTCAGAACTATTGCAGGGATTCTTCTTAAAGCTCATGTTAGGGGCTCTTCCTTGATTATCTCTCTTCTCAACTGTTATGGGCCCTATAACAATAGGGAGATCTTCTGGGATTTGGTTGTCAAAGGGGGCTTACTCAACCAACCAAATTTGGTTTTAGCAGGCGACCTTAACCTCACCTTAAACTGCTCCAAAGTCTGGGGTAAAAAGGCACGCTAAGACCCTCTTGGCCCCTTTTTCACCCATTTGTTCTCCTCCCATCAACTTGTTGATATTGCTCCTGACTTTGCGGGACCAACCTGGCGAAATGGCCGCTCGGGCGATGATGGTATAAGCAAGAGACTTGATACGTTCTTGCTTTCCTCTAGCTTGGTAGACCTCCTGCCTCAACATAAGGCTTGGACTTTTCCTTCGGTTATATCTGACCATTTTCCGGTTGTCCTGGAATGGAGGGAGTCCTCCTCGCCTTGCATCTTTCCCTTCAAGTTCAACCACTCTTGGCTTACTTTTGATGACTTTGTCAACATGATTAGGAAAGAGTGGCTTCTCCTTCCCCATGATTCATCCTATACTGGGATGGATTCCTTCTCAAGAAAGCTCAGACTCTTGAAAATGAAAATCAAAGATTGGACTCATCATAAGTCTCTTGAGATGAAGGACAAGAGTATTCTTATCGAGACTAAAATTCACAATTTACTTTCCTCTTCCCCATAGGGTATTTATACATGTGAGACTCTCTCTATTCTAAATGCTCTTCAATCGGAGCTGAAAAGACTGAGGGATCATGAGATCCTCACTGCCAAACTCAAAAGCAGGATGATTTGGGCTACTCTGGGTGATTCTAACACCAAATTCTTCCATTCAGTGGCCACTGCCAGGAAAAACCATAATGCGATTTGGGGTCTGGAGGATGAGAAAGAAAATATGGTTGAACATGATCAGGACTTAAAGGAGCTGGGAGTTAGACACTTTAAAAATATTTTCTGTGATGATAACCTTACCACCATCTCTACTTAGATGAAAGTCATCAGCCTCTTCCCTTCTTATATTTCTCATGAGAATCGGTCAACTTTTACTTCCAAGGTTTCTCTACATGAAGTGGAAAGGGCTCTCAAGTCTTTCAAGAGAGACAAATCTCCAGGGCCCGACGGTTTCCCTGTAGAGTTCTTTCTTGCATTTTTCGACCTTATGGGGGAAGAGCTCGTGAATTTGGTGGAAGACTCTCGTTTGGCAGGGAGAGTCCTTCCCTCTCTCAACTCGACCTTTATCACTCTCATTCCAAAAACTGACAAACCTTCAACCTTTGCCGATTTTCAACCTATCTCTCTCTGCAACTTGATTTACAATCTAATAGCCAAGGTTGCTGCGCTACGTCTCAAGCCCTTTCTTGATATTTATCTTTCCCCTCAGCAGTTTGGGTTCCTTAAAAACCGCTAGATTACTGAGCCTATAGCCATTACCCAAGAAGCCCTTCACTCTGCCAGATCTAGAAACAAAAGTGTTCTCGTCCTCAACCCTTGCTGCTTACGGTAAAAGCTTTCAGAACTATTGCAGGGATTCTTCTTAAAGCTCATGTTAGGGGCTCTTCCTTGATTATCTCTCTTCTCAACTATTATGGGCCTTATAACAATAGGGAGATCTTCTGGGATTTGGTTGTCAAAGGGGGCTTACTCAACCAACCAAATTTTGTTTTAGCAGGCAACCTTAACCTCACCTTAAACTGCTCCAAAGTCTGGGGTAAGAAGGCACGCTAAGACCCTCTTGGCCCCTTTTTCACCCACCTGTTCTCCTCCCATCAACTTGTTGATATTGCTCCTGACTTTGAGGGACCAACCTGGCGAAATGGCCGCTCGGGCGATGATGGTATAAGCAAGAGACTTGATAGGTTCTTGCTTTCCTCTAGCTTGGTAGACCTCCTACCTCAACATAGGGCTTGGACTTTTCCTTCGGTTATATCTGACCATTTTCTGGTTGTTTTGGAATGGAGGGAGTCCTCCTCGCCTTGCATCTTTCCCTTCAAGTTCAACCACTCTTGGCTTACTTTTGATGACTTTGTCAACATGATTAGGAAAGAGTGGCTTCTCCTTCCCCATGATTCATCCTATACTGGGATGGATTCCTTCTCAAGAAAGCTCAGACTCTTGAAAATGAAAATCAAAGATTGGACTCATCATAAGTCTCTTGAGATGAAGGACAAGAGTATTCTTATCGAGACTAAAATTCACAATTTACTTTCTTCTTCCCCATCGGGTATTTATACATGTGAGACTCTCTCTATTCTAAATGCTCTTCAATCGGAGCTGAAAAGACTGAGGGATCATGAGATCCTCACTGCCAAACTCAAAAGCAGGATAATTTGGGCTACTCTGGGTGATTCTAACACCAAATTCTTCCATTCAGTGGCCACTGCCAGGAAAAAACATAATGCGATTTGGGGTCTGGAGGATGAGAAAGAAAATATGGTTGAACATGATCAGGACT
>LPNX010960839.1:0-22859 GCA_001517045.1 Pseudotsuga menziesii | reverse complement strand
GACAAATCTCCAGGGCCCGACGGTTTCCCTGTAGAGTTCTTTCTTGCATTTTTCGACCTTATGGGGGAAGAGCTCGTGAATTTGGTGGAAGACTCTCGTTTGGCAGGGAGAGTCCTTCCCTCTCTCAACTCGACCTTTATCACTCTCATTCCAAAAACTGACAAACCTTCAACCTTTGCCGATTTTCAACCTATCTCTCTCTGCAACTCGATTTACAATCTAATAGCCAAGGTTGCTGCGCTACGTCTCAAGCCCTTTCTTGATATTTATATTTCCCCTCAGCAGTTTGGGTTCCTTAAAAACCGCTAGATTACTGAGCCTATAGCCATTACCCAAGAAGCCCTTCACTCTGACAGATCTAGAAACAAAAGTGTTCTCGTCCTCAAGCTTGATCTCAGTAAAGCCTTTGATAGAGTCAATTGGTCATTTATCAGGCTCATCCTTCTGCAAATAGGCATGCCACTGGAATGTGTTAACTGGCTGCATAACTTCGGTAAATTTTGTACTGCTTATCAATGGTTCCCCCTCCCATTTCTTTACGGCCTCACGTGGCATCAAGTAAGGATGTCCACTTTCACCTCTCCTTTTCATCCTTGTGATAGAAGGCCTCAGTCTCCTTATTGAGGATGCTCGCAGACATGGTCGGATAAAAGAGATCAAAATCTCCCAACAGCTCTCTCTCACACACCTTCTTTTTGTAAACGATGTGATACTTTTTGGGTTTGACACCTTCGAAGAATGGATAGCATTCAAAGTTTTACTGGATACCTTTTGTGAAGCTTCTGGAATGCTAATAAATTCAAAGAAGTCTTGTTTCCTCTACCACAATGTAGATGATGGGACTATAACCAAAATCACTCTCTCCTTGCCTTTCAAGACCCAGCTCATGTCCTCTGGGTTCAGTTATCTTGGATATTTTATTAAACCCATGGGTTACTTTGTTAAAGACTGGCTATGGCTTGTNCAGGATATCACACTGGTCCTTCAGGTTTCTTTCTATGGGGGGGGGATGGTTCTTATTAAAGCAGTCCTCACCAGCATACTAGTGTACTGGATGGCGTTAGTCCCCATCCCGAAATCCATTCTGGGGAAACTTAAAAGTCCGATTTTCAATTTCCTTTGGGGCTCTAAGTGAAATAAGAAAAAATTCCATCTGGTTGACTGGACTTCCTTATCTAAGCCCACATCTCAAGGGGGATGGGGAATAAAAAACCTTGAATGGTTCAACATCTCCTTAAGGATTAAAACCTTCTGCCAAGCCCTCTGCAGCAATGGTCTCTGGTTTAAGATAATAACTGTGAAATATCTAAAGAAGAACACTGTGCTGTCTTGGATTCGTAGAAAGGATTTCTCTGTCATTGATGTCTCTACTGTCTGGAAAGGCTTCATTAACTCTATCTCTTGGTTGGGATGTGGCTTAATTTGAATGGTAGGAGATGGTAAAAGCATAAGAGTTGGCTTGGACCCGATTGCAGGTATGGATACTAGTTTTACTCTACCGGGGGACCTTCGTGACTATCTGGAAGATTATGGTATCATTTCTCTAGCTCAGGCCATAAATTACTCCTTGGAATCCCCTTCCCACTAGCTCACTGCATCGGATCTGGATTTAGGCGAAGATTGGTATCACATTTGGAATGATTATATTAAAGGGCTAGAATATGGGAGGATAAGACTCAGGTCAAATCCAGACTGTCTGCTTTGGTCATTCAAGAATTTTACTGGCTCTTTATCGGCAACCCTGGTATATGATTGTGTGGCGGATCACTATTTGGAACCACTGCATGATTCATATCCACTTCACCAGACTCTTTGGAAACTCAAAATTTCTGAAAAGATCCGCTGCTTTATATGGCTTCTATCTTCTAACAAGGTGTTAACTTGGGATTAGCTCAAAAATTGGGGCATTCAGGGACCCAGTCTTTGCTTTCTATGCAAGAAAGATGAGGAATCGATACAACATCTGTTTATGGAGTGCTTTTATACTAAGAATATCTTCGAAGCTGTATTCAAACATTTCGACTCTCGATCTCTATATAAAGCCTCGGCAAGATTATCTGTGCGTTTGTATCTGAAGCATTGGTTTCGAGTTCATCCCTTTGAATACTCCAAGCTATACTTTCCATTATTCATCTTCTGGGCTATTTGGAAGCAACATAATAGATGTATTTTCGAAGGAATTACACCATCCGTCTATTGGGTCCTTCATCAAGTTGAAATGCTCTTTCATACTTTTTCTGTGCTTGTTAAGAAGTTTAAGCACAAAGTCATTGGTTTGCCTCCAATGATACACTTTCCTTATGGCCATTTTGATGGTGCAGCCGCCAAGAACAAAGGGGGGGCAGGTTTTGTATTACATTTAAGCAGCTCGCATAGTATACATTTCTCCATGGGCTGTGGCAGATGCACTAATACTAAATCTGAGCTGATGGCATTATGGGCTCTCCTCACGGTCTCTAAGATCATGGGAATTCCTCTTCTCTCCATCTACGGCGATTCTCTTGTCATCATTTCATGGGCTACAAGCAAGAGCACTCTGAAATTACCTCATCTGAGTCACCTGTGTGATGATATTAGAGAATTACTGCAAAACTTTCCGGAAGTGATCATGAAACACATATATTGTGAGCATAACCAAATCGCTGACAGTCTCTCTAAAAATGCACTCTCTTGACTCAGGTTTTGGGAATTTCAAGGAATCCTTGAATGATAATTTTATTGATCATGGTAATTTTCATTTATTCTAGATTGTGCTTGGCCTTATTCATTAAGCACACATTTTATAGATATTAAATGGGATCTCAGCAATACCATGAAGAGATCCTCAGTCATCTTATTATGCTCACGATCCATGCTGTTTTCTGTCCATTTCTGGAAAATGATAAAATCTGACCTGTCTATACAGGAGTGATGATAAAAGCCTGAAAGACATCAGGCTTGTGCTTTGATGACCATGTTCTGATGACAGGGATCCGCCTTTGTAGAAAAAGGACACCTCATTGCTTGAGCTTCTTCATGAAAAATGTCTCTCTTGACTGAATGTATATGATGATCTTTGATTCAATAGAATAACAAGATCTGGTAGACTCTGGTTTGATCAATATTTTAGACTCTTTTATGCTCAGGTTTTTTTTTTTTTGGGTGAGTATATAGGTGTTGCAGCTTGCACTTTTTGAGTTATGTGATATTGTTCTGTTTTGAGTTCTTGTAAATTTTAGATGTTTTGATTTTGGATATTATTTTTGAATAGTCATTTGTATTTTTAATTTTTAATAATAAATAACAATTTAGAAATATTTTTAGTTCAACTGATTTGAAGTATGAGTTATTTATATCTAGCTATTTATTATCCATTTATTAACCAGAGTAAAAAACCATAACCATTTATCTACTCTTAGTTATTTTTTATATTCTTTTTTTTTTATATCTTACATTTTTTAAGTTATCTGCAATGAATTGTTGGTTATCCATTTATGGGTGCTATAAATTATCCATGCATTGATACCAGTTATTTATTAACTAACTACCACTTTCTTTCTTTTTTAAATTATAAGGTTTTAGGTTTAATTTTTTATGAATATTTTTTTATATAAAATAATTTACAATCACCACAAAGTTGCCAGAGTTATAAAATCTGCTTGTTTTGTACAATACAATCAATTAATTTATGTAAAGCTTAAATGGATAGAAAGTAGAATTCATGGAACGTAAAGCTTAAACGGCTAAATAGTTGAATTCATGGAACATCACCGGTAAACAGCTTTTCTCATTTCTAAAACCCACTGAACTCCTTGACAAGGTGAAGTACCAATCAGACACTAACCGCCCATCTACCGCTAAATAGTAGGGTTACACACGTAATATTATGGAGAAGAACAAGCGCTCTACTGAATAAGACCTAAACCCTAAAAGGCAACGCATTATTAAACCCATGGTCCATGGATATAAATTTCTCCTGTTAGACTTTGAACTAAAAATCAGAGACGAACCTCCCATTTACCGCTAATTAGTAGCATTACACTAAATATTATGGAGAAGACCAAGCGCTCTGCCGAGTCGCCGACTAAACCCTAAAAGGGAAAGTAGCTAGATCCCCGGATCAAAACGAGGTCACCAGCCATTCAAAATTTTTGAGTTGATGTGTTTTATGTCAGGTTCTGTCAGATCCGTTCTCATTGCAGGCCGTGATTAATCAACATTTTCTCATCTATCCGACAGAAAGAAAAATTAAGTGATTAAAATATGATTTGAAAACAAAAACTTGTGTTTGTTTACCAACGAAAATCGTAACAATTATGTTAAATGCTGCAAGCCTGGAGACAAAGGTGCATAGACACATTGTAATATGCAAGCCTGGAACTTCATAGACACACTCTAATGCCCAACATCTATTAAGATTAATAAAAATACATACGCAGAAGCGTAGTATATTCAAAATAATGTCATACAACAATACAATGCCGGAATGCGATCAATCTTAAGGTCAATTGATTTTGCAGTGAGCCCTTGCAAAGCCAATACGAGAATTCTGGAGATCATACTCTATCCACAGATTCTGCTGATGGTGATTGCCAATAATGTTGGCCTCCACCGGCACCAAATCCGAATTCCCAAATGTGAAGCAGTAGATTGCCTGGCCGTTTGGAACATGATTCCCAGCACTGCTTTTGGGTATTTGATAGAGCAGCTGGTGATCACCCAGCGTGATCTCTGCAGAGTCAAACATCAGCGTCACGGGGCTCAGCATCCGTGAAAATGGCGCACCGGCGGGTCGCTGGTAGCAGAGATCCATAGCTCCTTGGAACACAAAATTCCCGTCCATGGGGTTCATTAGGAGCCCGCGGTTCTGCCGCACGAACTCCTGCTTGAGTTGAATATACGCCTCCCCAACAAGGAATGTGAACTGGGTTCCTGAGTCGATCATGGTCTGCCCGGCGCCCGTGTGGTCTGGCAAGAACACAGATTTGGGGATGGGGAGAATCTTGTTTCCAACCTTGATGCCCTCTAACCTAACGCTGTATGCCGCTCTATTGAAATACGGTAATGGAAGTGCTATTGTGAACAGCTGCGTGTAGTGCAAATACTTAGCAAAAGGAGAATTTCCAAAGTAAAGGATTCCTGGAGAAGACGGAGAAACGAAACGATCGGCGATACAGTATGAGAATTTAGGCGGAATTTTGAGTGTTTGCAGTTGAGAAACGAAGGATAAAGCCCCACGGTTGAGACCCATGAGTCCCGGCGTGCCCGGCAGCGACGAAGAAGCGCAGCCGAGCACAACGCCGGGAACTCGGAGAGCAGTCGCCCGCGGGTTAGATGGCCCAAGTGTTACCACATCGCTGCCAATGCTTCCCTCCACGTCTGTGCCGTCGGCGTATGCGTACGTGAAATGGCAGTGACGCTTGGCATCGCAGCTTGTTGGAAGGGGGAAGTCCTTGGTTTTTTTTTCGCAGACGAGGGAGTTGCAGGGTACTGTCTTGTAGGAAGACGAGAGAGTGGGATCGAATGTAGGGGCATTCGAAGAAGCCATGCGAGCTGCGCAATGGAGCCAGGAGAGCTCGCTGCCTGTGTCCAGTACCATCCGTTGCTTCTGGGGAGGAGTTCCCACAATGACTTCGACCATGAGGGCAGGGCCGCTGTAGAGAAAGGACACTCTGGCTGCCATGGCTGCAGCCTTGGACGCTGAGAGATTTGCATTGGCCTGGTTCTTCAATGTTTTATGGAGAGCATTTATGAGGAATGAAGGCCAAGCAGCATCAGTGGAGAAGAGAGGAATTAATCCATGGGCGCTCTCGCCGTGGTTTGACGTTCCATTTGGATTGAAACTAAGGAAGTGACTCACATTCAATGGACTACTGGTGGTTTCAAGCTTCAGATGGCTTAATGCGTAAAGGCGAGAAAGGAAGATCAATATGAGCACAAAAGGAATGAAGGGCCGGAAAGAAGGGCATACTGGCAGGATTGCAGCCATGGGTATAGGTAGATGAAAGCAGAGACGATGGTTGTGTGGTCTATCAATGAATTTTAATGAAATGGGACGGCAACGCCTTGACTTCCATGGTCATGGTCATGCCACAACTTTTCAGTTTCTGCGCGAGAGGTTTGAGTTTGGTGGAAAAGTTGTGATGGAAGACAGGCATGCCTGTCCTTCCATTCTCACCTGATATATGTTGGCAGGTCTTATTCGCCAGTGCCATAAATTTAAAATAGTTTATGGTCCTGACTCCTATACATTACATTCGGCGGTTGAAGTGGGCAATAATGATTCAATTTTAAAATTTTAGTGACTAGTGGTGGGATAGGTTTTTCCGTTCACATGTATTGAATATATTTAAAGTAAATCAAATCAGAATATATATATATATATATTTTTTAAGAGTAAAAATAATATAATTTAAATAACATTAATACATTAATTATATATAATTAATTAATGTGAATTCAAAATACAAATTTATTTTAATTATACATATATCAAAGATGAAAGAAATTTTAAAAATTTACAATTTATATTTAAACAGAATTGTATTATGATATTTGATAATTTTAAGATTAAATAAATAATTTAAGTCTGTGTTGCAGGGTAACTGTCCCCAAGGGCGGGTTCCCCTCCCAGTCTTGGAAACCATCTCTAAGTCCTAGAAACTGTGTAGGGGTCTTCACTCGAAAACTGTGTAGGGTTCTTCACTCGAGTCTCTTGAAGTTTCGGATAAAAGTCCCCAAGTATTGGGTATTTTTGGACAAAAAATTATAAACTTTTCTTAGTGATCTTGGAGAGTTTTTGGGGAAATTTTTATAAGGAAAATTAAAAAAAAAATAAAGAAAATGCATTTTAATAAAAGGGACAAAGTAAAAGTGAGTTTCTCTTAAACCAAATTCTAAATTTAATCTTACTAACGTTCACCATCACTACCACCTACATCATCATATAAAATTTATATATCATACCCTAAGTTATAAAATATAAGCAGATTTCATTTGTATTATTTATAAGATAAAACGCATATCATTATTCTAATATCAAATAAAGAATTCTAGTATCCTAGAAACAATTTCTCCTTTTTCCAAACCATATTTTCGCACATGAAATTAGTTAAATTTATAAATAAATACCTAAAATCTCAAATAATAGTGTTTCAACATTATATATATATAATATTCATAATAAAACCAAACTTAAATCTTTAACTCCAAAGAGTGATCAAATGAAAAAACTACTCATAAAATTGTATCTATATATAAAACATTCATAATAAACCAAATTAAATCTTTAGTTTCAGTGATCACATAAAAGAGCTACTCATAAAAGTTTCAATAGACAATGCATTAAATATAAAGTATCAAATGACTTTTTCAACATGATTGCCATATTAAGTTTGTTAGTAAATATATATCTTAAAAGTCATTTAGTAGACCTCAAAACCTACCAAGAAAATCTCGGGTCATAGTATAACTCTCCAGGTAAACCTAATTAAGTTCCCTGTAGATATGGACAAGTGCAACTCTCTGAATGGCCCAACTATCTTCTCTAGTTGAGTAACAAGAGGAGAGATATTAATATTATGAAGTAATATATTGTCATTTACCCAATCAATGATAATATTGAAATCCTCAAATATTTGTAATAAGCCAATGCCCTCCCAGCAAATTTTAAACATAGGAATATTGTCATAAATTCACCATAGTTTTCTTACTCTTTCCCGATTGGATTTTACATGGAATTGTTGAGACTATAAAAAAATTGTAAGATAAAATCCAAACCATAAAAAATTCCATTACTTTCCTCATAAAAAAACTAGGCATAGATTTATCCACAATTAGTTTTCCAACCATTCAAGGAGTTTTGGGATGAATGTTATAGTCTTGTATAAAGAGATTAAAACCCAAAAACTAAGAAGTTGTTTTGAAGGTCAGGATTGAATTTTATTTCAATAATATTGAAATTTAGTCTAACTAGACATTGCACAAGACTAAGCAAGGTAGTGTTGTAATGTCCTTAAGCTCATTGGAATTAAACCAATGAAGAAAACATTCACATGTAGAATTCTACTTCCATAAGTTTGGGATTTTAGCTGATCATATATGTCCCTCCAAACTTGTCTAGAATATGAACATCTAAGGAAGCAATGCTCTATAATCTCCTCCCAACATCTACACAAAAGGAAGATATTATGACCCTTCTTAGTTCTCTTCTACAACATCTCCCATGTCATCACTTTGTTATTGAGAACACACCACATGAAAAGCTTAGCTTTCATTAGAACTTTGACCTTCCAAAGCTTAATCCACCACCAGATTTCCTCGCTAGTACTAGGACTAAGAAGAGCATCATATCCAAGTTTTGTTGTGTATGTCGTACCTTGGCATATTCCTTCCTCAAATGAGCTCATCATAGTCATTAGAGAGTCTAATGTGATTCCTTCCTAATGAAGCATTAAAACTATTCCAATCAATGACCCAATCACCACCTAAGCCCTACTATTAATCTCTCAACCAACCTTGATGCCAAATAGTTCTCATTGCTAGATTAGCCAAATTTTAGAGTATCCCTACCAAATTCTTGTAGATGATAGATCAAGTGTTCAACGAGAAACATTATTCTATCAAAACCCATAATTGTGTCTGAGCCCACCCTTATCTCAAAATTGAACCAACCTTTTATGCTAGAAAATATCCAATAATATAAAAGGTTAATATAACGGCCTTCCATAAATTGGAGGTATTATGTATGCTTTTCCTTTATCTCCTAATCCAATTCAAAATGGAATTTGGTGCAATATGTTTCTAAAATAATGTTCTTTTCCATAAACTACTTTTGGTAAGCATGTTTGAAAGAGACTTAAATGCTAATGAAATACCAAATAAATGGATTTTATTCAAACCCCCATCCACCCAAATACTTTAAAATAACAAGTTTTTTCCAATTTATCCAATTTGAACCTTTATATGCATAACTACCTTGCCATAGAAAATTGAAGGGTGAGTGCACAAAGTTGAGGGACCTTTTAGATGCAATGGTGGAGTGAAGTCAATCACTCTTGATCTATAAAAAAGAAAACATCCCAAGCAACCCCAAACCTGCCAAACCTAGTCCCAAGGGTGCCAACAGGTATGACAAGTAGGATGATAGAGCAAATCACACCTCCATTTTAGTGAACAAAATCGTGCCCCCATTTTGGAAAACCTGTTTTTTTAATCTAAAACAGGCTGAGTCCGTCATTTTCACCACATCACAACATTATTGGAGTTGGACGGAGCAGAATGCGAGTGAGTGAACATGATTTGGCTGTGCCAAAGCCATCCACCTCCACCTTTGGATCAAAATCCTCTTTGTGAGGTATTTTCCTCATTTCTTCTCATTATTTTTCTCCAAAATTCATTAATTTGTTTCCCCAAATTTGAAAAATTAAACCAAAATAGATTAATTTATGGCCAATGGAAACCAAAACCCCAATGGAATTGTCCAATGGAAACAAAAACCCCAATTTAATCATAAAAATCAAATAATTTTGATTATTTACGAAAATTCATACCCAAAATTCACATGCCCAATGGAAACCAAAACCCCAATTAACTCATAAAAGACAAATCAATTTCACTATTTCCATATGTATATTCACAAGCATCATTGTGAATCCATACCAAAATTCACAAATATGCAAAGATTGTCAAGCACATTGCAAGTTTGCATAAGTAATTTACATGCCCAATGTAAACCAAAACCCCAATTAACTCATCAAAAACAAATGAACTTCACTATTTGGATATATGTATATTCACAAGCATCATTGTGAATCCAAACCAAAATTAACAAATATGCAAAGTTTGTCAATTATATTACAAGCTTGCATACAACTAAAAAAAATCAAGTAGAATTCATATATTCCCTAAAATACATAAACAAACATGGTAAATCCCTTGCCTCTATCCGAAATATCAAATTTGGTCATCCAAGAACATCAATAAACAACTTATAGTTTTGATGAAACTTCCTAATCCAAGTTTTAAAATAAGGTATAGAAGCTTCCCATGCTTTTAACAAATATTTCCTCTTGACTGAAGGGTACTTTTTGGTTAAGGTCAAGACAACTAAGTTCAACAATAGGCTCTACAAACATGAAGCTACATAGGTAGGTTGATGTGTTTGATTAAACATGCCATTCACATACTATCATACATGATATAATCCAGTGGAAACCTTGCAACCATAAAATCCACTATACACAATTGTGCATTCAAAGTCTCTCATGGGTATATAGAAAGAGGGCATAGAACTAAAATAACATCAAGTGGAATCCATACATGACCCAAATTACATATAAACACAGATTTGCTAAATAGACTTTGGAGTCCCAAAAACATCACGCTACAACAAATAATTACATATCTAACAAAACCGTTGCCTATACTGGGATTTTATTCATCAATAGCACATTATGCCGCTTATTCTAGCGTCTAGTCGTTGCCTCTACCCGCAATCTGGGAGTTGGTCCTGCAAGGGCATTAGTCAACACCTTACAATTTCGATGAAACTTCATAATCCAAGCCTTAAAATAAGCTAGAGGACCTTCACAATCAACATATGCACATAAGACATTTTATGTACACATGCAAATGGAAATTGGAATTAATACTTGAATTTATGACATAAATTTAAAATGAAAAAATGTTAAATGTTTATTCTTTACTATAAAATTCAAGATCAATTTTTAAATTTATCCTTTATCAGATTTAGTTTATGTTGTTATTTGTCGAAGATTAATTATACAGTTTTCAGTGCTTAGAGATGTCATTATATCACGTGTTTATATTTCTAATGATATTTTATTTGTATTTATGATTGTAGTGGCTACTATGGATAGCAATGCTAAGATACTGAGGGTTATTGGCCATCTGAGAGAGATTGGTTCTGCTTGGAGGGGTAGAGATGAGCTTCGTCGCTCCTTGTCAAATTCATTGTTGACTATTGTTGATACGATCGCAAGATCGAATGATGCTTTATATAGCATCTCATCGTACAGGGAGAGGAAAAGACAATAATACACTGATGGGTTGAGCTACAACGAGGTAAAGAAGCTGAAAATAACAAAAGAACACATCTATAGATTGTTTAGATTGCCTGGGATGGATGACATTCTGGACATCACCAGGCCACATATTTCTATTGAGTGGTGCACCTTTCCACCCATTAGAGACCATTGGATGGATAGGTGGTACATGGTATTTGGCATTCCCCCACAAAACAATAGGGAAGTACCATTGTACTTCCTCTGAAAGTTGTATGCAGAGTTTGTGATGGGGAAACATGTCAACTATTTTGACATGTTGGGATTCCAGGGATTGGTAGGGGGATACCCCAACATTAACCCAATGCTAGGCATAGAGATGCCAATCCACAGATACCTGCACCTTGTTCCTAGCTACTGAGGGTAGACATCCCTCCTACACATGACATGGTTTCCTAGACACAGGAGGCATTTTTTACTCTAGCTGAGATGGTCTCTCGACACACGACCACTATTGACCAGACAACACCCTCTTCCTCTGCTAGGGTACAACCACTATCTTCTAGTGGTACAGGAACATCTATAGATGGGGATAGACCGACCTCTCATGTGCCTCAGAGTGAGCCACACGTCTGCACATCATGTGGTCAACCTTGTTTTGGTCTTGGACCAAGACATGGTACCTCTACGATGATTGTTGGTTAGGTAAGGACATTGTTAAAAATCTATTATTGTCCAATTTTTAATTTTTTTGTACTGTATGTAACATATTAAAAGATTCGTAATATATGCAATATTTACCTTGTAGGAGATTGATGCCTCTCAGGGGGGTGGTCCTGCACCCGGTGTGGTTGTACCCTAGGCCCAAACAACCACCATTGAGGTAATATTTAAACATTTTTCATTTTGTTAATACATATTATTTTGTTAATGCATGTGTTAGTCTTGATTAATTTGTTATATTGTCTGATATTTACAATTTTTGAAGTTGCAGGAACCCCACTTAGAACGTGATGCTGGAGAAATTGATCTCAGCGACATACTACAGGGTGGAATTTACGATTACTTGAAGAATGTAAGTACATGGTTAATGACTGAATCTTGTTTGAATTATTTAAATTTCTTACTGTACACTCCTTTATAGATTGCTAATATTTATCATTTTTAAACTTGCAGATGTTATTAGCATCTGAAGAGGGGCAAGAAATTGATGTAAGCGGTCACTCCCATGGGGGAGATATGTCCCAGGTAGGGGTAAGTATATTAGAACATGTTATATTTTTAGTACATATTATTCCATCCATTCAACTCCATGTCTAACTATGGTAACACTTTATGACTGCAGACATCATCACAAATCCCTGCATCGCCTCTTTGGTTTGGATCTCCCCTTAGTCCAAACGTAGATAAGCAGTTGTTTACATCAGATGAACCTCTTCCTTGAAAAGAACGGGTGTGCATGAGGATAAATGTACTCATCCCATGGTAATGTACACACTTCCAATGGCAGTTGCTGGTTAGCTTTGAATTCACTTCACAACTAGTTTTTCTTAATGTTATTTTTGCATGTTTATAGCATCAAGATGTAGAGTCATCTGTGCCAGACCTTAGTGGGGTTGTTGATGTAGAGGTCAATTCTACATCTACAATAGGGATAAGTCACACTGAGGTACATCTACTTGAATATTTGTAATTGTACAGTTCATTTGTATTGTTTATGGACATGCACGATGTCTAACTATTTTATCATTTGGTGAATGCAGCCACACGCTGGTCCATTAGTGCACACAACTGAGGTTTAGGTTCAACCTACGTCTCCTCTTCCTACTAAAGAGTCCCAGCCTCTTCCCCTAGAAATGGTTTTTTCAGTGAGATGTTCATTTTTTACATAATTTATTAGTACTTTCTCATTCATGTACATGTTGATAATTCTTGAGATAATTGACATATTTTTTTTATTTGCAGAGAAGCATTGCAAAGAGACTCTCTGAAAGAAGGAGGACACCAGAGGCACCTATACCTCAGACGGACGCAGTAAGTCTTTGTTTTATGTACAATTGAGTCATATTTCAAATTTTCAAACTTTGTTATTGCTGGACAGTACTAGTTCAGTTACCTGATCAAGAAATATTGTCATTGATTTGCAGTTGCTAGAGATGCACAGTAGTCGTCGAAAGAAGAAACAAGCATCAAGGTCTGGGAAAAACAAGAGAAAGTTAGATTTTTGATGTGTTAGTCCACGACAAATATGTATTTTTATGTACAATCCGGAGTTAGAGTATAGGGGCACGGTCTAGTACATATGTACTTTTGTTTGCACATGTACATGAAAGATGTTTTTGATACATGTACATTGACAGGCCATAGATGGGACTTCTATTTTTGTATTATAACTTTCATGATATAAGAAATATTTCATATCAAGACTCTTGAGATCTCCATGGTTCATTCTTTTAAGTGTGATTATACACGTGTGGCCAAGAATGTTTCTACGTGTAATGTTCCCAATTTTTTATAGATTTTATGATTGCATGGAGATATCAGTTATAAATTTGAGAACAATGCACAATTACAATATTACGTAATGACAAAAATGTACATTTCAATTTTTTTTTACCACGATCCAATTGCATATACAATGTTATATTAACAATGTTAAATTGTATTCACAAAGATGGAACATACCTAATACACATAAGTACCTAGCACATCTAAGAAACTAATCCAACTAAGTGGAATACAAAAGCACCTTACCCACATAACAACCTAACAAACTTTTAAAGGATGCACAAAGTTGACAAACCTAAGTGATGTACCTGTGTGGTCTACATAAATAAAATTAGTGTTTGGCATGATTTGTTTCATCTAACGAATACATGGGATTCACATCAAACCTAAAAGTATCCAAGTATTATAAGGTTGATTCAAAATAATGGTTATGACTATATCCTGCACATTATTTTATCATTTTGTTAATGTACATGGCATTTGATGAATGGCCTCGAGGAACAACTTTGGAAGAGACAAAAATTATGTGTGATTTTATTATAATTTAAATTGATTAGAGAAGTACTATTTTGAATCTTGTTTTATAAATTTATCTTTATGGAGTATTATTCGAAACATTCGTAGTGTGAAGATATATATATTTTGTAATAATGGCGTAATAGGTTGGACACTTGTTTCTAAACATAAACATGTTCCATTACATGGTTACTAACGTAATGGTTGTGTCTCCTCCTGCATTTCATCGTACAAATGCTCACATCTCTTGGATGACCAAGCTAAATTAATATGGGAAAAAACCTTCTTTCAATTTTCCAGTCTCACGAATGATATTCGATATCCTAAGATCAATTCACCTCCACATAGAGATTGAAAACTCTTTTCTCCTTCATTGAAACAAAAACAAAGAATATTTCTTGCTTGACAATGATGGAAATAAGTCAAGTTCAACACCTCACAATAGGTAACAGAATTCTCAACAGCTACACATGGAATAATAGTTTGCAAGAAGTTGCACAAATTTCACATTCACTAACTGAGAAAAACCCTAGTTTCAAAAATTGACAAAAAAAATGATCCCTTATCCATGGACCCAAAGTAAAGGGCCACCCTAGCACCATCCCAATGTTGTTGATGTTGCTGTCAGAGAAACCACAGTATCGAAATGACCGAGTCGACGTTTCGGATCCATCTTCAGGACAATGTCGAATGTGAAGAGAGTGAGAATCAATGATAAATACCGGAACTAGGTAGAAGAGGTCAAAGGTTGGCTGCGGAGGCTAGGGTTTGCTAGGTTAAAAAATCCCAATGTCTTGAATCCAACGGATTTGGTGGCTTGTCGATCCGAGCAACGACCATCATTCTATTGCATGTTGAATCCCACCTCCTATAGGATTTCAGGGACACATGTTGAACCCCTACCCGGGGCATAGAATGGAAAACGTGCATCAAAACGGGCTTTCGATGGGTCATGAAAGCGTGTTTAGGCAGGTTCCATGTGGGAACACTAGCCACATATTCACAGTCGAGGAATTTGCAAAGCTGACCCCTATGTGCAAAAATTGGACATTCACATACTGAGCAAAATCCTAGTTCCAAAAATTGACCAAAAAAATGATCCCTTGTCCATGGACCCAAAGTAGAGGGCCACCCCTAGCACTATCTCGATGTCCTCAATCCAACGGAGTCAATAACTTGTCGATCCGAGCAACGACCATCATTTTATCGCATGTTGAATCCCACCTCCTATAGACTTTCAGGGACACATGTTGAATCCCTACTCGAGGCATAGAATGGAAACCGTGCATCGAAACGGGCTTCTACTAGGTCACACAAGCGTGTTTCGCCATGTTCCATGTGGGAACGCTAGCCACACATTCACAGTCGAGCAATATGCGAAGTTGACCCCCATGTGCAAAAATTTCACATTCACTAACTGAGCAAAACCCTAGTTTCCAAAATTGACAAAAAAATGATCCCTTGTCCATGGACCTAGATTGCAGGGCCACCCTAGCACTATCTCGATGTCCTGAATCCAACAGAGCCGACGTTTCCTTGATCCGAGCAACAACCATCATTCTATCGCATGTTGAATCCCACCTCCTACAGGATTTTAGGGACACTTGTTGAATCCCTACCCGAGGCATAGAATAAAAACCGTGCATCAAAAAGGGCTTCCGGTGGGTCATGCAAGTGTGTTTAGGCAGGTTCCATGTGAGAACACTAGCCACACGTTCACAGTCAAGGAATTTGCAAAGCTGACCCCTATGTGCAAAACTTGGACATTCACTTACTGAGCAAAACCCTAGATCCAAAAATTGACCGAAAAAATGATCCCTTGTTTATGGACCTAGAGTAGAGGGCCACCCCTAACACTATCCCGATGTCCTCAGTCCAACGAAGTCGATGACTTGTCGATCTGAGCAACGACCATCATTTTATCGCACATTGAATCCCACCTCCTACAGGCTTTCAGGGACACATGTTGAATCCATACTCGGGGCATAGAATGGAAACTGTGCATCAAAACGGGCTTCTGGTAGGTCATGCAAGCGTGTTTAGGCATGTTCCATGTGGGAACTCTAGCCACACGTTCACGATCAAGCAATATGCGAATTTGACCCCTATGTGCAAAAAATTCACATTCACTTATTGAGCAAAACCCTAGTGTCCAAAATTGACAAAAAAAATGATCCCTTGTCCATGGAACTAGATTAGAGGGCCACCCTAGCACTATCCCAATATCCTGAATCCAATGGAGCCAAATTTTCGTCGATCCGAGCAACAACCATCATTCTATCACATGTTGAATCCCACCTCCTACAGGCTTTCAGGGACACTTGTTGAATCCCTACCCGGGGCATAGAATAGAAACTGTGCATCAAAACAAGATTCTGGTGGGTCATGCAAGCGTGTTTAGGCATGTTTCATGTGAGAACGCTAGCCACACATTCACGGTCGATGAATTTGCAAAGTTGACCCCTATGTGCAAAAATTGGACATTCACTTACTAAGAAAAACCCTAGTATCCAAAATTGACCAAAAAAATGATCCCTTGTCCATGCACCTAGAGCAGAGGGCCACCCTTAGCACTATCCCGATGTCCTCAATCCAACATATTTGATGGCTTGTCGATCTGAGAAATGACCATAATGTTATCGCATGTTGAACCCCACCTCCTATAGGCTTTCAGGGACACCTGTTGAATCCCTACTCAGGCCATATAATGGAAATCTTGGATCAAATCTAGCTTCTTGTGCAAGCGTATTTAGGCATGTTCAATGTGGGAACTCTAGCCACACATTCACGGTCAAGCAATATGCGAAGTTGACCCCTATGCGCAAAAATTTCACATTCACTTACTGAGTAAAACCCTAGTTTCCAAAATTGACAAAAAAAAATGATCCCTTGTTCATGGACCCAGAGTAGAGGGTCACCCTAGCACTATCCCGATGTCCTAAATGCAACGGAGTCGACAGTTCGTCGATCTGAGCAACGACCATAATTCTATCACACATTTAATCCCACCTCCTCTAGGATTTCAAGGACACTTGTTGAATCCCTAACCGGGGCATAGAATGGAAACCATGCATCAAAATGAGGTTCCAATGGGTCATGCAAGCATTTTTAGGCATGGTCCATGTGGGAACATTAGGCACACATTCAAGGTCAAGTAATATGTGAAGTTGACCCCCAAACTATGGTTTCTATGGTTTCTATGGTTAAGAATGCAAAATATGGTTTATGGTGCAAACATGAGTTAATAGGATTGGCTATAGGGTTTGTAAGCTAGGATTGGAAATGTTTATTAGGATAGGATTACCACTCCTCAACGTCACGGCTCCCTTTGAGAAAAAAATTATTGGAGTCAAGGAGATAATTATTGGATTGAAGGAGATGTCCTTATAGGATCAACTTCGAGATTTAAGGAAAATGAAATAGACATATCCTAGATAGAGTGGTATATATGGTCTTGGGATTTAAGGCATGAGTCATGTAAGTATCAATATAATACAACAAATTCATGATGAAGCTTAGGTGCAAGTTATCAAGTTGTAGAAGTCTATTGAATTTATCAATCTATCAAGTGCTCAATCTATCAACTTGTAAATAATCAATGGGACCATGAAACCAAAATATATGACTACCACATACCTGAATACCTACCTGTGGTCATTCGACTAGACCATCGGGATCACCTCTAATAGCAACGGTATCCTTTAGGCTCTCATGCTCAGAGTAAGGAAACAAGTATCGTGACTTTGATCAGTTATTTTTTGGAATTGTTTGGAGCTGGAGGTTTGTGCCAATAATTAAGTTTGTATAATGGTATACAATTTGACCTGGTCTATAATCTTCAAATACATAACCCTTTTTATTTCTTGCGTCGGCAACCTGTGTCAAATATTCTCCTTTGATAACCATCGACCCAATTGGAAAATCATTGCCCTTGGAGTCACTTAATAAGACAATGAGGGTCTGCTTCACATCCAAGCAACATGCCATCCAGTAATCAGTGTGCCATTCTTTGTCTCTTGGGGTAACCACTGCGTATATGTGCCCTATATAAAATAAAGTGCAGATCTAGGATTCAGCTAACTAAACACAACTAGTCATTAAACATTTCAAAGATATCAACATAATAGTCAAACCTGGTTATATGAGATTTGAAATGTGGTCATAGTCATTTGAAATACTCGATTGGCCCTCCTCCAACTGGGATAATTCTGCAGTTATTTGTCGACCAATGGGGAGTGATACACGATCCCAGATGTCAACCCAATCTGTGGATTCACAGTTGTCCCATTCACCACTGCTACATGGATAACAAAAACAAGAGAGTTTTCTTGTCCACATTTCAACTATAGCATTGTCTGACATCTTAACTAAATGGAATGCACAAGTTCCTTGGATGGTCTTGCACTCATATAGGTGTGATTGATCTACGTTGACCACCTCCCAAAAATATCTATGTACATGTGCTTTTTGAGATGATTGGTCTTCTTTCCTTCTAGCTCCCTGCCCCATCACTGAAGAACACCATGCAATAATGGTCTTTGCATCTCAGATGAGCGAAATTGTTGTGAATTTCATCTCTTTCCTATGTAATGCAGTCTTGATGCATGCACCTACTCCATCATGTTCCCCTTTTCCATGTTCGGTCTCAAAATAGTTCCAAATATGTGACACCTTGTGCCTCTTATGGAGAATACACAACCATTGGAAGACACGAGAATTTTTGAATTGCCCCGCACAACCATCAGACCAAATCCAATGTTGTTCCATCTGTATATTGTTATCCTCCAAGTGTTTGTAGAACAATTGAAAGCTGTGTTGTACAAAATCCAAGTCATGACACCTGTCATCACTTATGTAAAAGTGATACTCTTTCAATATAACCCTTTTCTCTTCAGTACTATTTGCCCCATGTCTATAGGTGATATGGACCATTATGCTGACATGCTCTGAGTGATAATATTGACTCTGAATCTCGTTCTGTGGTTGAAGAGTGTAGTTTTCCGCAAAATAGACCACTGATAATATAGTTCCAATAGGAAATGTATCCCTGCACGCTCTAAACTACTCATCTTGCCAACGAGGTACATGTACATGTTTTACATACTGTTGTGTCTTTTCAAAGAATTCCTCCATGAAGTTGCATACCAGTACCTGGTAGGTCAACAATAAAGATGTACAGATCAATAGGTTGTTACATATATGAAGTAGCAATAGATATAGGAAAAAATACTATCAAGGAACTCGTTACTAACCTGATAGGTGACCAATTGTTTTTTTTTTAAATTTCATTCCCTCCATCGATATCATACGTGACATATTTGAATGACTGCAAGTTCACTTCATGTCTCCCAAGTTCATGCTCATCGGTGACATGTATGCATTTGTCCAAAAATGCCATTCCACCACACCCTGGGCATGTCCCATCTACACAAGGCCTTTGATAAAATGTGCAACCTTCTGTCCTTCTACACAAGATTCTATGGATAAACTCTCTAGATGGTGTCGATGACAATGTAGTTGAGCATTCTTGCACAAGAGTGTTATGCAAAACACGCAATATATGTATATATGTGTCATAATAATAACCGTACTCAATGTGATATAGACAACAACATGTGTTACGAGTTGTGTTTATTTTAACATACCATGGTTTGCATTTCTTGAAGGATATTTGGCCCAAGTTAAGTTCATTATGTTCATGCCTAATCTCTCATATAATTCTGTTTGTGCAATGTCAATAAAATGTTTAATGTGGGGCTTACGATCCCTTGAACCCCTTCTCAATTTTAGTACATGTTTTTCGTTGGATGAAGGTCTACTATTGTCACACCAAAACTCCTGCACCAGTCCCTTTACCGCATCAATGAGCTTCATATTGGAGCATGGAAACCTGTGAGCTTCATATTGGAGCATCAAAACCTGCCAATGAAGGAGCAGACATCTATTTCACCAGAGTCAAGTTGTTCTCTTCGAGAACAATACCTATGGAGTGCTTTGATATCCAATCCTACAAGTTTGGATGTAGGATTAAGAAGGCGAAGGGACCTGGTGCTTTTGTTCACGCTTGATTGTGACAACACACAACGAGCTGCATTGTGATCCTTTGAACAAGATTTATTTCCAATAGTACTAAATGCATCTACCAAACTTCTGACAACATGAGAACTTGGTTCATAATTGTTTATCATCTTTATCCTTAAGTTTTTCCTAACAACAGTCATAGACCTAGATTTTAACAACGATATAAATAATCTACATTTATCTCCATCACATTTAGAATCAAAATAGTTGACAAGTATCTGTTGAACTTGATATGAAATACTGCATTTAGACATCGTACCTTTAAGCGAACCAATAAGACTTTCATTGATTTGTATACATTTTGGATTTCTTCGGCATGAAGTTGTTAATGGAGGTAGGGAGGTTGGAACTTCACCCTGTACCATATCACCCGGTCGGTTTGGTGTTAGAACATGAGCTTCATGTCCTTCCGTGTCTTCCCTACAGTTGAATGGTGGCAATTGGAAATCTTCTTGGGTGGTTTGAACAACATTGTCTTCTTTGAGAATACTTTCGGCATTCAACGTCTCTCTGACTTTGTCGCTTGTATACCCACATTCAATTAAATCTGCAAAGGTTTCAGGTGGCCTTAATGTGTACCTACGTTTTACTCCTTGATCAGTGCAATGCAGTTCTTATTCTTCTACTGATATGGAGACTAAAGGCCCCTTGAGCGAATGCCTTTGTCTTTCTCGATGTGGATTGGTAGGAATAACTGTGGCATCCTCAACAACCGGAATTGGTTGAGTGTCCATAGAGTGTCTTCGATTGGTCATGTCATTTCTTTTCTTCTCTCTAATTTCTTCAAGGATTTCATTGGGTATCCTCTTCCTTGCTGATTTTCTTGCTCGATTGCGTGAGTTTCCCATCACCAAAATGATCAATGATATATATGGTTTTTTTTGCGAACTCCTCAATGCTACTCTTCAATGGGAGACTACCCAAGTTTGGTTTCTTTCTTGCTCAATGGTGTCTAGATACTCAAGTTAGGGGGATGAAAAAAAATGGTAGAGATGCTCTATGGTGCTCCTCAACAGGAAATTCCCCAAGCTTGGATTGTTTCTTTCTCAATTGTGTCCACATACTCCACCATAATGACCAAGTTAATGTTTCCTTTGCTAGCTCCTCAATTGCAAGAAAAACAATGGTGGAGATGCTCTATGGTGCTCCTCAATGGGAAATTCCCCAAGCTTGGTTTGTTTCTTGTCTTTATTTCTTAGTTGTGTCTACACACTGCACCACAATGACCAAGTTAATGTTGCCTCTGCTAGCTCCTCAATTGCAAGAAAAACAATGGTGGAGATGCTCTATGTTTCTCCTTACTCAATTAATGGATTCTTTCTTGCTCAATTAATTCTTTATTTCTTGCTCCTCAATGTATACCATGCTCCAAGCAATACTTAGAAACTTGTGGTGGAGATGCTTGATGTCAAAAACAATTTTGTGTGATACTATGGTGAAGAAGAGAATTTTCACGCACTGTCTGTAACCTGAAATTGTGCGCGGACTGTCAAACTTGTGTGAAATGTGTTAGAGTGTTTCTCAGATAGGGAATGCTATTGTTTATACTGAGACTAAATGCGCACGCATTATTGTTAACTAAAACGGGGGCACGTTTTACTCTAATAGAATTTTGGAGCATTTAAAAAGTTAGTTTCACGACTAAGGGATCATTCAAGGTTTAGGGGGAATTAACAAGCACTCCCTTATTCTTTGCGCCTTAACACCCCCCCTCTCTTCAACCTAACTATATTGTTTTACAACTCAAGGGATGTCTGTGTGAGAAAAACATAGGTTAAGGGGTGTTAGTAATAAGGGGATACATAGGGATGTGTGTGTGTGTGTGTCAGAGAGATAGGTTAGGGGGTGCTAGTGGTAAGGCCTGACATAGGGATTTGTGTGTGTGTTCAAGAGAGATAGGTTAGGGGGTGCTATTGGTAAGGGGAGACATAGAGATGTGTGTGTGTGTGTGTTAGAGAGATAGATTAGGGGGTGCTAGTGGTAAGGGAAGACATAGGGATGTGTGTGTGTGTGTCAGAGGGGAGACATAGGGATGTGTGTGCGTGTGTGTGTGTCAAAGGGGAGACATAGGGATGTGTGTGTGAGAGAGAGCGAGAGGAAGGGATGTGTTAGGAGTTTAGGAGTGGTTGGTGGTTATATTAATGTGGGAGTGTTTGGCTGAATGTAGAGGGGATGTAATAGGGGGGTGGGGGTTAGAGGTAGTTGGATTGGTTGGGGAGTGATATAAGGGAGGGAGGTGTTAGTGGTAAAGGGAGACCTATGGATGTGTGTGGGGGTGTCTAGGTGTTGTAGGTTATAGGTTAGGGGGTGTTAGTGGTAAGGGGAAACATAGGGATGTGAGAGAGAGAGAGAGAGAGAGAGAGAGAGAGAGAGAGAGATAAACAAAGATAGAGTGGAGGGGGAGGGTTCCTTAGTGGGGTGAGGTGACCTATGGATGTGTATGTGAGAGAGAGCGAGAGGAAGGGATGTGTTAGGATTTTAGGAGTCAGGGTGTTAGATTAATGTGGGGGTATCTAGGTGAATGTAGAGGGTACGTGATAGGGGGTTGGGGGTTAGAGGTAGTTGGATTGGTTGGGGAGTGATAAAAGGGAAGGGGTGTTAGTGGTAAAGGGAGACCTGTGGATGTGACCTATGGATGTGTGTGTAGGTGTCTAGGTGTTGTAGGTTATAGGTTAGGGGGTGTTAGTGGTAAGGGGAAACATAGGGATGTGTGTATGTGTGTGTGAGAGAGAAACAAATATAGAGTGGAGG
>LPNX010960828.1:301695-329313 GCA_001517045.1 Pseudotsuga menziesii | reverse complement strand
ATGTAATCAAACTGTAGTTCTGATGTATCTAATCACAGTCTTCTTTTCAATACTAGTACTATGGAACCTCTCCTATTTACCAATCTAATAAAATCTAGTACTTCTACAGGTGCATCTACTACCCTCCAAAGTTTCTTCTATATAAATGATTCCTTTTTTGGCCCTCAAGCCTCTTTTGGATAGCCTATCAGCTGTAGAGTTATGCTCCCTGTATAGGTGCTGAAATTTTATGTGCTGAAAGGTATCAATGATCTCAGTTGTCCTGTTAATCCATCCAAAGAGTTTGTTGACTCGAATGGGATGTTCCTTTCTGGCCCAGCCAATAATAGCCTTCGAATCACCCAGAATGCTTATATTATCAATTTTCTGTTCTCTAGCCAATCTGAGTAATGCCCAAAGTGCCACCAGTTCAGCCTTAGTATTAGTTCCAATTCCCAAACCCAACCAAAAATGGAAGAAATGATTGTATGCCACTGTCAAAGTCCCCCCTCCTCCACAAATACCTCCCTGCTCAACCCCATCAAAAGTAACAATGATTCCATTCGGTAGTAATGGAGGGTGATGTATGCCAACATTCCTCCTACTACTCGGACTAATAGAATAATGGCTATATAATCTAATGATCCAGCTCATGATGGCATCCATAGGCATTTTACAGTTCTCAAAGATAAGTATGTTCCTGTACCTCCACAAAACCCAGATGTAGAAAATGGGTAAAGTTTTGTGTAAATTATGAGACTTATGCCACTCATGTAGTCTGTGACCCAGTGATCCACCTCCCCAGTCATCAGGAAAATCAAAATGTAACTTTAGCAAACGCCATACCTGCAATGAGAAAGTGCAATGACAAAAAATATGATCAATTGTTTCAGCAGCTTCCATACACAATTGGCACATGTTAGGTCCAGAGTAACCTCTTTTGCAAAGCAAGTCCCATGTGAGAATGCGTTCACTGAGGGTCAACCAAAGAAAACAGAGAATCTTTAGGGAAACATTCCACGTCCAAATAACCTGATGCCACCATATTCCAGTTGACGGGAATACCTCCTCAATCTCAGAACAGTAAACCTCTTCTGCAGTAATCGTTCCAAACTTACTCCTGTCCCACACCAAATTGTCTTCACTATCCCTTAAACGGATCCCAACTTTCTCTAACTCAGCCACATAGTTATTCCAAATAGTAGCATCCCTCCCAGTGAAGCCTAAGAGATTATTGTCCAGCCAATACCCTCTGTTGTAGTCCTCCACTCTCCCTGATTGTATTTGAAAGAAATACCATATATCCTGCGAGTGTAGCCTCCCAATGATGTGCAATGGCAAAAAATAATCTTTTTTGCAACCTACCACAGGGTCTATACCAATCAATGCTTTGTTTCCATTCCCCAAATTCCAAGCTAACCAGTTTTTGATTCTATAAAACTGCTTATTAAAACTCCTCCAGAACAATGATCCAGTCACCTTTTCCTTTTGTTCATACCTGATCCACCCAACAACCGAGTCTTCTTTCCAGTATTTTGCCTTCAATATGGAATGCCAAAGTCCCGGTTGTGATATGACTCTCCATCCCGTCTTTAGTAGTATAGCTACATTAAAAAGTGCGGGGTCCTTAATATTCCATCCCCCAGCCTTCCATGGAGAACATAATCTTTCCCAACTAACCAAATGGATCTTGTTCTTCTGTAAATTGCCCGACCACAGAAATTTAGCTATCATGCTATTCATACGAGATATAATGGACATCGGAATCAGCCCCATGGCCAACCAGTACACCGGAATGCTAATGAGTACAACTTTAATCAGTATCAATCTCCCACCTAAAGAGAACCACCTGTTGTTCCAGTTTCTAATCCTCTTCTCCATTCTAATCAGCAACCAAATCCAGTCTTTAGATAAATAACCATTAGGCTTCAGTAAACAGCCCAGGTACTTCAAACCATCCTCAATGACCGAAGATTGTACCGGTATGACTTCCCTGATAGTTGCCACCACAGCATCTATCTGTTTGTGGAAAATGAGACACGATTTATCCAAGTTTAATTGCATTCCAAATGCACAGCAGAAGAGCTTCAATATTCTTTTTATCTCTTTCCAATCCTCAATATCACCCGTCCCATAATATGATCACATCATCTACAAAAAGTATATGTGTGAGAGCTAGGGTCGAATTAAAATGAACACCTTTAATCCTGCCACAGATCCTAGCCTCTGTCAAAAGTCTACTCAGTCCTTCAATAACTATCAAAAATAATAATGGGGACAAGGGACAACCCTGCCTGAGTCTCCTCCCACATCCGAAGAAAGAAGTAGGGGCTCCATTCACCAACACGGAGAAATTTGCCGAAGTAATACATCCCATTATCCATCTAACCACCTCAAAAGGAAGTCCTATCTGCAATAGTATAAGTCTCAAGAGCCCCCAGTCCACCCTGTCATAGGCTCTCGAAAGATCCAATTTCAGTATAACTGCATCCAAATCCTGTGTCTTGATAGTATGTAATGCCTCCTGTGTGATTCCCACTGCCTCCGAAATCTGCCTACCATGTAAAAAACCAAACTGCTCCTTGGTAATCCGCTTTGATAGAATTGGCTTCATTCTATTAGATAAGATCTTAGTGATGATCTTATATACCAAATTACAAAGGGAAATAGGTCTAAAATCATCAAAGGTGAGAGGCTTATCACTCTTAGGAATCAATGCTATGAAGGTAGCATTCAATATGCCAGGTACTTGCCCATTCACCCTAATATCTTCAACCAAGGCCACCAAATCTTTCTCGAAAAGTTCAAAGAAACACATGATGAATTCTACCGTCCACCCATCTGGCCCCGGGCTTTTATCTTTTTTAAAATGATCAAGTACATCTCTTATCTCTGAAGCAGTAATGGTATTAAAGATCTCTTCTCCTTCTTCCTTCTCAAAAAACCTAGGAAAAAGTCTGGTCACCTCAAGCTGTTCCATAATGTTCCTCTCACCAACCTCCTCATAAAACTTAGCAAATTTACATTTAGCAACTTTACTAAGATCTTTTTGTTTATATATCTTACCTCTTGAATCATCTTCCAATTCCCAGATTGAGTTTTGTATCCTTCTTTGATTTGCAACTTTATGAAAGTATTGCATATTTTTGTCCCCTTCTGCCATCCACAGTGCCCTACTTTTCTGTAGGAGAGTCTCAGCTTTGATGTGTACCAGATGGTTCCTTCTATCAATGGCAGCTGAAAGTCTCTTCCTATCCTCATCCACCCCTAATCCTTTCATAATCAACTCATTCAAAAGTGCAATAGAATCCTCAACTTCATTGAGCTCCAATCTATTCTTTGACTTTCTCAGCTTTTCCCATTTAATAACCAGTCGTTTGAGATAGCTCAATTTTATCATAAACCTACTGCAGTCTGGTTCACATTCAAATTGTGTCATATCAGCCCATGAAGTCCTAACAAAAGCTCGAAACTCCTCCTCCTCAAGCCAGACCCGGTTAAACTTAAACTGGAAATTGATTTTGTGAGAATCAAAATCCAATTGCAGTGACACTGGACAGTGATCTGACAGCTTTGTGTAGTCCACCCAGGTTCTATATCTGTCCACCATCTCCAAAAGATTGTTACTAATCAAAAATCTGTCCAGTCTCTTCGCAACATGCCCCTCTCCCTCTCTACCATTGTACCATGTAGGCGAAGAAAAATCTGAAATAACATCCACCAAGTCCACCGATTGGAATAAATCAGCAAGATGATTACATAAAGGATCAGCAGCCTGTCTTCCTCCCCAGACCTCTGAAGGCCCCAATGTGAAATTGAGGTCTCCTCCCAAGATCAAATTTTTCAATTTTAGTAACCCCAGCTGGGAAATATGTTCCCAAAATCTCTGTCTGTCCTTATATGGTCCATAAACATTGAGAAGGTTTAGTATCCCATCGAAACCTTTGAACTGCCCTTCCAAAAGAATACCCCCAGCTGTACTAAAAGATTTAAATCAAGCAAATCGGGGATCCCAGGCCGTTAACATGCCCCCTGAGAATCCTACCGAGTCCGTAGCTGTGACAATCCAGTCTGGACAAATCTTAAGGAAATTCTCACAAGCGACCGAAGCTGATACCATTGTCTCCTGCAAAAATAGAACTTGTACAGAATGAGAAGTAATGTATTCACGAAGCGCCCTTCTCTTGGGAGGCCTCCCAATCCCCTTACATTGTAGGTCTTTAAAATCATTTAGAACCCTTTCCTAGTCAAATATAATAATGAAGAATGTATTTAAAGCTTTTCATGCACAGTCAAATAAGATGGAATGGGACCCGGTCCGTGCGTTTGGAAAAAGAGTCAGAGGACATTGCCCTTCATTATAAAAAAAATGGAACAACAATGTAGGGTTCCTATTTATCAGAGTACTTTGAAAAGAAGCTTGCACCTCTGAATCGCTATCCGAGTTTCGAAAAAAAGATATACACAGTTCCTCCCTGAAAGAAGATTCACGGACTGTCCTCCTTAATTCACAGAATATAATATTGCAATACATATACACAGACTCCCATGAGAGCAACCCTTTCCGTTTGACTTGATTGAATTTGATTGGGACTCAGGGGCATTCAAACGGTTCTTTTGGGATTTTTCAGACTTTAATTTTGATCAAATTAAAATTCTTAATTTGATTGGATTTAGATCCAAAGCGTTAAAACAGTGTATTCTTTTGAATCTATGTTGGAATTTTTCATTAGAGTTCTGTAATTTTTTTGTTGTAAATGGAACAGATTAGGATATTTGATTAGATTTTAATATAATCAGTGGACAGGACTTGTTATCTGTGTGAGACTTCAAAGTGTTGAGGATGAAAGTCATTTTTTTTTACAATGTCCTGTCTACAGTTCGAGTTTCTTAATCTTTGTTAGGAAACAAATCTCCTTAACCTTTTAACATATCGTGGGACTTAGCAATGTTTCTGTCTAAACTTTTTGCCATTTAAAAATGCTTCTTTCTAAACTTTTTAAGCATTGTATTCCGAGGCTCTGCTTTTGTATCCCCATGCCTAGGTAATGAAAGAGTCAATTTGTTGATATGCATAATGATCTAAAGATATTGTCCAACTAAACCAAGTATAGACTCCAGGCTCCTTCTCTTCCAATTGAGCCCGTCTTTAGTTATTAATTCCAAAAGCGGATCAGTGATCTTCACTAACACATAACAGGCATCCAAATAAAATTTTACAACAATCAAGTAATCCGCTCAAAATTTACTTTTAACTTCCATCATCTACATAACCAGATTAAAAAAAACTTGTTTGAAATGAAAAGTTCTGTGCACCCTTTTTTTTTATCATGTTCAAAGAAATTTGAAGATCTTAACTTTTCTAATTAATAGAGAAGTTTGCCTTCAAAATTTTGGTTTTTTTTATATAAATCCAAAACTTTGAAACTCCAAATAATAACAAATGAATTCAAGTAAAGTTTGTCATATTCTTTAATTGGAATCTGTCTTAACTGGACTTCTTAACTTCTAATTAAAACAAACTTGTTTGAAATGAAAAGTTCTGTGCACCCTTTTTGTTCATCATGTTAAAAAGAAGTTTGAAGATCTTAATTTTTCTAATTAATAGAGAAGTTTGCGTTAAATTTTTTTTTTTTTTTTTAAATAAATCCAAAACTTTGAAACTCCAAATAATAACAAATGAATTCAAGTAAAGTTTGTCATCTTATTTAATTGGAATCTGTCTTAACTGGACCGAAAATGAAGTGTTTTGAATTACCCCTTTATCAAGTTTCCTGCTTTGAGTCTACCCCTTGAGCAAGTTTCCTACTTAGAGTCTATAGCTGCCACGTTATGAGGAATTTGGTCCACGTTTTCCAACTGAACAGAGCATTAGCACGATAATTTCCGCGTGATTTCTGTACAGCTGCTGAAGTGGGTCATGGCGGCTATGTTTGTAGACAAAGAAATCTACCCAAAAGCCATTTGACCATCTTCTTTATTTAATCATAATTACTTGGTAACAGTAAACAAGGACAGTTATAATTGAAGTAATCTATATAAGCCTGTAATTGACTTCAACGTTAAGAGATAACAATATGCTCTCTGCTCTTTTTGGCTGACAAATTGAAGAGGTCCAAGGCAGGGGAAGAATAGGCCACAAGGAAGAGGAAGTTTAAGATGTGAAAGAGCTCTGGGTTATTTAGGATTGGGATAACTGTTTGAGTGACATAAATGGCAACCGCGTTGACATTTAGTGTTTGTAATTGGATAGAAACTGAGAGGGGCATTCCTTGAATGTAGCAAGTAGCGTAAGCTTGAAGACAAAGGCATCTCCTCTTCCATGTTCAATTGAAAACAAAGACCTCTTAGAGCCCTAAGTAATAGGCGCTACAGAATTTCATGTAGTACATATTCGATAGAGATAAGATTGTCCATTGGAAAAGATAAATTCAATTAATCATAAATATTAAAAAACTATGGTTTCTCAATATAAAAATTATTGTTTCTTAATATAACATTCTTCACATGAGCATGTTAAACATATGCTGGAGCTAAAATTACAACGGTTCATGTGCCCAAATTAAATAATCACTGAGTTGGCCAGACTATGCAATTCGGTCCCTAATTTGGAAATATTTAAATCGTGATAGGCTTTTTTGAATGGAAGAAGAATCTACCCACCCAAGGCATGTGACTTAAGCTAGAATGGAAGAACAACCAAGACATGTACCAATTTGTCTGAAGACGAGGACTATACTGGACACCTTATGGATCAGTTGAGAACCATGTGAACACCCTATGGATCAGTTTAACTCCCTTCCGGTTGGCTCCCACCTCCCACCTTTAACCCCTGCCTGTCCTGCAAGAATTGATCACACCCTATGGATCACAGTGAACATAGCCTATGGATCAGTTTAAATCCCTTCAAGATGGCTCCTACCTTCAAACCATGGGGAACAGATGCCCTGCAGGAACTGAACAGATGACATATGGTGACTTGACCTTTACAATTCCAGGTGAGGTGACCTACCACTTAAAGCTAAACTATGACAATCTATGACAGCCAGTTGACCTACCACTGCAAGCTAAACTATGATAGGTCTTTACATATGTACTATCCGAAGGTCTATATCCGTTTGTTCTTCTTTAGCTTTCCCAAGCAGATACAATTTATTTGCAATCAAGTATCGAAAGCTTGCAATTGACAAATGAAAGGTTAACTGGTGGGAGTTTGCTAGTATCAAACAAAAGAAAATTGATTATAAAAATATTTTGGGTCGGAATTGGGCCTTGCGGTATCATTTCTTAAAAGTTCAACCGAAGATAACCCAATATTCTTCAACTCAAAGAACAAAACCCAGAAACAAAAATGTAAACACAATTTAAAGAACCAAACAAATGCACAGAAAATTGTACCTTCTGCTATACGCTAAATGTTATACATTCCAGTAACCTGGATTCTTTGCATAATAGCTGAGAATGTTGAAAGAATAACGAATGATCAAAGTTTTCTCAGACAGTACGAATACATGTGTCTATCGAATCAGGATTCTTCACCTTTTATTCTTCTGTCATCACAGAAAACCTTAACCCGAGCAAAAGCATAAAATCGGTCCAGAATCATTCCCAGATGAAGCATAAGGAGCAATAACGCCGAGAGGATTTCCACTCGACCAAATCAACCATATTCTTGGCCCATGAAAGGTCGATATTCAATTAATTAGTGCTCGTGAATCGTGAGTCGTGCATTTACTAATACTACATCACCAATATGAGTGGTGCCAGTCCCTGCTTAAAGGAAATTCTGCCTAAATTCCGCTGAAAAAGTTAGGTGGCTTAAGGTATAGGGTAAAAAGCACAAACACAGGTTTATATAACACAGTCGCCTTTGAAAATAATTATAAAAAAGAACACTATTTGGCGCTCACCAGGACGGCCAAGTTCCAACCTCTTACGTTGGAACAAAACCCAAATACAAAAAAACAAAATAAGAGAGATTTCGATGTACCTTAAATCAGTCCGAATAGAACTCTGGTTTTTTTAGTTGGTGGTAGTATGGATTCTGGAACTCTGGTTGTTTCTCGCTGGAGCCTCGTGGTAGCATTATCGTGCCTGGTTATGAGACTGGAGTCCGCCAGGGAGGCCACAGCCCGCAGCACAATCGCAAAGGATTTTGAGGAGCAGGTGGACCGTGGACCGTGGAGGGCCTGCGACTGGAGCGAGATGCCTGCCAGGCTGCGCGGCTACCAGTTTAATTTCCGGAGGCTTCCCAATGCCCGTTAATGCTCGGTAGTGGGAAATTAATTAACGCACTGTGCAAATTGTAATGGAAATATTTTTTTGGATTCGTAGTACGTACTGACGCCACAGGCCACTGACCACGGCCACCAGCTTGTCCAAAACCTTGCCAACTCAGGTGCAACGACGGGTGGTTGACAGGATCAGACGTCAAATTGACGGTTAGAAATTTTTTTATGCAAGTAGACGTAGACGCTGACGTGTAAAATTTTATATCACCTGTCAAATACGTCTAAATTTGCTCCATACGTTCTGTATCACGTCAAATTCCAGGCCTCGGAGCAGTACGAATCCATCTTCTGTACGGACGAGGAGTTGCGGAGTTCGGAAGCGCCAGCGAGGACGAAAACGCAGTACGAAGCACGATCCAAAATCATTTCACCAAGCGCCAATCTGATGAAAACTCGCCAGAATGAAATTACTGTGAAATTACTGTTAACACAGGGGATTCCAAGCCAAAAAAACCAAAGGCGTCAGTCAATTAAAAATTGTTGTGGAGCTAACAGTCAGGAAAGACATCCACTTAGAACAGATCTCGAATTATATGAAATTGGCTCTAGTAGGACGTTTTTGTGGCAAAGTACCAGGCAGAGAAGCGCTTCAAACATGGATGGATACCAACTGGAAAGAAGCACTGGGTTATTCGCCTAGCTTTCATGTTCTCCCCCGCGGTTGGTTCCTACTCAAACTTCGACAGGATGAGGACAATCGGAAGCCGCTAGATAGGAAGTGGCAATGGGGGCCATCGGGCCTCATATTGAAAAAATGGAGAATAAATTTTGATGCCAAGGAGTTGCACAACCAACAACAAATATGGTTCATACTACCAGGTTTACCAATGGTATTCTGGGAAGAGCGGATCCTGGAGGCTATAAGGAACAAGTTGGGAAATTTCATTGCCTTGAAAGATGACCAGGACTCCAAAATAGATCGCGGATACGCTAGAATACTGGTAGAATTAGATATGAGAGAAGGCATGTTCGAAGAATTGATAATTAAGATGCATGGCAGTTTATGGAGGCAACGACTCGACTATTGGAAAATTTCGTTCAGATGCTTCATTTGTTGTCAGGTTGGGCATCTTCAGAAAGATTGTACTGAGCACAAGGAAGTCCCCCGTTTTTTAAAAAATGGGTAAAGAAGCCGGGGAATGTAAGCAGGAAAGACATTACAGAAGGAGGTGGACAGGAAAAAGGTGGCGAGCCCAAGACTGATATTTTCATAGAGGAGGACAAAAGACAGAAAGAAAAAGTCATAAGGAAAGCGATCGGACAATAAGCTAAACAGTGACGGTGGACAGATTAACAGTAGCGCCTCCAGTGAATCCCGACAGGAAGCAAGGTCAAATTCGGGAACAAAAGGTATTAATGATTAGTACTCCTCTTGCAAACCCTGTGTTTTCAGTTATTAACGATAACACGTTTCCTGTTGAAACAGTGAGTTAAAAGTCAGAAGAATTAAAGGTTGACACCTTTAAGGATCCGAGAAAGGACTATAACCTTCGTTCCAAAATTCTCAAGAAAAAGGAAGAGGAATGTGTTTCATCGGGCGGGTTGGCCCTCAATCCCCTCACCAAACCACAGGCAGGCAGAAAAACTGTTTTTTCAAAGGTAAAAAACCAAGCGATTTTGGATGTGAAACAAGGAAGGTAGAAAACAATAACCCGGGCTCTTAGAGGCAAAGCCCTAGACAGGGTTATCAAATGAAAATGCTTTCACTCAACATAAGGGGGATAGGGGGTTCCCAAAATAAATGCCCTAAAACTACTAATAACCCCTTTAAAACCAACGGTAATACTAGTGCAGGAAACTATGGTTGAAGAAAAAAAGATGGGGAGGTGATTAGGGAATTTGTGAAGGATTGGGGTATAGAAAGTATAGATGCATATGGGCACTCGGGTGGAATTATAACAGCTTAGAGTCCTAATTTAAAACCTTTATCAGTTTCTAGATTTGGTCTTGTACTGAGGACGCAAATTGAAGATGGTGAAACCGGTCTACCCTTCACAATTTTGAACGTCTACAGGCCCTTTTATGAAAGGAAAAAGTTTTGGGAAAGGGTGGAAAACTCAGGAGCTCTCGAACTTTCAAATGTGATCATAGGAGGAGACTTAAACCTAACCCTCTTTGCGAATGAAATTTGGGGCAAGAATGCGAGAGTTGATGCTTTAGGACCATTTTTCAGCTCCTTCTTCAAAGAGAAAGGGATAGTAGATATTACGCATGTGAAACTGGAACCAACTTGGCAAAATAAGAGAGGGGGAGAGCAGGTCGTTTCAAAAAGACTAGAACAGTTTTTGGTTGCGAAAAACCTAATCAACGACTCCTTAATTTTACAAGCCACTGTAGAGACTAGTGGAAACTCGGATCATCGTCCGATAGGCCTAACAGTTAGGACCTCAGAGGTTGAGCCTCCCTCTCCCTTTAAGTTCAATCCTCACTGGCTGGTAGAGGAATACTACATAACCCTAATGCTGAAAGCCTGGCAACCTCTCCAAGAGGTGCAAAACCATTCTCTAATGCAGCAATTTGCGGACAACCTGGAAAGAGCAAAGAAGATCTCCAAGGAATGGGACAAGAAGTATAGAGCTAGACAACAAGAAGATGTAAGAGGCGTGGAAAAGCAAATTGAAGAGCTATACGGAAAAAATAAAGAAGGGTTGTTTACAGCAGTAGAAATAGGAGTGCTAAAACAATTGGAAGGAAAAAAATACTCTATCTTATTACAGGAAGAACAAAAATGGTGACTAAAAAGTAGATCCCTATGGTTGAAGGAGGGTGATCAGAACACCAAGTATTACCATAGATTTGCTTCCCATCAAAAGAGCATAAACACCATACATGAAACCAAGACAAGTCAGGGCAATTTGGTGAGGTCCTTTTCGGAGAAAGCCCAAGAAACAATTGATCATTTTCAAAGCATCTTCACAGAACCCGAAGGATGCCCAATAACTGAAATCCTTGAGGTCCTAGGACTGTTTCCAAGACTAATCACAACTGAAATGAATGAAGAACTAACTAAAGATATTCTAGAGGAGGGGATACAATAGGTTTTGTACTTGTTTCAAAAAGGGAAAATCCCTGGGCCAGGCGAGTTTACATTAGAGTTCTTTCTAGGCTTCTACAAAAAAATAAAGGAAGATATGTTGGAAGTAGCCAAAGAATCTCGGAAGTCTGGAAAGGTATTAGGAAGCTTAAACTTGACCTTCATAACTCTGATTCCAAAGAAGCAGAAAACATAAACCTATGATGATTTTAGGCCAATCTCGTGTTGTAACATGATCTATAAAGTGATAGCGAAGGTGATTGTGCTAAGAATAAAATCAATCTTGAGTAAGATAGTATCAGAGGAACAATTCAGATTCCTTCATAACAGGCAAATTCATGATGCTATCTCTTTGGCCCAGGAGGTAATCCACACTATCAAAAAAGAGAAACATTGTGCCTTTGCCCTGAAACTAGATTTGTCCAAAGCATACAATAAAGTCAGCTGGACCTTTGTCAGATTGCTCCTAATCCAAATAGGGATGGATATGGAAATGGTGGACTGGATAATGGGGTGTATCCAATCTATCTCCTTTGCAGCACTAATTAACCCTCTATTTTCTTCAGACCAACCAAGGGCATCAGATAAGGATGCCCTCTATCACCCTTTGTTTTCCTTCTAGTGGCTGAAGATCTAAGCAGGTTAATTCACAGTGCAAAAAGAGAAGGAAGAATTGGAGGAGTCAAGGTGTCAAGCACGAAAGAAATCACACACAACTTGTTTGTGGATGATGTATTGTTGTTTGGAATAGGAACAGAGGAAAACATAAGGGATTATGCCTCCCTTTTGGACAAATATAAGAAGGCCACAAGAATGTTGATTAATATTGAGAAATCAAGTTTGACTCACAACAAATTTACTGAGGAAGTAGCTCAACAAGCTAGGGCGATAATTCCCTTTCCAACAAACTCTATATATATAGGCTGTAAGTATTTAGTTTTTTTTTTAACCTAATAGCTATGCTTTCCAATACTGGGTTTGGCTATATAAAAAGGTATAAGCTCGGGTCTTAGCATGGACCAATCATTTTCTTTTCGGAGGGGGCAAATTGGTACTATTAAAAGCTGTGTTGCAGAGTATCCCGGTGTATTGGGCGTCCATAGCCTATATATTCGAAGGTATACTAACAAAAACAAGGAAAAAATGTTTTTCCTTCAACAAGTAAACAGACTTAGGGCATAACACTGTCCAAGTGGACAACTATTTATCTACCAAAGGAATTTGGAGGATGGGGGATCAAGAATCCAATGCTTTTCTGCAGAGATCTGGCAGCCAAGTCATTATGGAGGCTTGTTCAAAATTCAGACAGCCTTTGGGGATGGGTCTTGTGCTCCAAATACTATCCAGACACCTCTATGATAGAATGGTTCAGGAACCCCACAAAATCTTACAAAAACGGGTCCGTTGGTTGGAAAGCCATGGTATTGGCCTTCCCACTAATAGGCAATTGGACAACCTGAAAAATAGGGAATGAAAGGAGTGTTAGGCTGGGAGAGGACCCGTGGATAGGAGATGGGGAAGAATACAAGCTACCTGGCTCTGTCATAAAACAGTTAAAGGCTCAATGATGTTATAAGCTAGCAGATGTTCAAGTTCATCAACCCAATCCTCTTGGAAGAACTAGATGGGAAAATGCTCAGGAGCTGAGGTTGGAGGGAGAGGATGTTGAGATATGGAGAAACTATGTAAATAATCTGGTGACCAATTTTGTTTACCTAGACGAATACGAGTAGAATAAATTGATCTGGATTAAGAATGTTGTAAATGGGGACTTCACGGCAAAGAGAGGATATAAAGCAACAATCATGGATCAGCTTAGGGGGGGGGGACTTGGTGGTGGGGAGATATATGGGCCTCCAACAGCCCTCTGAAAACCATCCTAACCTTTTGGTTGGCAATGAATAATAAACGTCTAACATGTGAAAATTTGAGGAAAAGAGGTTTTCAAGGCCCAAGCATGTGCATTATGTGCAAATTAGGTGAAGAACTTTCCTCACACTTGTTTGGTTCTTGTCCCTATGCAGGCCAGGTATGGACCAATGCATCTAGGGCCCTCTCTCAATCTAGGACGATCAACATTGAAGCTACTTTGGAGTAGAGGGCGCAGATGTGGTGGCAGAACACAGGGGTGTGTAGTTTTGTTGCCTTCCCTGCTCTCTTTGTCTATAACATCTGGGAGGCCTGCAATAGAGTGATTTTTCATTAATCAACGGACCCTTTCTCACATCACCTCAACCCTGCTGGCACAGAAAGCTCAAGAGCACAAAACAACCCCCAAACAAAGAAAAACTTGAGTTGTATCTGCACCAACAATTGATAATAACTTTCCTTGGGCCTTCTTTGATGGCACAAGCCAGGGAGACCCACCCCTAGGAGGTGCTGGAGGAGTCATTTATCTATCTGAGTCCAACAAAATATCCTTCAAACTTGCTCTGGGGAAGGAAACATATAGTAAAGCAGAACTTTCAGCCTTATGGACAACATTGAAGATCGCAAGGGACAAACAAATCACAAGATTACACATATATGGTGATTGAAAATCAGTGATTGACCGGGTGAATGGCAAAAACATCATCATAGCACCGCATTTACACAACCTGCTAAAGGAAATTTGAGCTCTGCAACCATCCTTTAAAGCAGTATCTTTCACACACATTTACAGAGAACTTAATACAGAAGCAGATACTTTGTCAAAGCTGGCTTTAGCCATCCAGCCAGGAATCATTGAAGGAGAGGTTTCCATAAATGACGTAGCCTCTCTTTTCTACACTCAAATTTGAAAGAACAATGAATGAATGCTATCTTTGAATAGTAAACACGAACCTTTTTTACTAGTACGCAGTACTAGCTATCCTTTTTATCCACAACGTATAAGACAAAGGCTAGACACCAACAGACTGGCAGTAATGTAGTAGAGAATGGTCTTTAATGATCAAAAGAACATGATGATTTTTTACCTATAAAAATTGTAATGTCGGACCCATGGTCGAAAAGAATGAAGCAAGGATTGCTTCAAGAACTTTGATATAAGNTATATATATATATATATATATATATCCCCAAAGCATAATTTTATTATAGATCAATAAAATTACATTCTACATAATGCATGTTGCCATGCATTTTCAAGTACATCCTTTCGGCTCAAAAATGGCGTTCCACTATTGGGCCAGAAAAGTATCCCTACTTAACAGTAAAGTAGTCTAGTGTGCTACAAAATATTACGGAGAAAGAGCATGATCAAATACATATGAAAAATTTAGCAGCCGAAACCTGTAGCCAAAAAACTAAAGCTCCTCGTGAGAGTGTTAAACTCTCAAATATCCAACCTATACGTCTAAAATCTTCAAAAAGTAATGTAATGTTTTGTTATGTTTCACATTGTTGATCTGATTGTGGAATTGTAGGGGGTGTTATGCCTTCTATGAAAGGTTGATGACAATATTCGTATAACGTCCCATTATGAAATTATGAGACCTTCCAATGTCCAATGTCCATGTGGGATGTTCAAACCTTCCTTTGAGAGCTTGTCAACAATGGCATTTCATCCTGTAGACATGGTGATAGGAAAAAGAACCAAAACCATCCAAAATCTGATTTACTTCTTCAAACAATGTGAAAACAAATATATTTTGGCAATTTTGGACTTTGTTTATCTAGTTTATGAAATTCATGGAGTCCCCAAAGATATGCAAGGTTCTGCAATCTTTCTCTAGAGAAAAGTAGAGGAGGAGTTTTAAGGCATGGAGCTTGACATAAATATTAGTTCCACTTCCAAGATCCATTTACAAATAGAGATAGAGAGTGTCTGATAAATGAAGAATAGTACGCCACCGCAAACCTGGTTTTGAGAAGCTTCGTTGAAAAAAACCCCAAGGTCAATTTTTGTTAGCTTGTTCCTCAAGGATAACCCTTGCGATAGGGGCATCCTTTGTTGAGGAAAATATGAAAGCATATCCAGTCCAAGTCTTGTAGTAAGCTCAGGGATAAACGACTTTTCTTGGAAAATGGATTTATTTCTTACAAGCCAAATGCCCTAGATTATGAGGAGAGGGAGAGTATGGATGTTTGTTATTTCCGTTGTAGAAACCTAGGACTTCCAATCCTCTTCTACAGACACACCTTGCTAGTCAGTTGAGAAATTTAGCCTTCTTTTTTATTCGATCAAAGTATGAATAACAAAAAGGATAGGATATGAAGAGGTGGAATGCAATTTCGACATCGTTATTGTAGAGGATAAACTAGCTAGGTCCTTCGATAACCTTGTTTTTCATTTTATCCCAAGTTGGAATCTTCTTTTCCAAAGTACAACACAAAAATAATTTCACCTTTTGGGGACATTTGGACTTCTAGATGCTTTTCCACCACCGTTTTGGTTCTCCTTGTTGTGAAAAAGTAGCCAGTTTTTTTACAACCTAGCTTTGGCGTGAAATTCTAAGAGTATTAAGGAATACCTTCCAAACCTCCACCAGAGCGTCTGGGATTTCTAAAGTGTTTGCATCCTTCCACCCCTGTTACCAAATAGAAGATGTAGTAGCATCCGCAATTTGGTCCAAATGGTGTATTCATTTAAGATGAAAGTGTTGTATGAGCCGGGGAGGCAGTGCATGACAATTTTGGCATCCCAAGCAGGGATCAACACCTATACAAACTTTTGATCCATTTTTTATTATTTTCCATGCGAGACCATCCTTGATTAGAGGGAGAGAGTTTAACACTAGTTTCCAAATTATTGAGATAGCTTGCCTACTTCTAATTGGGTACCCAATCCATGGGTGAATTTGAGGAAATATATTTGTGAATAATAACCTTAGAACAAAGGTTATGGATGGTGAGGAATCTCCAGCCTGATTTTTCCACCAAAGACTTGGCAAATAAATGAATGTTTTTTAGCCCCCAACCTCCTACTAGCTTTGGTTGAGCTAAACTCTCATATTTCACCCATAGTAGCACATAATTGTCAATTTTTCTTGACCACAGAAACCTAAAACAAAATTTTCTTGCTTTGTCTAGAATGCCTTTCGGATCCAGGCCAATGCCATCTAGTAGACATGTATGACTTTAAGGACAAATTTTACAAGTACTAATCTACCGACTCTTGAGAACCATCTATGACACCAAACTTTTATGCGTTTTGCTAATTTGTCGAGCAGTCATTTTCAATGTTCCTTTTTTTACATCTTTGGCTTTAACATAAAACCTAAGTATGTGAGCCCTTCATACAAAATTCTTAAGCCAAAGGGGAAAAGGAAGGAGTACCTTTGCACTTCAAGCTCTTCCATGTTGATGGTAGTGAGGGTGGATTTTTGGGCATTTATAACCATTCCAGTAGCCTTGCCAAACAACTCCACTATTTCGAAAAGATTTTCTGCATCCCGAATAGATCTATTGCAGTACATGAGTATATCATCGACAAAAAGAGATGATAAATTTTGAGGGAATTTGATATGGTGATCCCTGAGAAATACCCCCTCCTTTTTGCATCTAAAATGGATCTGTTGGGTCCCTATGCTACTATTAGGAAGAGTAGAGGTGAGAGTGAACAACCTTGTTGAAGGCCTCTTTCGAAAATAAAAAAATGGTGATGTCGAACCATTGATAAGAACCACAAAAGAAGTTGTTATGATGCAACTCATAGCCCATTTAATAAAGGGATATTCAAAGCCAAGATGGGTTATAAGGAGTCTCACGTACATCCAACTAACTCAGTCGAAGGATTTTGAGAGATCTATATTAATCACAACCCCTTTTAACTTCCTAGTTTTTATGTTGTAAATACCCTCTTAAGCAACCACAATTGTCTCATGAATCTGTCTGCCTTATAGAAATCCAAATTGTCCATGAGAAATTATTTTTGATAGAACCTTCTTTAGCCTCCTTGCTACGATCGCTGCTACTACTTAATAAGTAATATTACAAAGTGATATTAGTTTGTATTCCTCCATCATGATGGGGTGTCCAACTTTTGAAATGAGGGAAATAAAGGTTGAATTGAGAGGAAGGTGCATAAAACCCCTAAATCTGGATACTTCAACTAGCTGGAGCAGATCTTGTCCAATAGTGTCATAAATAACCAAAAAGAATTAAATGGTCTAGCCATCCATACACGGTTTTTTATCTTTCTAAAATCTATATAGAGTTTCTTTGAGCTCATCTTCAGAGACTTCCTCCATAAGATCCTGATTATCCTCTTGAGATACCAAGCCAGGGAAAATTTGAGTAAGGTGAATTGCCTTGGTAATGGTAGCCCTGGTGTTTGCCTTGAAGAGAGTTTGAAAGTGCGATTTGCCCAAGTTTGCAAGGCTTTCAAAGGAGGAAACATCCTCATTGTTTCCATTTTTTAACCTCCAGATGGTATTCTATAATTCTCGACCCTTTGCGAACGCTTGGAAGAATTTTGTATTCTCATTGCGACTTTCCAACCAGATATCTCTACTCTTTAAGCGCCATACCTCTTCCTATTATTTCAGTAAGCATCTTCTTCTAGATTCCAGAATTCCGAGTTGTTCCTTGGAATCTTGAGAAATAAAACCCCCACCTTTTGAGGTATGAATGTTTTGAATTTCTAATTCCACATGCTTAATCTCTTGCTTGTCCTTTTCTTTTTTAATTTTTGTCCATTCTTGAACTTTCTTCTTGATTATGGAGAGATTTTGAGTGAAGTGAAGAGTTGCATGAGCTCCATCCTCTGGATTATAAAGGACTAAGTTCGATTGGATTAGATGAATAATCTCCTTATCCTTTAGCTAGGAAACACACATCTTGAAAGGACTGGATGTCTTTCTTGTATCACCTTGTATTTCTAAGCATATTAGGTAGTGTTATGCTTCACATCCCAAATCCACCCAATGCGTAATTGTAAGGTTCTATTCCAGTAATCCTTCAACAACTAGAAAGAGGTCAAGCCTTTTTGCAACTCTATTGTCACCAGTTCTCCTGTTTGTCTTGGTGGGCCTCATCTTTATAGGAGCAACATCCAGAAGGTGACAGTCACAAATATTTTGATCAAAGAATCCAACAAGTGGATCCAATCTTGCTCTTGGTCGCCAAATTTCATGAGAGTCCAGAGTGAAGTTCATAACACCTCCAATAATTACATTTTTTTACTTAGAAAAGGATTTGTGACTTAAAGAATCCAAGCAAGGGACCTAATCTTCATAGGGGCCATAGATGTTCAGAATTGTGAAGGATTTGTTTAAGTTAGGATGAAAGATATCCATACCAAGTCTCAGTTCAAATCCCCAAGAGCTATTGATCTTTACATACTTTGAGTTCCAAACAATGATAATCCCCCCCAAGTGACCTATAGCATATTGATCTACAAAATCTAGGTTTTTGATGGTGGATTTTAGAAGGTTTGTGATTGCTTCTTTCAATCCTAGAGTTTCTTGGAACAAAATGACCTTTGGCTGATGATTTGAGATCAACCTTTTGATGACAAGTTTTTTCTGGGAACTTGCTAAACCCCTGTAGTTGAGTGATAAAAGTTTCATTGATGAACCCCCTTCGAGGCTTTCGACGCTCTAAGTGCCCCAATAATGGATTTTGTTTGCCATCGACTATTCTTTCAAAGCACGGTTATATGTTGAAGAGAGATGGGAAGGTCTCTCCCTCCCCTTTCCTTTTGTTGTGGATGAGGGATTTTTTCTCAACCCTGGGTCATGTGAAGAAATTCCTAACATTTATGGTATTTCATGTGATCTCAGGTGAAAACAAATAGGGCGATTTTCTGGGTTAAAAGAGGATGCTAGATCTAATGAAGAGGCGTGTGGTAATGTTCTAGAGAGAGTGGTTCAGATCTACTTGAGGGTGTTCCACAGGGAGGGAGGGAGAAAAAACATGAGTAGCATAGATTCAGGGAAGAATGGTCACAAAAGTCTTTTGCTCAAAACTTAAAGAAATTTCAATAGAAATAATGTGATTTGGATGATTTGACACCTTTATGGGAATATCAATGCTTCCAGATCTGAAAGATGAGGATCCCATCTTGGTTCTTCCATCACATCTGCTTGTGTTGTTACTTCTATCTATTGTTCCATCTTTACGAGATATTACTTTATTAGACAAGAATGTGCACCCACAGTTTGCGTGGGGGCTTGTTTTTCTATGCTGAGGTCTCCATCCTTCCTTCCAAATTTTATTATACCTTTGTTTGAGGCTGGGGTGCCCCTTGTGCCCATTCAATTTATGATCCTTGCAGGGATTTTGGAGAAATGTAGGTTGCAGTTCTTGGAGATATGCCCATAGACATGACATCTATGGCATAAAAAAGAATACTTTCATAGTCAAGCTTTTGTATGCGAGTCTTTCTTCCCCAAATTAATTTAAGTTCCTCTCTGAGCCTTGTTCTAATATTCAAGGAAACTAGGATTCGGGAAACTGACATTCTCTTGGTGCTTATGAAGGACATATATGCATCAATAAAGGCCCCTAGTGCATTCCCTATTTCCATTAAGGAATTCATGTTCCATAATTCCCAAGGGATCCTTGTCAGTCTAACCTAGACAAGGACTACGCCCATCCTTTCACATTCCACATCAAACACATGCGTTTCATTTCTTGAAGTGGATGGGGGTTGAGCCTAGGATCCAGTGAGTTTGAAGGATGCGATTCACATCATCTTTATTTTCAAATTTGAATACAAACCAACCACTAGCCAGAACACTGGTTTTTGGTGTGTAGTTTATCAATTCCAACTAGTTCTTTTTCACCCAGTCTTCCAACCCCTTGAGGTTGGGATATCTACCTCTGGCTTTTCCTACCACTGTTGTTCCTGCCATCTCCATTGTTTTGAAGGTCACAAAAATGACGCAATAAACCCTTCCAGACTTTGTAGTGGTCCTTCCTCCTTGAGAACATGCAACAAGGATTTGACACCTAGGAGATATGTAAACGACCAACCAACTTCCAAGAGATCAAACCTAGGGTTTTGAGAGGGCTCATCAAAGGCTGAAAGATAAAGAGGATGTTCCAAGAGCAGATACGAGTGAACAATTTTTGAATCCACCGACACCACAAACCCTAAACTGATAGGTGGTTGCGAAGAAAACAAAGAGAAAGGGTTTCCCCCTAAATTTAGGGCAAGAGGTCTAACCGATAGGGAGAGCGAATGTTTTGCAATAACCGTCATGGTGTTGAGCCCGAGTTGGTGAGTGCTGACATCGAAATCGATGTTCTCCCGAAAAATGATAGGAGCCTCAGTTGTCACGCCAGAGAAGGTTCGAAACGAGCTTTCTAACATAGGGTTTTATGGATCCAATCACTGCCCACCACTAAAATAAGAGAAAATTGACTGCCCCTCGGAATGGTTCGAGGAGTAATCCACTTCATCCACATTGTGGTAGTTCACGTGGAAGCTAGGGTGTTAGGTATTTAGGCCATACTGTTGACATAGAAAACTTTGTCACGACATGAAAGAGGAAAACAATAGGATTGAGTCTATCATATATATATCCTTTTTTCTTCTCATGAGATACATGGGAAAAGCACCAAGTACTTCCCCTCATTTTAAGGATAATACCCAATTGACGATTATAATTTGAAATCTTATATTTATCAAGTTTAAATTTACCTATGGCATTAATTATTCATAAAAAACAATTCAAGAAATTCAATGAAGTGTAATAGTCATTTTATAGATGCTTATCAAACTTAATATTTAGTCTTCAACTTGTATTTTTTTTCACTAGAAAAAAACACATTTTCTTGATATTCAAATTGAATCAAAGAAAAATAAGGTCTTTACAATACAGAACGTCTCCAAGACAATGATGAGGACCGTGTTCAATGCAAATTGCTCGTCATATCTACTTATTGATCCATAGCTGGGAGAGTAGGACATTCCAATGATGATGTAACAACATATTGGAGAGTCCTTAGTCAATACATTCACTAAAGTCTAACGAGCAAAACGACAAACAACTTTCCAAGCAAGTGAGGCTCCATCCAAAAAACAAAAAAAGGCTAAAACCATACTTGATGCACCCAAACGTGATTAGTTGAAAAAGTTAACCATCTACTTGCGAGTAAGACTCCCTTCAATAAATTCCTAAAAATAAGACAATCTTCTTCATAAGATAATGCATTTTTAGAAAGTGAGTCCCGTGCTTCATTAAACTTTCTATGAATATAATCAATCTGAAGCTCCCAAAAAGAGAATGGAATTGAGAACTTCTAGAACCTTCAACTTGTCTTTTAGCTAAAGGCAACGTAGTAAGATTTATAGAGAGAGTGTAAGGTTTCACCAATAAATTTAAAAAATGTTTATGAGATACGCTCGATCTAACATTCTTTAAAATGGTTCTAAGCAACATATTCAAGGGTTTTGATCTAGTATTAGTAAAAATGGAATGATTTTAAACAACCATTAAAATGAGTGTCATTGTTCTAGAGGTTGTCACAATAGACATCAGAACCCAAAACCAATGACAATAAAGCCTTTCACGATAAATTAGCCTAGTTTAAGAAAATTTATGTATGGATTCATTGATTCGATCAATAAAAACAAAACGGCCCCACGGTTTCAGACCGCGAAGAAACAACCGTCGTCACTGTTTTGGCTGACAAGCACCAGATAAGCCTAAATCCTCGTCGGCACGCACAAAAGAAATTGAGTGGAGGATCGCGCCATTTTCATCATCTAAAAATTCTGACAGCCTCAAATTGGTGAGTATCCGTTCGCGTCTATGTTATGTATCATTAAATGCTCTTGAGGGCAAGGTTAATTGAAATGTATCGTTAATTTCTACCTCTAATGGATTGACCCTGCCAGGTTAATTTAAATGTTTCGTTAATTTCAACCTTTCATGGATTGACCCTGGCAAATCAGGGCAAGGTTATAATCAGTTCCCTTTGGCATAGAAGTTCCATTTGTGTCTGATTATTAAAACTAAATGTTATTTTCTGTATATCCCCTCTTCGGTGTATTTGCTAATTATTGGTGTTGTAGAGCAGGCATTTCAGTAGGCTGAGGGGTTCCGAAGAGACACCAAATCTCTGGTCATCAATGGCATCGATGGATGAGCTTTATAGAGATAAAATGGCAAAGTTTTTACGCGCATTTTGGTTAGCCAGATATATAAAAAATGACAACATGCCATGTGAAATTGAACCGGTAAGTTGTAGCTCATATTCTTTTAAGATGTGGATTTTCTATTTTAATGTATTCTATTGATTTCGCTGATGTTGACTCTGTTTAGTTCAAGTCAGTTCGTTGCAAATACTGGGATAAGTCAGCAATTTTTTTTAGTTGTAACCTGGGGAGCTACAATCACTAAAGCTGCATTAACGTGGTATAAACCCACTTTAAAATGGGGTAGAGATTTGAACCTTGCACCTCTCCCTAGCATTAACAATACTATTTCCAATATACCATGGGGAAATTACTGACACGTCATCAAAGGATACTTACACGTGGCAACATTCATTCAAATTGCTTTTGCTGTGCTGACAACGTGCATTTCAGACTCTCTCACATAAACATCAATGTTTCTCTTAATTGGTGGATTCATCTATCTCCATTTTAGTTTCAGATATTTCAGTGCGAAGCATGGATGGACCCCATTCAAGGGAGCAGTATATCGAACAACTGAAATGTCCCTGTCCGCTGGAATCCGGCAGAAGAACAATTGTTCAAGTCGCAATTTCTGCTGTTTAAATCGCAATTTCGACGATTTGGGTAGTTCTAAAGTCAGTCATTTACTCTAGTCGCATATTTTTGATTGCTGAAATTGCATAATTGCAGGTCTTGCAATTTTCAGGCAAGATTTTGGTTAAAAAAATCCTGGAAAAGCAGGGAGTTTTGGTTGTTCTTTATCCTAAGCGCCATTCAAGCACTTGCACAACATATCTCAATCCTTTTTTAACCAAACGAAAACCTCATGGGATCCCTCTCTCTTCCTTGGAATATTCAGATGGAGGGCGACTCAACTGATTGCCACATTAGTGGCTGGTGNAATCCTTTTTTAACCAAACGAAAACCTCATGGGATCCCTCTCTCTTCCTTGGAATATTCAGATGGAGGGCGACTCAACTGATTGCCACATTAGTGGCTGGGGACCCTAAGGCACTCTACTGGATTTTAACCCCTATGACATATGGCCACCTCATTGACAACATGCTTTGTTAGGTTTCGGGGTTACTCTGGAATTGTTTACACGATGTTTGATGTTGCTGCATGTGACTTGGGGTACATGGTGTATCATCATGTCCTAGATGGTCTTTGATGGATTTGCACATGAGAGATGGTTTGTGATAGATTTCTACATTGAAGATGGCTTACTCAGTGCTTACTTGACCAGGTTGACCTTAGTTGGGTGCTTGCTTGATATTTTTCCCTAGGGTGTTGGATATCTACAAACAACTTTGGTGATGTTCTACATGATGACCACATGGAGATGGTTGCTAGCTTGGAGATTGCCTCACTTAAGAGGAAGAGAGTCATGCATCCCAAAGGAGGACATTGGGCCCTAGACAACACATGGTAGCTTGGATGCTTGCATGGAGTCTTGGAATTGACTAGGGGATGCGTGGGTTGCAATGGTGGTCATGTAAGGGAAGTGGACCCAATGGAGTACATGGCTTTGGAGGATTCGTGTATTCATTTAAGGTTTATAGAAGGGGTGTTGGACACACCTCATGGAGCACCTTTGCATTTGGAGCCTTGGTTGTGGACAATATCACCTTGGAGCTTGACATGTGTACCCTTGGAGTGTAGCACTCCACACATGTGAGCCTACATGTGTTATTGTAGGTTGCTTGTAAGGGCATTCACACACATCTGTATTATGGGCGTTCCTTACCTCTCATATATATAGGGGAAGGAGAGAGTCCTTTTATTCATCGTCATCATTTTACTCTTCTCTTTGTAGTTCTCTTCTTGTATAATGTGCCTTTCCAGATGACCTTCCAGGATGCGACGCACTAGCCTATCCAGTTCTCGTAGGCTATAGTCGACGAAAAAGGGAATTAATTAATTAATAATTATTAGTAGTTAATTTATTTAAAGTGACATTATAATAAAGTGAGTGGGAAGTAAAAGTTAAGTTATAAAGTACTCACTTTGAAATTAAAAAGTGAATGGGAGCTCACTTTCTCATAAAAAGTCACTTTTTAATATATTAATGAGAAAGGTCAAGAGTGTAGATTTTTCACTTGTTTTCAGCCACCGGTTTCAAGTAAAATTTATATCACTGCTTATGACATTCTCAGAAAAATAAAGTGCTGGAAATAAACAAAAATTTTAAGACTTAAAACATTGCTGTAAACAATCTTTTCAGTGACGGGAAATAAAAATCAGCACGCCATTTAATCACACAGAACACTAGGATTTTTGGCCAATGGCCCTGGAAAAACCTACTAGGGGAAAACCAGTCAGAGAGAGTATTTTTATTTTTCAGGAGAAGTTTATCATTTACAGCAATACATAGAAAATATCAAACCAACTTATCTCAACCTGGAAGATAAATTTCTGTCTCGATTTGCGTGTCGAGCAACAAAAATCAAACTCTGATTTTTTTTTTGTTTTTTGCCTCGATTTTCGTGCCACTGTACGGACCTCGAAATCTATGCCCAATTTTTTCTCTTGAAAATTGTGCCCAGAAATCTGCCTAAAAAATCGTGCCTGCTGCCTCGAAAATCATACCGTACGGATTGAACGGGCCATCAATAAATGCTGCTGTCTTCTCCTCGATTTCTGCACCCTCTTTGCTGCTGTCATTTCCCTCGATTTGCGTGCTGCAAAATTTTTCCTCTTGCTCAGGAAAAATGGAAACTTTCTCTCTTCTTTTTCTCAGCTCTCTCCTCTCACTTCAATTTGCAAAAGTGAAGCAAAATGCCTTTCCCATGCCTTTTTGAGAGAACCCTAGGATGAGTCTAATCCAATGGTGGAGATTAGATTAGATCAAGGGTTGAAATTTAATGCTCATATTTGATTTCTAAAATATTAATTTCACTCACCCACTTAAATTTATCAAAAAGTGACTTTAATGCTCTAAAGTCAAATTAAATGCTTTTACTTAAGTCATTTAATGCAACGGTCACTCTATGTCCCCTCTCTAAGTGACTAAAGCAAAAGTCAGTAGGGGAACACTTCCCTGGGTACAAAACTAACACTCCCTCTTACCGAGGAAGGTGTTCTGCACCACTCCCAACTTGTCTCTGAAGAAGACAAACTTGCCTCTCCCCAAAGACTTCGTCAGTATGTCTGCTACCTGCTCATCTGTGGAAATGTACTGAGGCATCACTGCCCCCCTGTGAACATAGTCTCGGATGAAATGATACCTGATCTCACTGTGCTTTGACCTGTCATGGAAAACGGGATTCTCAGAGAGCTGGATGCAACTCTGATTGTCACAGTAAATAACCGTAGGCCTAAGTTCCTGACCAAATAGATTCACCAGCAACTTGCGAAGCCACAAGGCCTCACAGCTGGCCAAACTGGCTGCCATGTACTCAGCCTCTGCAGTACTCAATGCAACGGACTTCTGCTTTCGACTGAACCACGACATTGTTGTCGAGCCCAAACTGAAACAACATCTGGAAGTGCTCTTCCGGTCTGCCACACTGCCTGCCCAATCTGAATCTGTATAGCCAACCAATCTGATCCCCTCTGTCTTCTTGTAGTCCAAACCAAAATCCACTATCCCTGAAAGATAGCGCAACACATGTTTTGCAGCGACCCAATGCACACTCCTAGGCTCAACCATGAACTGGCTAAGAGTGTTCACTGCAAAACACAAATCTGGTCGAGTGTTGACCAGATACATCAATGACCCAATAAGCGGACGGTATAAAATAGGATCCACCAACTCTCCCTCAGAAGCATGAAGCTTCTTCCAGTTGATGATCATAGGTGTCGACATAGGCCTGCAATCCTCCATCCTGAATCTCCTCAAAATATCAACTGCATACTTTCCCTGCTCCAGGAAAATATGTCCAGGCTCCTGCCAAACCTGCAATCCCAAAAAATAATGCATCAGCCCAATATCAGTCATCTCGTACTCTACTGCAAGATCCTTCTTGCAAGCTGCAATGTGTCTCTCTCTCCTGTTGAATTTTACAGGTTAGATGAGTTTTAATATCAGTAATAAACTTCAATACATGAACATATAAAAAACTAAGGTAAAATTTAAACTGTAATAAAATTTAACGACATAACTTTCATCTCTTTCAACTTAACGCTCTGCTGGTCACTGCGTTAACTTTAACGCTCTGCTGGTCACTACGTTAAAGTTGATCATTGATATGTTTTTCCAAATGTCATGTACAGAAAAATAATCATGTGCAGTAAACTCAATCTCAAATAAACTACAAAAGATAAAGAATCATAACCATTCGTTGGATTCGCCTTATACTCAGATAGTTCTGAGTTTGATCTTGTCATTGAAAGGACAAGTCAAACTCATTAAACCATATATGTACCTTGAGAGAGAGTAGGAGCAAACAGACCTCAGATCCTCCAATCAATTTAGCAAAACATGCAAGTGACCATGTGTAAAGAAAGACACATTCAATCACCCACCTGTAAGAGATAGATCCAGCCCGTGAGAAATCACGCTGGGTAAATTTGCAGAGATAAAACTTAGCCGGTAAATAAACAAATTGCAGAGGCAAGACTCAACAATCGCAGAAGTAAGATTTCAACTGTAAATTGCAGAAGCAATGGCAGAAGTAAGACTTCAGTTGTAAATCACAGAAGCAATGGCAGAGGTAAGACTCAACAATCTCAGAGGTAAGACTCAGCTGTAAATTGCAGAGGTGAGACTCAGCAATCGCAGAGGGAAAACACACAGAGCTCGTAAAGTATAAAATTGCAGAGAGAGAACTCGCAGATCAACTTGTGAAGGATAAACACGCAGAGAGAAAAATCGCAGATAATTTGCAGACAGCCGGCAGAGAGAAGGCCCTTGGAGGCAGCCGTGAGAAAGCCGCAGACAAAGACATCTCGTGGAGAAACCGCAAGCAACCGGTAGACAGAGACGGCAGACAGGGCAAGCATAATCATGGAGGCTGCCGTGAGAAAGTTGTAGGTAGCCAACAAGGAAATAAACCTATGTTGCACAAGTTTCCGGTACGCGGGTACGTCGGGTACGCGGACACGAGTATCCGATACGTCTAGAAGCTTCGCCCAAATTTACTGGATACGTCAGGTTGGGAGCAGCAATAATATAATATATTAAATTTTAATATATATTAAAAAAAATAAATTTATTAAATTATAACTTTAGTTTTTAAGTTTTTGCCTTTTTTAAATGTTAATTATAATGGTAAAAAAAACAAATAATGTTCATTGTCCATTAAAACTATAATGATGTG
>LPNX010960828.1:259053-300761 GCA_001517045.1 Pseudotsuga menziesii | reverse complement strand
TCCGAAGGAGTTCCCAGCTGTTTTGGAGTGTTTCGTACCAGCTCCAAAGCTCCCGGGTACGCCGGAACGTCGGATACGCCATTCCTAATGCCCGGGAGCGGTTCCCGTGCAACGTAGAAATAAACAGTCAACCGTCGCAAAAAATAAAACTCTGCAAAAATAAAAACACGTGAAAGCTTCCAAAATCGATATCACATATAAACAATAAAATTATCTATTTATACGATTAAGTGGTGTAAAAGATTCAGGTGGAGGTAAACACAATAACCATAAAGTGACCAAACCATAAAATAAAATGAACCAATAATATTAAATAATCCAAACCAAAAAATAAATAATATTAAATAATCCAAATCATAAAATAAAAGGTTTGACCCATAACCGTATTATAAAATACTCAAAACATTAATCATAAAGTAAAGGTCTTAAGATAAGACTAAATGGTTAAAAAAAGATTTTATTAATAAAAACATAAAGGTTTTATTAATAATACTATAAAATAATTAATTATAATAAAGTTATAAAGTGAAAGTCCAAAGGTCCAATATAAAGTGAATAATCCAAAATCACAAGTGGTTAAAGGTCCTTTAACAAAACATAAGGTAACCATAACAATACATGGTCCAATAGTCTTTAATAAATCATTAGGTAAATACACTCCATAAGATAGGAGTCATCATAGCCAAATGTGCACACAAGTGAGAGTGCTAGGACCAAGTAAGAAAAGGACCATGAGTCAACAACCACAAGATCAAGGTGAAGCGTAAAGGTGGACAATCAATCAAATAGGACCAACAAGACTAAAGACTTTTCTCTCTCTCAAGGTACATAGTTTTATATATATATTGTCATCACTGTATAAGGGGGAAGATCCAAATAGATGGTACAATCCTTTTGTCCTTGACACTGCTCCTAAGGGTTAGGTACTAGGGACATTGTCAAGGGGTGGCCAGTCCCTTGAGAAGCAACCTAGCAATAACCGATTAGGAGAGGGGACATCATTATCTTCCATTCTTAATGAATGGCTTTCAACCTTAGGCTGAGTTTCAGTCTCACACTGAATCAATCCCTGGACCCTAACCGGGTCCTCCATTCTCTCGCAGAATGGTTCTCAGTACTAAGCTGAGTTTCAGTCTCACACTGAAAATTGATCAACTGCCTGCAGGACTTTCTTGGACATCGTGTCCCTGGTTCCAGACCAAAATATGTCTCTGCCTCTATTTGCAGGATCTACTTGGACATCGCGTCCCTAGTCCTAGACCAGAATACCCTAGAGGCACATAGGGGCCCTAGCCACATGCTGGGGGCTTTGCCATGGCATCAGCCTAGTTGGTCCTAGACCAAGAACCCTAGGAGACTAATGGGGGCCCTAGGGTACCTTCTAGGGTCTTACTATGTCCTAGTCAATTGACTAGGAAACCATTCTCTGAGAATGGGTCTCGCAGCTGCACTAACTTTAACATCTCCCTGTGATAAACAAGTCATCAACATATAGCATAAGAACAAGCGGATCATCTCCAACCATGATGAAGTAGAGATTCGGATCTGCTTCACTCTTCTGAAACCCCATACTCAGCAAGTAAGAATCAATCCTGGAGTACCAAGCTCTTGGAGCTTGCTTCAGCCCGTAAAGGGCCTTCTTCAACCTGCATACATGTGTCTCTATGTCATGTATCTCAAAGCCTTGAGGCTGCTCAATGTAAATCTCCTCCTGTATGATCCCATTGAGAAATGCGGTCTTTACATCCATCTGATGGATCTTCCAACCCATTTCTGCCGCAATGGAAATCAATGCCTTGATAGACGTATAACGAGCAACCGACGCAAAAGTCTCATCATAATCAATGCCCTCAACTTGTGAAAACCCCCACGCTACAAACCTGGCTTTGTACTTCTCCACACTCCCATCTGCCACATGCTTCAGCTTGTAAAGCCAACGAGAAGTCACCACTGACTTCCCCTCCGGTCTCGAAACAATCTCCCATACATCATTCTTCATGATGGAATGGTACTCATCCATCATGGCATCTCTCCATACTGAATGCTGGGAGGCCTCTTCAAAAGTAGAAGGCTCAGAATCTCGTGTACAAGCCACCGACACCATGCCCAATCTGTCAGGCATCTTGATGGCTCTCACCTTGTCACTGGGTGTCCCAGCCTTTAAGGCATCCTTCAAGGTCTCCCGAAGCCACTTAGGCTTCTTTTTCCCTGAACGTTCTTCCCACACTGGCCTGTCCTCATCTGAAGAACTACAAGAGCTAGAAGCCCCAATCACCTGTGAACCTAAAGCTGGTGTGCCAACACCAGGTGTACTCTGTAATCCTGATCTCGATCCCCTGTAAGGTGTGCCTGTAATAGTAGACCCATCACCTGTCCCCAAAGACCATGCTGGCCTAACCATTGAACCTTGTGAACTTGTGCCAACATTTTGTGGTCCTGTAACCCTGAAAACCTATGATCCTGACTGCTGCGTAGATGGAACCTATGCCACAACCTGAGGTGCAGGGACCTGCTGCTCTCCCTGCTCTGACTCTCTCGACCTCCTGAAGGCTCGCTCCTCCTCAAACTTCACATCCCTCCTCACCACCACTTTCCTCTGAGAGGGAAGATAAATGCGAAAAGCCTTCGCAGTCTCATCATAACCCACAAAGATGCCCTTCTCTGCAGTGGGCTCCAACTTTGTCCTCTTCTTTGAAGGGACATGAGAATAAGTCAGACTACCAAATATACGAAAATGGCCAACTTCAGGCTTCTTGCCTGAAAAGCACTCCTCAGGTGTCATATTCCCCACTGCCCAATCGGGACTCCTGTTCTGAAGGTATACAATGGTGCTGCAAGCCTCAGCCCAGAGAAAGAAAGGAAGTGACTGGTCATGTAACAGAGCTCGAGCTGCTCCAACAATGGACCTGTTCTTCCTCATTGCTACTCCATTCTGCTTTGGAGTATACAGAACTGTCAACTGTCTCCTGATCCCCACCTGTCTGCAAAATCCATCAAACTCCTTGGAGGTATACTCACCCCCGTTATCTGATCTCAAGACTCGGATCTTCCTCCCTGTTTGTTTCTCCACAAGAGCTTTGAACTCTTGGAACCTCTGCAAGACTTCCTTAGACTTCTTGCTCTTCAGAAAGTAGATCCAGGTCTTCCTGGAATGGTCATCAATGAATGTCACATAATACTCATATCCTCTCAAGGACACAGAAGACATAGGTTTGCATAAGTCTGAATGTATCATGTCAAGAGTACCAGCTGACCTGCTATCATTGCTCGGAAAAGCAGTCTTGGTGTACTTTCCCAAAGCACACCCCCTGCACATATCACTTTGCCCTGTGCTGAACTCTGGTAAACCTGTCACCATGTGCCTCAACAACCCCAAGGCTGGATGATGCAAGTGAGCCATCCTCCTATGCCAAAGCTCACACAACTCACTGCTGCTGCTATGTGCTAAAGCATGCTGCAACTGAAACAAGAGCCTGTACAGTTTCCCACATCTCGCTCCAATGGCAACTGAAGCAGATGGTCCTGCAGTCTTGGGAAACATATGCACGTGTCCATCTAGGAAAGACACCCCAAGACCTTGATCCTCGATCATGGAAACTGGCACTAGGTTCTTCTTCAGCCTAGGTACATACAATACATCCCACAATACCATGGGACTCATGGACTCCCTTTGAAATGTAATGGTTCCACGTCCAACTGCACTGACTATTGAGTCATCTCCCAACACAACCTCCACATTTGTATCTACTTGTGAAAGCTCGGAGAACATTTCACGAGCACCTGTCATGTGGCTCGAGGCTCCGCTATCTATGTACCAAGTGCTGGAAGTAGATGCACTGTAAGAATGGTCTGTCACACAGGAAAACTCCCTTTGTCTGTCAACATCCGCACTGGTGAGAATGGATGCTCTCTCTCTCTCTCAATATGCCCAGTGCAGAGTGAAAACTCACTCTGAAATCTAGCTGCAAAATCATCGATCTCAGCTGAAGCAGTTGTCTGTTGCTTCTTCTTCTTCTTGTTCGGACATGTAGCAACATAGTGTCCCATCTTGTGACATGCAAAGCACTTCACAGTGCTCATATCCTTCTTCTACCCATCCTGCTGCTGCTTGGCCCCACCCTTCTTGGGACCCTTCTTGCTCTTCTTCTTCCCCTTCGCTGTCACTGCCACATCCTCCTCATCCCCTCTACTAGTAGAGCCACTGCACTGCAAGAAACCCCTCCGAGTCTCCTCTTGAACAAAGTCATCACATACTCTGTCCCAAGATGGTAAGTTCTTTTTGGCCACCAACCCCTGAACAAACACAACCCAAGGTGCAGTCACCCCATTTAGGGCTGTCCGCACTAACTTAGGAGCATCAATGGCCACCCCAACAGCTGCAAGCTCATCTCTCACCTGAGAGATCCTAGTAAGATAAGTCATACATGCCTCTCCTTTGACCATCTTGATGTTCTTCAGCTTCTCTCTAAGTACCATCTTCCTGTTTTCATTAGTACTAGCAAACAAATTGGTCAAAGCAATCCACATTTCATGCGCATGATCCTTCGCTGAAATGTGAGGAATAACATGGTCTTTAATAGCATCTAAGATTATCCTCATGGCTTTAATATCTTTCTTATTAAAGGCTGCAAGTAATACTGCATCAGTAGAAGGAGGAATAGTAATGGGATTTGTTGTAGTGTTTCTAACTACTTCCTCCCACAGCTCATTCTCCCTCAGCACAAGTAAAATCCGGGCTTTCCATGAGACAAAGTTCGCTTCCCCATCCAATCTATCCTCAGTTCTCAACCCCACGGAAGTCATTTTCTCAAAGAACAAGTTTCAGCAAAATGTACTACCGTCACAAAGGTTTTTCTGAATTCTGGAAATGACTGTTTCACTGCTAAAATTTAATTTTCTGCCACAACCCGCTCTGATACCATGTAGATTTTTCACTAGTTTTCAACCACCGGTTTCAAGTAAAATTTATATCACTGTTTATGACATTCTCAGAAAAATAAAGTGCTGGAAATAAACAAAAATTTTCAGACTTAAAACACTGCTGTAAACAATCTTTTCAGTGACAGGAAATAAAAATCAGAATCACACAGAACACTAGGATTTTTGGTCAATGGCCTTGGAAAAACCCACTAGGGGAAAACCAGTCAGAGAGAGTATTTTTATTTTTCAGGAGAAGTTTATCATTTACAGTAACACACAGAAAATATCAAACCAACCTATATCAACCCGGAAGATAAATTTCTGTCTTGATTTGCGTGCCGAGCAGCAAAAATCAAACCTTGATTTTTTCTATTTTCTGCCTCGATTTCTGTGCCAATGTATGGACTGTACGGACGGTACAGACTGTACAAACCTCGAAATCCTTGCCAATTTTTTTTCTTGAAAATCGTGCCCAGAAATCTGCCTTGAAAATCGTGCATGCTTCCTTCGAAAACCGTACCATACAGACTATACGGACCAGCAATAAATGTTGCTTTCTTCTCCTCTATTTTCGTGCCCTCTTTGTTGCTGTCCTTTCCCTCGATTTGCGTGTTGCAAAATTTTTCCTCTTGCTCAGGAAAAATGGAAACATTCTCTCTTCTCTCTCTCAGCTCTCTCTTCTCACTTCAATCTGCAAAAGTGAGGCAAAATGCCTTTCCCATGCCTTTTTGAGAAAACCCTAGGGTGAGTCTAATGCAACTGTGGAGATTAGATTAGATCAAGGGCTGAAATTAAATGCTCATATTTTATGTCTAAAATATTAATTTCACTCACCCACTTCAATTTATCAAAAAGTGTCTTTAATGTTCTAAATTCAAATTAAATGCTTTTACTTAAGTCATTTAATGCAAGGGTCACTTTATACCCCTTCTCTAAGTGACTAAGGAAAAAGTAACTAGGGGAACACTTCCCTAGGTACAAAACTAACAAAGAGAAATTGAAAAGTCACAAAGGGGGCAAAAGTGAAATTATAAAAAGAGACATGAGAGCTCATTCTCTCATCCTTGTCTTTTGAATTTGTGAAAAAAGAGTTCTTGAGCAAAATTCTCTTGGACGAAACCTTAGGAGGAGCTATTGGTTTCGGCAGTGAGACAAATTTTCCCTAGCCATCTATTGAGGAGGAGTCATCTCAAATTTCTCATCGTGCTTCCGTGCCGTGGTTTGAATCTACATTTTTACCTTCTAATCTTAGTTGTGGGAGTTTCTCAGTGATTAAGATGGAGGGTGCTCTTAGTGTTCGAGCATTTGGCTATTAAGAGAGTTTCAGGTGCCACTATAGACATTATGAGTTCTTGGTTATGCCATTTGGGCTAACCAATGCGCCAACTACTTACCAGTCGTGCATGAATCACATTTTTCGGAAGCAATTGAGAAGTTTTTTGGTTGTGTTCTTTGGTGATCTTTTGATATATAATAGGACTTGGGAAGAACATATGAGACATTTGTTGAATTTTAGCATTAGCATGAATACTTAAAAAATTTGCAGATTAACTTTAAACAAATGACAAGTGCAGTAAAATAACATTCATCACATCAACACAATGGACACAAGAGTTTTTCACTGGGGAAACCTTTAAAGGACAAAACCTCGAAAAAGCATTACTAACTCATCTCGTAAATGAGATGACTAAAATTCTTCAAAAAGCTCCACAAACCCCAATAGGGTTAACCATAGAATCAGAAGATCAATTTCTAGAATTACATCAAAATTGCCAAAATAGGGCTTCTCCAGAATTATGGATTTTCTCTCTCCTGCCCTCAAATTTTTGCAGGTTGCCCGAAATTCTCAGATTTGCCCTCTGCTTGCCCGATTATCTGACTGTCTACTCGGCTGTACTGTTGGGCTGCTCGGAATGTGTACCTTGCTGCTCGAATTACCTTACATGCTGCCTAGACTACTGCCCGTCCTTCTTTTGCCCCTGCTCGACTAATTGTGGTCTGCCTAGATCTGCTTGGCCACCTGCCCGGGTTCTTGTTTGGGCAGCCCAAGGCTAGGGCCTAGCCCCCTTGCTGTTGCCGGTAGGGGTAAGCAGACCTATGTCTGCTGGGTTGAGGCTTTAAAGCCTGCCCGAGAGGCCCTTCGGGTCTGCTGTTAACAGCTCGTGGCCCTTAGCAGGCAGCCTGGGCCTGCTGCTAGCAACCCGTGGCTCCTGCTGGCTGCCCGGTGCTGCTGTAGCAGCTCGGGAGCACACTCGGGCTGCCTCGAGATTGCTGCTAGCAGACCGTGGCCAACTGAGGGCTGCCCGTGGAGTGGGCACCCTGCCCAAAGATGGATTTGGTTGCCCAAATCGATGAGAAAGCTACCCGTGAGCCAAAGAAACTGCTCGAAGGTGGAAGTGGTTGCCTGGAGAAGAATGTGGCTGCTCAGATTTGAAGATGACTGAAGATGAGGGTTTGAAGAAACCCTTAAGACAAAAAATGGAAGAGACTCTAGCTTAGGGTTTTGCCTTCAAATGGATGATGATGCCCTAGCTAAACTCATCCATGCTAGGGCACAATCATAGACTTTCTTCTGTACCAGCGAGAGCAAGTGTGTGCAATAATGAATTGGCTTGATCTTCTTTTATATCCTTGAGTCACCTGTAAGTGGACCAAAATTAGAAAGAACAAAATAAAATTATTTTATTCCTTTAAAATTTTCACTTTTCACTTTCTACCTTTCTGTAGTCTAAAAGGTCCTTTATGTATTTTTGACTTTCACTTGTGGTAAAAAAGTCCTTATGTATTTTTGACTTTTGCTTTTAGCCTTTTTCCAAGTGCCCCTGTGGTCATTACCTATGGTCTTTTAATTCCATTCAAAGTACATCATCATAGACCAAGAGAGTTACTAATGCTTTTAACTCACACTCTGTGTGACACCAAGATCAGGTACAAGGGTATCTTAACCAAGGGTAGCTAAGCCTTGGAGAAGACCAAAAGCCCATTAATCAAGGGTCAGAGTGTCACACATGCCTAGACCAAGTCTAGGGCTTATAGTGCCTTCCTGGTAACAGATTAGGTGCCTCCATTCTCCAAGAGAATTGCTACTCAGAACTAAGTCGAGTCTACCAGTACTAGATTGGTCCACATTGTGGTCCCTGTCCCCGGACCAAATGTCTACCATTCAACAGAATGGTTTACTCAACACTGGGTTGAGTCTACCCAGGGCAGAGCCGGGTCCATATCATGGTCAAGGACAAGATATCTACCATTCAACAGAATGGTCACTCAACACTGGGTTGAGTCTACACCGTGGTCTCGGACCAGGTGTCCCCATTCTCCTAAGAGAATGGCTCTCGATGTTGCTCAGAAAATCAACACTCCTTCTCAACGAGAGAGGCATTCTCTGCCATACCAAGCTAGTCACGAAAGTACACGAACTTTGATGTTGACAGAGGCTTGGTCAAGATATCTGCAATCTGTTCATCCACACGAATGTATTGCAACTTCAGAGCACCTCTTTGCACCAGGTCTCTAATGAAATGATACCTCATTTCAATGTGTTTCGATCTATCATGAAACACTGGGTTCTCCGAAAGCTTTATGCAACTCTGATTATCGCAATGGATGATCGTTGAGTCAAGCTTTCCCCCGAACAGATCAGATATCAGTTTTATGAGCCAAACTGCTTCCTTGCTGGCATCACTTGCAACAATATACTCTGCCTTAGCTGTACTCTAAGCTATGGAACCCTACTTCCTGCTGGACCAAGAGATCATTGCTGATCCCATACTGAAGCAGTAACTAGAGGTACTTTTCCAATCAACTACACTGCCAGCCCAATCTGAATCTGAATATCCAGATAACAATACTCCACTGCTGGAAGTATACCTGAGCCCATAAGTGATAGTACCTCGCACATATCTGAGTACATGTTTGGCAACTACCAGGTGTATGTGCTTCGGATCAGACATGAACTGACTTAGTGTGTTCACTGTGTAAGAAATGTCTGGTCTCATATGCATGAGATACATCAAGGAACCAATAAGCTGTCTGTATAGAGTAGAGTTCACACTTTGTGAATTGATGGCTGAGTCCCGCAACTTTGTCAAGTTGGTAGTCATTGGTACGCTCATGGGCTTGCAGTCCTGCATCCCAAATCTCTGCAAGATATCCACTGCATACTTTCCTTGTGTCAGGAAAATCTCGCTTGGCTTTTGCCAGACTTCTAAGCAAGGAAGTAATGCATCAATCCAAGATCTTTCATCTTGAATTCAGAGGTAAGCTTCCTCTTACACTGATCTATTAACTGTTCATCACCTGTAAGAAACAAGTCATCTACATATAGAACAAGTATCAAGACATGATTATGAACAACCTTAAAGTACAAGTTAGAATTAATTGTACTTTTGGAAAACCCCAAGCTGTGGAGAAATCCATCCATCTTGGCATACCAGACTCTCGGAGCCTGTTTCAGTCCATACAAGTCTTTCTTCAGTTTACATACATGGGTCTTCTTCCCATGAGTCACAAAGCCTTCAGGTTGTTCAATATAAACTTCTTCCTCAATCTTACCATTGAGGAAAGCTGTCTTTACATCCATCTGATGTAACTTCCATCCGAATACTGTAGCAAGTGAAATGATGGTTCTAATGGTAGTATACCTGGAAACAGGAGCAAATGTCTCATCATAGTCAATGCCTTCTTTCTGAGTGAATCCACGAGCTACGAATATGACTTTATACTTCTCCACATTGCCATCAGCAGCATGCTTGATCTTGTTAAGCCATCTGGAAGTGACTACTGACTTTCCTGTAGGTCTGGGAACAACTTCCCATACATCATTCTTCATGATTGAACTGTACTCTTCAATCATGGCATCAATCCATACCTGTTTATTTGTTGCTTCATCGTATGATGAAGGTTCTGAACTGATAAGCTGACTTGTAAGACCAGAGTACTTCCGTGGTCTTATGCTTTCTCTGAAAGTCCCGGGAGGAGCTTTATGCTTCTCGCCTTCTTGCACCGTCTCTCGGTACCAAGCAGGTCTCCTTTTGGAAGGAGGAACTTCAATTAGTTCTTCTAGTGGACTTTCAGTGTTCTCAGGTACATTTGGAATTTGATCCTCAAATTCCTCTTCCTCCCTCTGAATCTCTGAATGTGGAAACTCAAGTGGAGTAACTGCATCTTCTGGTGAAATCTCTAGTGTTTTACGAAACACAGCTTCCTCATGGAAGATTACATCTCTACTGACCTCAATGTGCCTTTGTGCCGGTATATATACTCGATAAGCCTTCGAGCAATCACTGTAACCAACAAACATACCTTTCTTACCGGAGGGCTCTAGCTTGGCCCTTTTTTCTTTTGGCACATGGACATACACAGGAGTGCCAAAAATCCTCATGTGGTCAATTGCAGGTTTCTTCTTGGTGAAGACTTCTTCTGGAGTCTTCTCCCCCAAGATAGCATGAGGGCTTCTGTTCTAAATATACACAACAATACCTGTGGCTTTAGCCCACAAAGATAAAGGAAGATCTAGATCAGTGATCATAGCTTTAGCAGCTTCACAGATCGTTCTATTCTTCCTTTCTGCAACCCCATTTTGTTGAGGGTTGTAAGGCACTGCCAGCTCTTTCTTGATTCCTGCTTCTCGGCAAAGATCATCAAACTCATTAAATTCATACTCACCTCCGTTATCTGATCTCAAGATATGGATGTGTGTGCCAGTCTGATTTTCAATCAGTGTCTTGAACTCTTTGAACCTGTCAAAGGTTTCACTCTTGGCCTTGAGGAAGAAAATCCATGATTAGAGCACATCCTTTGCACACTCCTTCATGTTTTGGAGAAACTTCTGGCATACCTGTAACCATCTTCTGCAATCCTGGGAGAGCTGTATAATGAAGGTGTCCAAACCTTCTAAGCCAAAGCTCACATTGTTCAACTGTGTGATGTACCGAAGCATGAGTGGAATCTCTAGAAGCCTTGTAGAGGCCTCCCTCTCAAACCCTAATCTGTACTGCTGAGTTTAGATTTGTGTCTATTGCCCATAAAAGGACTTTCTTTTCCATGAAGAGGAGTCTATAACCCTTATCTTCTAAACCAACCATAGATAAAATATTCTTCTTTAAACCAGGAACATAAAGAATATCATCAATATGAAGAACCGTACCCGAGTCAAGTTGAAGTGAAGTTGAGCCAACTCCTTCAATCTTGTAAGTGGAGTCATCTCCAAGTTCCACCTGTGTGGTGAACTTCTTCTTTCTATAACTGGTGAGAGCTCCACGGTTACCTGTCATGTGCCTGGAGGTGCCACTGTCCACCAACCAAGAAGTGGCACAATCTGAGAAAGAACCAGTGAGAGCAAAATTCAAGTATTACTCTATTCTAGGCTCTTCATCCTTGTTAGCCTTGGTTTTCTTCTTCTTCTTTGGTTCTTCTTCTTCTTCATCTGCTTCTGCCGCAGAAGCCTGAAACCTATGCTTGGGTTTCTTCTTGTTTTTCTTGCAGTCTTTAGCAAAATGTCCAAACTTATGGCAATTATAACATTCCACTTTTGACATGTCAGAAAACTTACTCGGAGGTTTCTTTCCCTTCTTTTGCTGATGAAAAGGCTTCTTGAACTTCTTTGTCTTTGCTGCAAGTGCAAGGTTGTCCTCCTTGGTTACCTTGCCTGAGGTCCTTCCCTCTTCGTCTATGCAATCATGCCAGAGCCTTTCAAAGGTTGGTTGATTCTCACGTCCACTAACAGATGCCATGAAGGTTTCCCAAGAGCTTGGGAGACCATCAACCACAGTTTGCATAAGGTCATCATCATCAACAGTAATACCAATAGCAATGAGTTGATCTCTTACCTGTGCAATCTTTGTGAAGAATGAACCGACACGTTCATCCTTGTTCAACTTCAAAGTTCGTAGCCTCTTCTTCAAGACTCTCTTCTGACTGGCAGCCTTCTTCTCATACAGGTTTGCCAAAGCATCAAAGCATTCTTTAGCAGTCTTCAAAGCTGTGATGTTGGGCATCACTGTCTCTTTAAGAGAATCATAGACGATCCTTCTAGCCTTACCTTGCTTCCTTTTGTAAGCAAGCCTTCCAGCATTTGATGTCGGCTCTTCAATGACATTAAAAACAATGTCATCCAAGTCATTCTATTTTAGAATGGATGTTAACCTGGCCTTCCATGAGTTGTAGTTGGCTGAACCATAGAGCTTCTCTTCTGGTCTGAAAACATTGACAGCCATCTCTGCAACTTAGTCAAGTGTTAAGTCTGCAAATCTTATCCCAAGGTCTAGGAAAACAACAACAGTGCCCCTTTACTGTGTTTTCACATGCTAAGCTCTGATACCATGTTGAATTTTATCATTAGCATGAAAGAATACTTAAAAATTTGCAGATTAACTTTAAACAAATGACAAGTGCAGTAAAATAACATTCATCACATCAACACAATGGACACAAGAGTTTTTCACTGGGGAAACCTTTAAAGGACAAAACCCCCAAAAAGCATTAGTAACTCATCTCGTAAATGAGATGACTAAAATTCTTCAAAAAGCTCCACAAACCCTAATAGGGTTAACCACAGAAATAGAAGATCAATTTCCAAAACTACATCAAAATTGCCAAAATAGAGCTTTTCTAGAATTAGGGCTTTTCTCTCTCTTGCCCTCAAATTTTTGCAGGCTGCATGAAATTGTCAGATCTGCCCTCTGTCTGCCCGGTTATCTGACTGTCTGCCTGATCGTACTGTTGGGCTGCCTGGAATGTGTACCTTGCTGCCCAAATTACCTTACCTGCTGCCCGTCCTTCTTCTGCCCCTGCCTGACTGTTTGTGGTTTGCCCAGATATGCTTGGATGGCAGATCTACTTGCCCGGGTTCTTGTTTGGGTAGCCCAAGGCTAGGGTCGAGCCCCTTGTTACTGCCGGTAGGGGTAAGCAGACCTATGTTTGCTGCGTCGAGGCTTTAGAGCTTGCCCGAGAGGCCCTCCGGGTCTGCTGTTAGCAACCCGTGACCCTTAGCAGGCAACCCGGGCCTGCTGCTAGCAGCCCGTGGCTCCTGCTGGCTGCTCGGTGCTGCTGTAGCAGCTCAGGAACACACACGGGATGCCCCGGACTGCTGCTAGCAGACCGTGGAGTGGGCAGCCTGCCCAAAAATGGATTCGGCTTCCCAAATCGATGAGGAAGCTGCCCGTGAGCCAAAGAAACTGCTCGGAGGGGGAAGTGGTTCCTCGGAGAAGATTGTGGCTGCTTAGATTTGAAGATGACTGAAGATGAGGGTTTGAAGAAAACCTTAAGACAAAAAATGGAAGAAACCCAGCTTAGGGTTTTGCCTTCAAATGGATGATGATGCCCTAGCTAGACTCATCCATGCTAGGGCACAATCATAGACTTTCTTCTTCACTTGTGAGATCTTCAGAATAGCAACTGTACCTGTGAGAGCAAGTGTGTGCGATAATGAATTGGCTTGATCTTCTTTTATATCCTTGAGTCACCTATAAGTGGACCAAAATTTGAAAGAACAAAATAATATTATTTTATTCTTTTCTAATTTTCACTTTTATCTTCTTACCTTTCTGTAGTCTAAAAGGTCCTTTATGTATTTTTGACCTTTACAAAAAGTCCTTATGTATTTTTGACTTTTGCTTTTAGCCTTTTTCCAAGTGCCCTTGTGGTCATTACCTGTGGTCTTTTAATTCCATTCAAACTACATCATCATAAATCAAGAGAGTTACTAATGCTTTTATCTCACACTCTGTGTGACACCAAGATCAGGTACAAGGGTATCTTAACCAAGGGTAGCTAAGCCTTGGAGAAGACCACAAGCCCATTAATCAAGGGTCAGAGTGTCACACATGCCTAGACCAAGTCTAGGGCTTATAGTGCCTTCCTAGTAACAGACCAGGTGCCTCCATTCTCCAAGAGAATGGCTACTCAGAACTAAGTTGAGTCTACCAGTACTAGACTGGTCCACATCGTCGTCCCGGACCAGATGTCTACCATTCAATAGAATGGTCACTCAACACTGGGTTGAGTCTACCCATGGCAGAGCTGGGTCCATATCATGGTCAAGGACAAGATATCTACCATTCAACAGAATGGTCACTCAACACTAGGTTGAGTCTACACCGTGGTCTCGGACCAGGTGTCCCCATTTTCCTAAGAGAATGACTGTTGATGCTACTCAGAAAAATCAACAACATCTAGATGAGATACTGGGCATTATGGAGGAGCAGTCCTTGTATGCCAAGGTCTCCAAATGCGAGTTTGGGCTTACAGAGATTTTGGACTTGGGCCACGTGTGCAGTGCATAGGTTGTGCACTGCAGGTCCATCAGGAGAAGATCTAGGCTATCTTAAATTGGCCCACACTGAAGTCCCTTACTGAGTTACGGGGATTCTTTGGGTTGTGCCAATATTACAGGTGGTTTGTGAAGGGGTTTTCACAACTAGCAACACCACTCACAAATTTGACGAAGAAGGGAGCTTTCAAATGGGTAGGGGACTCTCAGAGGGCATTTGACAGGCTCAAGGAGGTGATGAGTACTTTCTCGGTATTGGCACTACCAGAATTCAGCCAGACCTTCGTGCTAGAATGTGATGATTTAGGCATCGGCGTTGGGGTAGTCTTGATGCAGAATAGACACCCAATAGCCTTTGAGAGCAGGAAGCTCAAGCATCCAAAAAGGCTCTATTCTATATACGACAAGGAGATGCTTGCTATTATGTATGCGTTGGCTAAGTTAAGAAAATACTTAGTGGGCAGCAGATTTGTGGTGAGGACTGACCACAATAGTTTGAATTACTTCCTGGAACAAAAAGACTTGAATGAAAGGCAACAAAAATGGGTCAGCATGATACAGGCTTACGATTTAGATATAGAATATGTAAAGGGGAAAAAAAAAGTTGTTGTCGATGCACTCTCCAGGAAGCCAACTGCATGTTCATTGATAGAGATTTTAGCTGATTGAAAATCTCACCTTTTAGTAGAGTATTCCAAGAATAAATTTGCCTGTGAGTTGAGGGTGGCCTTATACAGGATGATAGATACCGAGTGGTTGACGATGTCATTTTCTATAAAGATCGAATATTTTTGGTGCTAGAGTACAAATTGAAGAAAATGGTTTTGTAGGCTACACACGACACTCCTACAACCTGACACCAAAGGTTCTTCAAAACATATCGACATGTGAGGGAGAGGTTCTATTGGAAGGGCCTCAAGGCTGATGTGTTACGACACGTAAGGGAATGCTTGGTCTGTTAATAGAACAGGACCGAACAAAACCACCCAGCAGGACAACTATAGCCATTGTCGATTCTAGGACAGAAGTGGGAAAGCATTTCCATGGACTTTATCACCGGGCTACCATGAGTACAGGGCCAAGATTGTATATATGTAGTGGTAGATCGATTGACGAAATTTGCTCATTTCTTTGCTATTTCGTCAGATTACACAGTGGCCTAGGTGGCATAGGTATTTTTCAGGGAGGTTTTTCGTCTGCATGGGCTACCAAAGAACATAGTTAGTGACAGGGACAACATATTTCTAGGGGGTTTCTGGCTGGAACTCTTTAGATTGGTTGGTACGAAGTTGACTCCTAGCACTAGTTACCATCTCCAGACAGACGAATAGACTGAGATTGTAAATAAATGGGTTGAGGGATACCTACCGAACTGTGTATGGACAACAAAGAGCGTGGATTAGGTGGATACACTTAGGCGAGCAATGCTACAACACCACCTATCACATGTCGATTGGGATGACTCCATTCAGGGCCTTATACGAGTATGATGCCCCGACATTTGTTGACATGGTCTTTGGGGATAGCAGGGAACCCAAGGCGAGGGATTGGATACAGGAGAGTCAAGATATTCTTCGGGTCCTTAAGGAAAACTTACAGGTGGCCCAAAATCAATAAAAAGTTTATGCGGACAGGCACCAGATAGAACGTAGTTTTGAGGTAGGGAACTTGGTATTTTTGAGACTACAGCCTTATTGTTAGTCCTCACTGAAGAAGAGTGGTGCAGAAAAAATGAAGCCACGTTTTTACGAACTCTACAAAGTGGTTAGGAAGGTTGTAGAGGTGGCTTATGAGTTAGAGCTTCCAGAGGGGAGCAAGCTCCACAATGTATTCCACGTCTCATGTCTCAAAAGGGTACTGGGGCAGCAGGTCACAACTTCGATAGAGTTGCCACCTTTGGATGAGGAAGCACAGTGGTTACTAGTTCTTGAGGAGATCTTGGATGTGCGTGAGAAAAGGCTGATGAACAGGGTGATCTGAGAGTACTTAATCAGATGGAGACATATGCCTATAGAGGATGCCACTTGGGAGAAGGAATAGATATTGCAGCACCCCAACTTGTAGTTGCTTGAGGACAAGCAATTTCAGGAAGGGAAGACTGTAATGTCCCTTTCCGGATGACTTTCCAGGATGCGACGCACTAGCCTATCTAGTTTCCGTAGGTTATAGTCGGCAAAAATGGAATTAATTAATTATTAATGTCACCTAGGCTAAAAGAACTTTATAAAGTAACATTAGTAGTTAATTTATTTAAAGTGACTTTATAATAACGTGAGTGGGAAGTAAAAGTTAAGTTATAAAGTACTTACTTTGAAATTAAAAAGTGAATGGGGGCTCACTTTCTCATAAAAAGTCACTTTTTAATATTTTAATGAGAAAAGGTCAAGAGAAGTTCAAAAGTCACAAAGGGGGCAAAAGTGAAATTATAAAAAGGGACATGAGAACTCATTCTCTCATTTTTGTCATTTGTATTTGTGGAAAAAGAGCTCTTGACCAAACTTCTCTTGGACGGAACCCTTGGATGAGGTGTTGGTTTCGGCAGTGAGACAAATCTTCCCTAGCCATCTATTGAGGAGGAGTCATCTCATATTTCTCACCGTGCTTCAGTGCTGTGGTTTGAATCTACATTTTTACCTTCTAATCTGAGTTGTGGGAGTTTCTCAGTGATTAAGATGGAGGGTGCTCTTAGTGTTGGAGCATTTGGCTATTAAGAGAGGGCGCATTGAGTATTGGTTTCACTTGACAGGGGGATGCACCATATGGAAGCTGGACACCATCAAATGAAGGCGCACTTGGGAAGAGGAGTGTGAGAAGAGGAGGCACATCCCTGTGGGAAAAAAGAGGAACAAGTTGTGAGCATAATTTTTTATACAAACACAGTTGAAACAGTCTTCTTTTCACTGCCAGTCACCTACAGGAGTTATTTGTGACTGCTGGGCGTTTTATGAGGGGTCTGTGCTGATATATCTACACATATATTTTAAAGGACTTTTCTCTCTGCGTATTGCAAACTCCATTGGAAGTGTATCATCATCTTGCTGCTGTTATTTTTCTTGGGGAGGTCTGATATCGATCAAGTTCATCTTATATTCTCTATTGAGGAGCGCCTACAGCAGATTGTTCATTTCCAAAGGTATGCTCAGTCTGTGCAATGTTAAGGAACTAATTTTAGGGTTGTGGATGGTGTATTTACCCACTGCTGTTATTTTATTAATTTCCAGGCATGTATTCACTTCCTGAATAAATGTTCAGATCTGGAAATTGGATTTTGAAGACTAGTTTATGATATACATTAGTGTTGTAGCTTTTTATTCTTGCAAATATACATGTTGTGGATGATATATATCACTCATACTATGTAAACTCTCTCTTAAAACCTCCTGAGAATAATCATCACAAGTATTGAACAGCCAAGTACTATTTCAGCAGTTTACACTCCAAATGTTTGACAAAAGCCACAAGTCAAATTACTCATAGTAAGCTACAGCCAAGTGTCTGCAAAGTTTTTGTAAAAACTTCTACATCAACTATACAGTGAATAAGAAAGAAAACCAGATCTCTAGAGTGGATAAACCTACAGCAATGACATATTTGCAGAGTTAGAGTTCAGTGCATGAGAATGAAAACCTTTCCAAACACTTAAGCAGTTAGTGCAACAAGGGTACAGTTTGACATAGCAGTCCATTCACCAAGGAAACTTGTCTAAATTTGGGTTTGGGATATTACAGAGTTGTTAGGGTTGATGAAGAATTTGTCGGTAATGAAAGGGAAAGATGACATCTTTGTTGGGAGCTTGCTCTTGTGAAGAAGACATTGGAGATGATAATTTTTCTATACCCATTCATTTTGTGTAGAGATGTGATCAAGAGGATCACTTAACTTCTCTCTCTCTCAGGCCTCCTTTTGTATTTGATCTCTCTTTCTCTTGGAGTTGCTAGGGTTTCTTGAGCTTCTTGGAGCATCTTGAAGACGGGGGTCAAGGTTTCATCCTTGGAGATTAGGGTTTTGAAATGAAACCTTAGGTTGTACTTGGTGAATTGAAGAAGAAGAGGAAACATCTTGCTTTGGAGGACACGCTTGTGTGATGCATGCTTGTTGGATCTTCTTGGTGTTAGCTAGGTTTTTTTTGTTTTCCCTAGCTAGGGTTTTGGAGAGGTAAGGATCATACTAGCCTTGTGATAAGGTGATGGAATGTACATGAACTTCATCTTTATGCATGTGAATGAAGTTTCCAGTTGTCCAATATTTGTGTAAATTGCAGATTCGATTTTCAACCATTTATAATCTTGATGGTTTATGATTTCCAACACCGAATTGCTGATTTGACATAAGTTAAGGGTGAATATTGTTAGAATGTGTGATGCAATGATGTCTAAGGCTGCATTTGCAGGTCTATAATGCCAGTTCAATTATTTTAGAAGCATTGTTGATTGGACATATTACACATGTAATGCAACATCATTAGACTATGTTAAGGTTGCACATACCTCACTAAATAAGCTCATATTATCACCATCTATGTCACAGGGTTTGCCGGATTTGAACCTTGAAGTTTGAAATTCGGCGAACCTCATAGAAAAAATCAAATTCGTTTTGATTTGGGTTGAAATTCGGCTATGCAATTTATGGGTTCAACTGTAGGCCGTGGTCGACATTCCTGCGAGTATGGATTTCTATGCCGGTGAAACCCCAGATTGATTCACGGGGAATTTGTAGTAGTGTTGCTGCATCTCGCATAGCCCTACCATGTGCAGAACACTCTGCAACATGGAAAGACTTTGTGGTAACTAGTGGTGAGAGGTCGCAAATTCAAACCATAATCGAATTCTCTCCTGTCTTGACGGTGACGGTGACGACCGAATACTCTCGACTATGACTTTGATCAGGCGGTTATTAAAAATTTAAAATGTTATTGTATATTAAATGATCGTGACCGTAATTTTGTAACATGTCTTAATTATACTTTATAAGTTGTAAATAATTTATTAAATGTTTTTTTTAATGTATGGAATATTAAATGATTTTTTTATTTAAATGCTAAATGTTATAAAGTATTATAAATAAATATATTAAATGTTATTTATTATATATAAAATACACAAATTTTAATATATTGTAAAATAGTTATATTTTAATACATTATAAAATATTTAGATTTTTAAACTATGTATATAGACGAACTTAAAGGCGAACTCCATTTTGAACCTCATCCTAAAATTCGAACCCGAACCGAATTTAATGGTTCTCGAACTCGAACCATGTGGCATAGATCACCATTTACTCACAAACCCGGAAAGTGAGTAAATCCCACATGCATTATGGGGTTGCCGTTGAATCTCTCAAGTTGTAGACTTATATAAGCAGGACCTTGGAGTCTTTTACGTGATGGTGAAGGTGTGTATGGATCCTTTATGAACTCCATACTGTACTTGTTATAGAGTTGGTATTTTAAGAGAGAGCCTATTTTAAAGTGGATGTTCCCCACTTTGGTGCTTACCACAATAAATTTGTTGTCTCTCATTTGCTCTTGTTATTTGATGTTAAGTTGCTTTTCCTATACGAGTTAGTGGGCTAGATTCATAGTCATTTATGCTTTATGTTTGCATGTTTAATGTTAAGCTTCTTCAAATATGTTAAGCGATTTAACATTATAATTGAAGAATACAAGGGCAGATCTGCTGCTGTATTTATAAATTTCATGTATTTCTAGATCTGTTATATGCATGATAAGATTGCTTTAGAGGGCTGAAACTTATTAGAACACATTAGCATATTTTATCTGATCTTATTTTGAATTTCTAAATGGATTGGGGATGTTTAGAGTTGAAATATAGTTCGTTGTTACTGCTGTTTCATTTATGTTTCATAACAACCTAAGGCTGAAAATTCACAGGGTTAAAATCCGGGAAGCCTTTAGGATAGAGGTGAAATTTGAATTGCAATTAATTGTAAATTGCGGAATTTTTTATATGGTATCAGAGCTTTTGTGGTTGAGATCAAGGCTGTAGGGAATTGCTAGGGACCCCCACGAATCGCTCCCGATTCGTGCTCCGGGAGGAATCGCGATTCCTCATCGATTCCTCTTGGGAGTGTTTTTCGAAATCACAATTCCTGGGGGGAAAAATGCTCCTTGCCCATCCTCGGAATTGCTGAGGGAGCGACGCTCCCAGAGAGATTCCTCATCGCTCCTTCAGCGATCCCGAGCAAAAAAAAAAACGCTCCCGAAAATGCTCCCTCAGGGATTCCGCGCGTTAGGGAATTTTTTTCCCAATTTTCTCAATTTTGCAAAAAAAAAAGTTTTTTAGTGATTGGCTAGGGTTCAATTAGCCTTTATAAACACTATTGTGTTGAATTTTAGCATTAGCATAAAATACTTAAAAATTTGTAGATTAATTTAAATAGATAACAAGTGCTGTAAAATAACATTCATCACATCAACACAATGGACACAAGAGTTTTTCACTGGGGAATCCTTCAAAGGACAAAAACCCCAAAAAAGCATTAGTAGCTCATCTCATAAATGAGATGACTTAGGAAATTCTTCAAAAAGTTCCTCAAACCCCAATCTAGGTCAAACCACAGTTTACAATAATTTTTCTTCATAAAAAATCAGAACAAGGGTTTCAAACCCTAGGTACTCAAATTTCCAGATCTGTCCTGAAATAATCAAAACTGCCAAATAAGAGTCTGCCTGAATTTTTATCAGATCTGCCTAGAAAAATTAGGGCCTGCCCAGAAATCAAAAGTGATTGCCCATAAATTTATGACAGCTGCCCAGAATTAATTTTTACTGGCCGGATTTTTATCAGCTACCCGGATTTACCTTTGTCTTGCCCGATTGACTACCCGGAATTTTTGTTTGCCTTTTTCACCTGCCCGAATGGCAGATCTAGTTTGCTCAGGTTTGTAACAGACTGCCCGGAGTTTGTTAAGGGCAGCTCGTGACCCTCTTGCTGCTGCTGAGGATGAGGGCAGACCCACGTCTGCTGGGCGGGGTCCTTAAGGCCTGCCCGTAAGCCCTCCAGGTCTGCTATCTAACAACCCGAGGCCTGTAGTAGACAACCCGGGTCTGTTGTTAGCAGCCCGTGGCTGTAGCTGGCTGCCGGAGCTGTTGTAGTGGCTTTTGGGTCCATAGTGGGTGCTCGGATCTGCTCCTAGGCTCTGTGGTAGGGCTAACAGAGCTGCTCGAGGAGCTAGGATGGCTGTCGATGGAAGGAGGAGACTGCCAAAGAAGACAGAGGTTGCCCGGAAATGAAATAGAAACTGCCTGTGACCGATCTGTGCTGATGATGGAAGAAGGAGATAACCCAAACCCTAGCTGAGGGTAAAACAGAAAAAGATGGATGCCCTAGCTGGGGCAAAATCATAAGAACAACCTTCAACGAGTTCTTCAGTGAGAGCAGCTACACCTGTGAGAGCAAGAGTGTGTCATAATGAAATGACTTGATCTTCTTTTATATTCTTTAGTCACTTGTAAGTGGACCAAAATTAGGAAAAATAAAATAATAATATTTTATTCTTTCCTAATTTCACTTTTACCTTTTTGCCTTTTAGTAGTCTAAAAGGTCTTTTAGTAACTTTGACATTTACCCAAAAAGTCCTTATGTAATTTGACTTTCACATGTGGTCCTTTCCCTGTGGTCCAAAAGTCCTTATGTATTTTTGACTTTTGACTTTAGCCTTTTTCCAAGTGCCCCTGTGGTCATTACCTGTGATCTTTTTGATTCCAAAAGAACATCATCATAAACCAAGAGAGTTACTAATGCTTTTATCTCACACTCTGTGTGACACCTAGATCAGGTACTAGGGTAACTTAACCAAGGGTAGCTAATTCTTGGAGAAGCACACAAAGCCCATAGATCAAGGGTCAAAGTGTCACACATGCCTAGACCAAGTCTAGGGCTTACAATACCTTCCTGGTAACAGACCAGGTGCCTCAGCCATGGGCTGCATAATTTGACCCTAGGTCAAATACTTGGTAAGAGACTAAGCGCCTCCATTCGCCAAGAGAATGGCTACTCAACTAAGTTGAGTCTACCAGTACAAGACTGGTCCACATCGTGGTCTAGGACCAGATGTCTACCATTCAACAAAATGGTCACTCAACACTGGATTGAGTCTACCCAGGGCAGAGTTGGGTCTATATCATGGTCCGGGACCAGATATCTACCATTCAACAGAATGGTCACTCAACATTGGGTTGAGTCTACACCGTGGTCCCGGACCAGGTGTCCCCATTCTCCGAAGAGAATGGCTCTCGATGCTGCTCGGAAAAATCAACATATTGGACTCCATTTGGACTCATTCTATTCCTCATTTGCTTGTTTTCATTTATGTTGCTAGGGCTCTAAGTGGCTTTGCTAGTTGTTTGAGAGTAAATTTGTAGGAGCTTGGAAGGTAGATTGAAGGGGAGATTGAAAGCTTCTATTTGTGAGAGCTTGGAAGGAGGATTGAAGGCTTCCATAGAGACATTCAACCATCCTTGAAGAGCTAAAGAGGTAGGCTCTAAAAACCCAATCTTTGTTTGTTTTTGAAAAAAATATTTCACTATGTTAAAATTTTAAATCTTGTATGTGTTTTTTTCCTACTCTTTCCAATTTCTTCTTCTCTATCATTCTATTGCTGGCAAAAAGTGATTCTCATATTGAATCAAGAAGCATGATGGGTATGTGGTTTTGTTTTTGGTTTCGATTCTTCTCATGATGGTGGTGGTGGGAAGTAGATTTGGTGGCTGCAATGATGAGGATGAAGAGATAGGGAGTGGCACATACCATGGAGAGGAGGAGGAAGAGGGAGAGGATGAGGAGGAGGAGATTAAGAGTGATGAGGGGCAAAAACAAAAAGACACAACACCTTTGTGGAAGTATGTGCCAAGGCTTGGGGGAGGGAGAGGGGGTGGAACCACAAAGTTTACATGCCTCCATTGTAATAAAATTTACACAGGTTCATATACCTGTGTGAGAAAGCATTTGTGTGGGCTTATGCCATGTGATCAAAGTAAGGCTACTGGAGGCAAAACATGTGACAAAGTGTCAGCTAAAGAAAGAAACAAATATAGGATGGAAGAAGAGGCCGCTCAAAACAATTCCTAGAGATCAAGGGTCGAATCTGAATCCCCACATAGAATGTTTAGTAGTGAATCTGGATCATCATCCCCACCCATGCAAGTGGATTCTCTCCTATCTGAAAAACATTATCAAATTTCCTTGACCTTGGTTGCAGAGATGACATGGATTCAAAAATTTACAAGTTTCTCTATGCATGTGGTGTGCCATTCATTGTTTTCGCTTACCCTATTGGCATGAAATGGTACAAGGCATCAATGGTGCCCCTAAAGGATATAGGAACCTTGGGTATGACAAAGCTAGATCCGTGGGACTTGACAAGGAAAGAGACAAAATCAATAGTGCTCTTGGAAAGTTTTCGAATGATTGGTCCAACTATGGGGTATCCATTGTATCTGATGGGTGGACAAATGTTAAAGGCAAGCCATTGATAAATATTCTTGGTTTGTTTGCTAGTGGTGCGGTCTTCCTTTCAGCACATGACTACTCAGATCGCTACAAGACTGGAATTAATATTGCACAATCTTTACTTGATAATGCAATGTCATTCAAGTCATCATAGATAATGCTGCTAGTTGTAAGGCAGCAGGAGCAATCATTGAGGATAAGTATCCCAACATATTTTGGTCAGGGTGTTTGGTTGACACATTGAACCTTTTGATGCATGATATTGTTAAGATAAAGGACCCTAGTTACCGATGGATTGGTGCGTTGTACAAGAGAGGTATGAAAATGATAAACTTTATCACCAATCATAGCATGGCCCACCGCATTTTTCACAATCACTCTAGGTTGGAGCTACTGAAGATTGCGAAGACCGGATTTGCTAGCTACTACCTCACCTTCAGGAGGCTTTTGAAGGTAAGAGAGGCATTGGCTAGTATGGTCTCAAGTGATTCATGGCAGGGATTGAAAGACAGAGCTGCAAGCGCATCTGATAGACATGACTTTTAGTAGGTGGAGGACACCGTTCTTGATGGTCAGTTCTGGGCACAGGTTAAATATGTTCCACAATTCACCAAGCCCATTTATAATATGATTGGTTTTGTAGATACAGATCAACCGTTGATTAGGGAGGTGTATGAGCAAATGGATAACATGCTTGGTCATGTCAAAGACATTGTTGAGCAAAGAGATGCAATCTTGTATGGCCATATTCATAAACATGTGGTCAAAAGGTGAGATAATTTGAATGTTCCACTCCATGCCCTTGCTTATGTCCTTACCTCAAAATATTATTCTCCATCTTGGTTGGCCCAACCTGCACCTGGTGGTGGAGTTAGGAAAAGACCACACACAGATCCAAAGGTACAAAATGGGTATATGCTTGCATTAGACAAGTTGGTCCCTAATGAGGAGGAGTGTGCTCAAGTACGGAGTGAATTGAGCCAATACATCAATGAGCATGGAGTCTTTGGTACCTTGCATGCAACCAAAGATCGAGAGAGGTTGGATCCTATCCGTTGGTGGAACATGTATGGCAATGGTGCCACATATTTGCATAATTTGGCGGTGAGGGTGCTTTCACTAGTTGTCAATAGTTCTTCTGTAGAGAGGTGTTGGATCACCTACAACTTCGTCCTTAAAATCAAGAGAAATAGTTTGAATATAGAACGGGCCGAAAGATTGGTTTATGTGCACTACAACTTGAGGCTGTTGTCCCATTATTGGTAAGCAACCAAGAATGATAGAACTTTTTTGACTTGGGACAACAATCCAGAGGAGGCCAATGTGGAGGATGGAGCCATTGCATTAGAGCGCTTGGAGGATGAACTATTGGGTGATCATGAGGGTGATCCGATTCATACATCAGAGATGCTACCCCCAACCACCAACAGGTTTCCAGATACAGGATTTTTTCCTTTAGCTTCACAACGCCCGACAATCCGTGGGGGCCATTCATCTTCTTCTCGTGTTCCACGATCACTTCCAGCAGCTCCTATTCCACCTAGAACACGAGAAAAAAAATTGGAAATTTCTCGTGGCAAGAGGAAAACTTAGTAAATTACCAGATAGTATCATAGTACTTTGTATTTCATGTTTATTATGGCCTATTTTGTAAACATTATGGCCTACTTTGAAGTTTGAACTTCAAATTGTTGATTGCAAATTGATTCTTATCATCTTATCATCTTACAACTCTTTGGTATTGAATATGATATTATGATGCTTTGTTTCATTTCATGGTTGATGTTATATGTTAGACTGTTAGAGTTTGTTGATGGCAAATATTATATGTTGAAATTTGAAGGTTGATGTTGTTGATGATTGATCATTTGATGACAATGCTACAAGTCATAGCTCCTAGATGATTGATTTTATATGTTACATGTGTATTAAATGGTTATATCTATGTTCTCTATACCTAATTTGGCCCAGTACATGTTTTTTTTAATATATATGCATCAAAATATATTAAAATATGTATTATATAAAAAACGCTCCAAAAACGATCCCAAAACAGAATCTTTTGAAAATTTCGCTTTTCACTCCTGCTTCCATTCCCTGCTCCCAACAACATAGGTTGAGATCACTTTAGGTGTAAGAGGGAGTGTTATCCACTAAGTTGCACTTAGGTGGATTTCCAGTGAACAGTCAAAGACTTGAACAATTCAATTGTTCATCACATGTGTTTAGAAGTTCATCAGGCCAATCAGTGGCCCTTTTTTTATTTTTTACATGTTCATACCCTGCGGGCAAATTGTAATAAATGACTTAGCATGATGAAATTATGTAAAAGGTTTGGCTTTACCAAGACCCAGTCATCAAGACTTTACTCTAGGGTGTTTTTTCGTGTTTTTTCCTTGAGAATTATATGTCGTTTTTTTAATGACTTATAATTTTTGAGTTTTTCACCCACTCCTCCAAAGCTAGAGTAAATGTCTTAGTGGTTAGACCTTAGGAGGTTATTAAAACCTATGTGTCAATGTATATTACCATGCTAATTATTGTTTTTGAGTCATATGAATATGTACTAAGTCCCCCATAGGTTTTTTTTAATTTCCGGAAAATATAATTTTTGTTTCTTTTTTTTCTAGGCTTATTTTTAATAAGTTAATTAAAAATATTCAAAAGGACATAAAAGTGTGGTTTAAGGGCGAAATTTGCCACGGGGGTGCTCATTTTCTAACTCAAAGCACCCACTTAACAACTAAACCCACTTTCCTAAGTTTTCGAGTAATTATTTATCTCCAAAATTAATTATTACTCGAAAATGGTAAAAAAGACCAAAAATAGATAGAGTGAAAAATTCAGCAACTCATAAAATAAAAGAAACATGCCGAAATTGAATTTGTGAGTTGACGAAGTAAAGTCGAAACATTTCGAACGTTTCTAAAACACTTTTGAGTGTTTTTCTCGGCACGTATTGGCAAGTGAAAGTTTCCTCATCTAAAGAGATGGCACATTCTCCAAAAAGTGGATGTATCCATTATGAGATGGCATGAGTTTTAGCAAGTGGCGTTTTTGCTATGAGATGTTTCCATTGTACAAACCTCAAACAACTCATTCCAACTCATTTCCAAGTCATGCCAAGGAAGCAAGTGCATTCTCTCTTGGGCAAGTGCACCCCCCCACTCTTGGTCATATTTTTCTATATAAGCAAGGCATTGCTCCATTATTTGGAGAATGAAGCATTGAACCTCTGCTCTTGTAATTTTGCTTGATCATTTGATCACATGTTAATGAAATATTTTTGAGGCTTTGGAGGCCAGATGCTGTGCAACCGTCCCCTTTGATGTGCTTTTTGTTGATGTTTTGAGGTGATGTCCATCTAGTCATTAATTAGTTTGCAATAATTGCTGATTTATCCATCTTAGAGGGTTATTCCAACACACGTAGAATAAGCATTCATTGTCTTTGATTTGCTTATTAATGCTAGATTAAATAGAGATAATGAAGCAACAGGTGTATTCGGTTGTACTTATACCCTTCTAATCTTTGTTAATTACGCATTCTAGATTTAATCTCTTTTGGCAAGTGTTTGTGATAGTACAGGATAGGTGACTGAAGGAGGAAGTTGAGCTCAGTTGCTTCTTCATCCATCTTCAATTTTTCTTGTTTCATTTCGTTTAACTTCGTTGGGTTGCAGGCACATCTGGTTTTCTTTTCTTTCAAAACTAGAGCTGGTTCCCGTTACTTCTACCTTAAAAAAACTTAAAATTTCTTGGCTATCGATCTTTTTAATTTTCAGATCTCTCTTTATTCTTAAAGTTAAATCTTATTTCAGGTCTGATATATATGTTTAGATCTCAATTTTAAAGCATATTTTTGTAGATCTAACATAGCTAGCTTCTCAATTTTCAAGTAATCTAATAGTAAATTTTAAAGATTTGAATAAGAAGTTAGTATATCGGTTTTTAATTGACTATCTAGCAGAACTTAAAGCGCTTTAATTGGCTGACCCAACATGCATGCCAATATCCCAAGGAAAGCTTGCTTTTCTTGGTTCCTTTACTTGTTTTTATCATAGTTTAACTTAGTCTAATTTTTGTAATTTTTTAAAGGCTGTCCAAAGACACTTTTAAAGTGTTTTTGGGCATCTTTCATCACTAATAGCTTGCTGTTTTTGCAGCATTGATGAACATATAGGAGGAGACTCTGGCGAAAATTTGAACTTTTCGACCATCCGGAGCACCCTGGACGCTCCTACCGTCTTCTAATAAAATTTGCCAATAAATTGTAAGCTTAGTGATCCTATTTTTCAAAGGATCACAAGCATTTTTGATCTTGTAATAATTAATAATAAAAAGAGCAAGTGGGCTACATAGCGCCCACACCCCATCCCCCTTGGGGGGATTCGCAATGTCTCTTTTCCTGGAGTGATTTTTCTGTTTTTATTTTAGTTCTTAATTAACACCAACACAATCATCTTAACAGGCTGTATACTTTTTTTACAAGTAATTTTAGTTTAAAGTTGTTTTAAATTTATTAGTTTTTGTAAAGAACGCTAACCCACTACGATTTTTCCTAGTACCGAAAGGGAAAATAAAATCAGTGTAGTAATTAGTCTCATAAGTTTGTTTATATTTACACAAGCACATAATCCGTCCTAGAAGGGCTGTATCGTTTTGTAATTTGCCTTTTTTTGAATTGGAACAAGCATTTGCTTCTTCCATGTATGCTCTACCCCTCGCGGCTTTGTCTGACTCTTGGGGGTATCAAAAGCGAAAGTGTGCATTAATTAATTACTCACATTTAATTTAATCAACTCACAGTAATAAAATTAACATCCCTAAACATTACGAAAATTCGACGTAAACGAGTTTGGTGAATAGTGGGCAAATTCTTCAGGGAAAGCGTGAACAACTAGAAAGTGACCGTGGGGTCCCGTTAGGCTACATCCTTGTTGGTGTAGTGTTGAACACCCCCCCACGACTCCATCTAGCCCACATTTTTTCGTGCGGAGCCACTTTTCCCCAAATTCGGACATATTCCCCGTACCATCTGGTATATCAGGAATCCCCTCTCTCTTTTAATCAATTCATCTTTTAATAATAAAATTGACCAAGAACATAATTGCAAAACATTTACTTTACAACAACATTTTCTTTGACTCCACAACATTGGTCTTTAAAATTTATTATTTGCTTAATTAAGTTAAGCTATATTTTATCGTGATTATTCTATTTCATATATGTTGTATAGTTGATTTAATTGTGTGATTGTATTGATTAATATATTAACGTTCAAACTCCTAAACAACAATTTTTCATCCAAAACAACTAAGTACCTAAAGCCTTAGTAATATTAATAGTGTCTACCCCCCTTGGCTTCGTTAGGAGTTAAGCCTAAATGGAGGAGTCAAGATCAAGTGACAATACTTGACTCAAGACTTGCCCCCAAGGACGCACCAAGCAACTTAAAGATTTCTGTTGCGTTAACCCCAGGTGCGTAAGAGGTGGCAACAGGGAGCTTGTATATCTGTCGAAGATTACTTGGGGAAGGTTTTTGACCTTGTTTGAGGGTGTTAGGTATGATACCTAGATTACTTGGGAGAAGCATTTGGACCATAGAATGGGTTTGTCTACTTATATCGTTGACTTGTGCGCTTGAGGACTTGTTCAATATGTGTATGGTGACTCTCAGTCTTAGATATTGTGATAGGTTAGATGGAGCTTACAATTTTGTTCCTTGGATGATTAGACTTTAGTTGCTTATGGAGGAAGTTGATCTTTGGGAGTGTGTATTGAAAGAGATTCTATAACCTATCGATCCAACACTGTTGGTCGCTCATTGGAAGAAGGAAGACGCTTATTGGAAGAAGGAACCCATAGTGAAGAGAATCATTTTTGATATTGTAAATGATCATTTCATCTCTTACAGTGCATATAAGATGATAGGTAAGAAGATGCTTGAAGCTTTGGTTGAGTTGTTTCAAAAATCTTGTGCATTCAAAGCTTTGGATTGATTTTGTGCAGGAAGAACCCAGATTGCAGTCTTGTTCAGGACAACAAGAGGAGGTAGAGGCTATTGGTCTCATCGGGAAGATGAAGAAGGGTAGCAAGAAAGGATACAAGAAGAAGAAAAGTATAGATACAAGAAAGAAGGACTCGAGTAAGATGATGTATTACCAATGTCATGAGATGGGGGTGCTTTACTTTTGGGTTACTACTAAAGTGTTTACACTATTTTTGGGAGTGCTCCATGAGATTTAGGGTACATGTTGTATGATTAGCCCTGGATGGTGTGAGATTGATTGTAGCATGAGAGATGGTCTGTGATGGATATACATAGTTGGGATAGCTTGCTTAGTGGATGCTTGGCCTTAAGATGGTGCTAGATTGTCTTTCTTCCCTTAGGCATTGGAGATCTTTTGGTTGTTTGGTGGATGGCTCTTCATTGAGGCCTCGTGGAGGAGCCACTTACTTAGAGAGCTCCCTTTTGGGGATGTGGAGCATTTGGCATCATGGAGGAGGGCTTCAAGCCCTAGTTGGCATGTGGTAGGTTAGTTTGTTATTTGGAGGATAAGAGATGGATCAAGGACACCTATGGATTTGACAATATTCTTGCAGGGGGTAGCTGACCTAGTGGAGTATTTTTGTTTGGAGGATAGATGGAGTTAATGGAGGCTTGCGATGGAGGGGCGTGGACTTACGTTGTGTAGCTACATCACCTTGGAGTCATTATTGTGCACGCCATCGTCATTGAAGGATGATACTTTTACTCTTGAGTGGATGTGTCACCTGTGTTACCTATGACGGCTCTTGTAGGTTGCTTGTAAGGGCTTGGGCCCACATAGTATTGTTGGCTTCCCTCACCTCTTTGTACCGAGAGTAGCGAGGTGCTTTATAGCCCAGTATGGGGGAGATGTTGTCACATACATAAAGTAACACTACAAAAAATAAATAATAGTTAAAAAAAAATTCATGTTGGCCCATAAAATAAAAAAATAAAACCAAATGAAAAGTAATTAAAAATAAATGTTTTTTTTATAAAAAAAAAAAAACCAACATAAATCCACCCAAACTTGCATGTAATTTTTTCTAAAATGTAAAAAGGTTAAGATAAACAAAATTTAAACCTCAAGAAATTGGATCCCTCTCGATGCTTGGTAGATCCGAGTTTAGGATGGATCTATGTTGGTAGATAAATAGAGGAGGAGAGAGTCCTTTTATACATATCATCACATCATTATTTGTATACTTCTCTTTGTACTTGTCTTCTAGGAGAGATTCACTAGGGTTTCCTCATGAACCCTAGGAGAATCTAATGGAAGGGAAGGAGGATGTCTTAGTGGAGTTTCTTGAAGCATCTTGGAGTCCTAACCCTTTGGATCTTCACTTTTACTTGTTATCTCTCTCTCTCTCTTGAGGCATTAGGTTTTCTTGGTTTCTTGGAGTTTCTTGGAGCATCTTGGAGTTGTAGAGTTAGGGTTTTACCCTTGGAGATTGGAGATTAGGGTTTTTAGAGAAAACTCTAGGGTGGATTCGTGAAGAAGACGAGAGGAGGAGGATGTCTTGCCTTGGAGGTTGTGTTAAAGAGATTATTGCACTTGAATCTTCTTTGTTGAGCCAGGGGTTGAATCATCCTTGTAACATTATTATATAGCACTTTAAGTTGGTTATGGTGTTTAAACAACCTAACCCATAACCTTATCATTTTAATATTACATTGGTCTCGTCTCCAACAAAATGACATTGTTAAAGTCACATATAATTTCATGTTATACTTTAACACCCCCTTAACATGAAAATAATATTCTCAACCTATTTCCCCACCTTAACATAAGCCTCAATGCTTTTACAATTCAAGTCTTTTACAAACAAGATTTGAAGATTGCATATGAGTCAACTCCCATGCACTGGGTCGCTTAAGTAAGTAGCCATGGTGCCTGTCAGTTTTCTAGAATACTCGCCTAGGTATTTGATGTGTCTTCAACCATAATTGCTGTTGGAATACTGAGAGGGGGGTGAATCAGTATTCGCTGATTATAATTTTTTTTTAATCAAGAGCAAGTTGCTAATCACTAATCATAGCAGCATATCATCAACAATCATAAAAAGTAACAAGATGCACAGTACACAAGATTTTTACGTGGAAACCCAAGTCCTGGGGGTAAAACCACGGAAGCCTTTTAATAATAGTTGTCCAAAAATAACTGGATGAAAAGAACAACTGTCTTATTATATAGACTTCAATTGTTTTTCCAGCTTCAACTGAAAGGAGGCTACGACCCCCTGTTTTACAGGCTGCAACCTAAAGGAAGCTACCACTCCCTAGTTTTCCGGCTTCTACCGGAAGGAGGCTACGACCTCGTTTCCTTGCCCCTTCCTGCCACCCAGATAAGTAGAATATTGCCGAACCTGTGGACCTGTCAAATACCAAAACCTGTACTCTTTGCTGATATGCCGAACCTGTGGACCTGTCAAATACCAAAACCTGTACTCTCTGCTGATATGCCGAATCTGTGGACCTGTCAAATATCAAACCCTGAATCTGCTAGTGCACACCGTTCACTGCCATTCACAATTACTGAAATATTTCTGCTTTACTAGTGCTGAATATCATCATAGGTTATATGTCAAAGTCGTAGGGTATGAACTATCATCATCATCAAATACCTACAGCATGTAATGTGCATGTAAAAATACTCATTATGGTGCATAGAAGAATGTCATATAGCATGCATCATGTCATCATTATCAAAGCATGTGACATCAAATCAAAGCGCATAGCAGACTGTGCATAACATGAAGGAGTATCATCAAAAGCAAACTACCACATTCACTGTTGTTTGCACATGCTGCTCACACACAGTTTACTCATTCCTGTATAAATTCACTTGTACATGACCATGATGCTGTTCACACCATTGACTGATAAACTTATACTCTACTGCATAGCGATACTTTTCATATATACTATTCTACTTTTACTGTATATCACAAGTTATTATTGTGCATCACTATTTCACCAAATGGAACTGTGCATGCATACCTTGTTTTGCTGTAGATGACCCAAGACTTGTTCATTCATGAGCCGTCCATGTCATTTGTCATTGCTGTGTATTTTCTGAGTGGCTGCCACAATACACAGTCCATCCTTCTTCAATTTGTCTGCTGCTGTAGAATTCCCTTAGTCCATCTTCTCTCGCAATATGTTAGGGCATTCTTCTGCATAAAACTTTTCTGCTATAGAATTGTCAAGATCTCTATCAGCACATACTCTGTCTGAAACAACTCGAGTTTGCTCCCACTAAAATTAGTTTGCTGCTGCTGAAAATCTCAGCTAATATTTCTGAGTCATACTGCTGTAATATCCTCCAAAAAAAAAAAAAACTCTGTCCCTTCAACCAGCGATCATCAATATAAAGTTCTGCTGGCAATTAAGATCTTCCAGGAGCCGAAATGGGAAGAATAAAGATGCAATCTTAGTGTAATCAGGTTCAAACAAAGTGTTCCTGTGAGCTGCTATCATGAATCTTCAGTCCATAAAAAACTCAGTCCCACTCCGTATTTGCAGTTCCTCGGCGTATTTGCAGACCCCCGGCAACAAAAACTTCAGCTAGCGAATTTCCAAAACTCTGAGATAGCCGTGAATTTCCAGAAACAAGTCAGGCAGCCGGCAAGAAACTAATCACATGGATATCAGATCGCAGGCAGCTGGCAAAAATTAAATCACATGGACAGCAGAAAAATCAAATCGCAGAGCTTGTATAGATTGCCGTAAAGATCCCAAAAACAATCGCAGAGCTGGTATATATTGCTGATACAGATCCCAATCAAAAAATTGCAGAGCTGGTATATATTGCCAATAAAGATCCCAATCAAAAATCGCAGAGCTGGTATGTATATTGCCAATCCAAAACAATAAAATCGCAGCTGGTATGTATATTGCCGATCCAAAACAATAAAATCGCAGAGCTGGCCATGAATTTCCAATACTATCAAATCGCAGAGCTCATATAGATCAATCGAAAAGCTAAGGTATATCTACATTTATATGGAGAATTAAGATGAACGGTTTCCTTAAATTAGTGAATAAATTTGTCTAATTTTATTTTAGAATGAACATTTTCCTCATTTTAGTAAATTTAATATTGAAAAAGATATTTTTAAACATTTAAAAATTTTATTATTATTTGTTAAACTATTTAAATAATTATTTTATTTAAAACTTTTTAAAATTTGATTTTGGACTTTTCAATGTTTTATTGAATTAGTATATAAAAATTTTATCTAAAAACCCCTTTTTAATATTTGATTCATTAACACAACTTTTTAATTAAAAAAAATTTATTTATTAACTTTAATATTTTGATTAAACCAACTTGACCACTCTCCAAGAAGTTCAGGGCTTTTGACATTGTCCCAAGGCCTCCAAGGGCTTCAGACTTGGGCTTGGGCAAAGTCAAAAGGTCTCCTCTTGACACAGACAACTACAAACCAAACATTAACCCTTAGGGGCTCCACAAGGGGCACCAAGACTCACTGTTGGCATTAATGACCAGGCACTGTTGGCATCAATGGCAACTTAATCAACAATTGCTTCTTCAAATCCTCCACCAGATTGTTGTTAGCTTCATGTTGAAGATAAAACACCACCCTTGTTATTCATTGGACAATTACATTGCTTTGGTGGCTTGTCATCACCCTTATGCTGAATGTAGAACACTACTCTTGCTGGTCAATAGACATTCACTACATTGAACATCCCTCTTGAAACTACTTTGTTAAATTGAACATTTGTTTAAGGGTTTAAACTTCCACATTTGTTTTTAACTCAAACGGGTATATTTTTATTTTTATGATATTTTGGAAACTTCCTGAAATGAAATAGCAATAGGTAGATCAACCAATTACACTAAGGTTAGAAGATAAACTTCTATAGGACCAAGAATATATTTTTTTTAAGAAAGATAAAAGTTATACATCTTCAACAACATCTCTAACACATATGAACAATTACGGGAGCGGCTAAAAAATACAAGGTTCTCCATTTGCACTGAAGCTTCCTAGAGGCAGAAGGCAGGCTTTATTAGCCATAGAATCTGCTAGGTTGTTCAACTCTCTCAAAATATGAAAAGAAGAGACCCTGACAAAGTATTTCAAGATGTTTCGTATTCGCTGCAAGGTTTTATCCAATGAAGGGTTGTTGAATTGAGAGGCAGAATTTAACAATTTTATCAATATCTCTGAATGCTTGAAAATTTGAATTTCCTTGAAATCAATCTTCTTGGCAATTTGGCAAGCCATGAGAAGGTTGTAACTCTCTGCCTGATTATTTGAACAAGTTCCTAAGCCCCAACAGAAGCAAGAGACTTTCAAACAAATTGGGGAGAAAATTAACCTGCTGACACCTGCTATGCCAGGTTTCCCCTTGGACGTACCATCAAAGAAAATTGAAGCAACTCCCTTACTCTTCCACCAGCAAGAAAATTGTTCTGCAGATAATCTCAAACGCTAAGGAGGAGACGACATCGGTTTGGAGATTTTATGATCTCTACCTTTCGCCATGCACCCCAACCACTCTGAAAGTTCTTGAGGGAGTGTAGAAGAGCAATTACTAACAATTTCTAAAATCTGCATTTTGACTTTAGAGGCAACTTCAAAAGAAGACCACGACCTGGCACTAAAGAGAAGATCATTCTATGCCAGCCAAACCAACCACCAAACGCTCTCTGGAATTATGTGCCAAGCATTATTCCAGCCAACGCTTTTCCCATTGGACTCTGGAATCCTATCCATCCAGGAAGAGAACAATACTGGAACTCAGATGCTAGCAGGAGGTGCGATCTGAAGATCTTGAAGAACCAATTTCCAAACCGCTTGAGTGAACACACAGTCCATGAATAAATGGTCAGAAGATTCTGATGCCTCTTTACATAGTCAGCAACGGAAAGGGCCGAGGAAACCACGTCTAACCAAATTCTCACCAGTCAAGACCTTTTGATGCATAAGAAGCCATGAAAAAAAATTGACCTTTGGCAGGCCGTATGGAGACTAGATCGATTTCCACAACGCAGGGGTAAGCATGGAAGTATGAGAAGATTGTATAGCTGAAAACCCATGTCCAACAGAATATACACTAGATGAACCCCATCCCCATTTATCTTTCGAGGAACGATGAACAAGAGCCAGTCCGGACAAAGCAGTTAGCAAAATTGATTGAGCAGGAATAAACCGAACTGGCATTTGTGGAAGATTCCAACTTACCCAGTTCCCCTTGCAGTCCCAGGAACAAATGCCTGCTAAATGAAGGAAACCTTTGTTAGTCAGCCATAATTTGATCTCAGAAAGCGAAATTATGGAGGAAAGAGGAGGATGCCCAAGAATCTTGTCTTCCCACAGAAAAATTCCTTTCCTGTTGCCTGGAATTCTATATAGATGCTGTTGAATTAGTTTTATTCCTTTCTTGCACAAATTCCATATAGCAATACATCTGAATTTATATTTCTCAAGGATCCACCTTTAAGATATTTCATCGAAAAAAGCTTGCTAACCGAATGATTCTTATCAGCAAAAAGCTACCAAACAAGTTTACCTCCCAAGGCCAGGTTAGCAAATTCAGGATCTCGAATTTGCAATCCACCTTCAGATAGAGGTCTTTTAATAGTCTCCCAGTTGACCAAATGAATTTTATTTTGGTTACCTTTTCCACCATTCCAAAGGAAATCCCTGAGAATCTTGGCTATCTGCACTGAGATGGACTTGGGGGCAAGAAGCAATGAAAACTGAAAAATAGGAAGGGACAATTTTGGCTTTTAATTTGCTCACAACTTCAAGCCAAAGCGAAGGGGAACTAGCTCCCAAGGTCAGGGGGAGACCCAAATATTTGATCATAACCCACTAATCATAACCAGGGAAGCCCAAAGAGTTAGCAATTTGAAACATTTTCAGATTATCCACATTCCACTCATATACAACACTCTTTTCCTTGTTAATCAAGACTCCTGAGATTGAATAGAACTTTTGATGAATTTCATTAAATGCACGAGCAATATTTAAAGAAGCCCCACCAAGGAGAAGAGAATCATCGGCGAAGAGCGCATGATTGATGGGCTCCACTCCTCGAGCAGCCCGAATGCCAGGGATAACACGACAGCCATATCGGCAGATAGTTTTCTGCTTAAAGCTTCAGCCATCAAAATGTAGAGGAAGGGTGACAAAGGACACCCTTGACGCAATCCTCTTGAGGCTTGAAAAAATTCTGTAGGTCTACTGTTGATAAGGGGAGCAATCCAAGGTCTGTGTGTATAGGCTTTAATCAAACTAACAAACTCCACACTAAAGTCGAAAGTGAGAAGAACTTGATAGAGAAAAGAGAGCTTGACTCGATCAAAGGCATTTTTCATATCAAGTTTAATGATCATACCTTTCTCTTTCCTTTGGAAACTGGAATGGATGGCCTCTCGCACTTGGATCACATTGTCTACTAAATGCCTTCCTTTAGCAAATCCCCCTTGCTGAGGAGAGATTAAAGATCCCAACAAAGGCTTAAGTCTGTTTGCTAAAAGTTTAGCTAGAATTTTATAAGAGGCATTGCAAAGAGAGATAGGCCGGAACCTATCAAAGGATGCAGGGTTAACTTCCTTGGGGATTAAGGCTAAAAAGGTAGAGTTGGTAAATCCACCAACTTTAGCTTTCCTATGAAAGGAATAAATCATGCGAAGCAAATCCTGTTTGATAACTGACCAGCATACTCTGTAGAAATGAATGGAAAAACCATTTGGCCCAGGAGCTTTATCTGGTTCCATACCCCAGATAACCTCCACAACATCTTGCTCAGTAAAAGGTTTTACAAGACCAGCATTTGTCTCAGCAGAAATCAAGAATGGAATGAAAGATAAAAATTCAAGTTTGGCTGAATTATCAGTAACGCCATCCTCAGAAAATATCTGTAGAAAATGATTATTAGCAGCCTGTTTAAGATCCAATTGACCCTTGATCACTTCTCCCTCACTAGAAAGAATTTCTGTTATATGATTACGGGAGAGTCTATGAAAAAAGGCTGAATTTTTGCCACCAGCTTGCAACCATAAGCTTCGTGACTTGCGACGCAAAAAATCTTCTTCATGACGAAAGGAATGAAAATAATTTGCTTGTGCAAACTTCTCACTTATCAAAATCGGTTCTGAAATTTCAGATTCCTCCATGCTGAGTTGAATATACTTCCACTTTCTTTTGAGGGGCAACATAAACTACATTTTTCTCTCTCTTTTGGGGTTGTACAGAGTTTTACATCTGGTTTAATTTTTATTGTAACCAAATCTTTTATTGCAAAATGTTACAAATTACAATGGCCAGTTCCAAAGAAGACAGCTATCGCCATTGAATTTATAACAAGCCCAATATTTCAATATAAAAGCTTTTTCAGCAAAACAGATTAAAACTCATTAACACTCTTAACATTTCTCATTGGCAGGAAAGGTGATTCCTTTTGTTTCTGTATTGTTTTGCTAAGTCCTTAATTCTACTACCTTAAAAGATAAGTTTCCCATCCCTTTCATTGATGACATCCTTGATGAGCTTCATGCTGCCACCTATTTCTAAAAAACTGGTTGCTATTATGGTTATAACCCAATTCCAATCCATGAGTTTGAAGATCATAATATCAACTTTCATGCTTATCTTTGTGTCGCTATCCTAAAATAGATATGGAGATAGTCATCTTATCTGTGTGCCCAACTCTCATGTATCATCATTCTTTATATCAGTGTTACCAACATTGTTCGAGAAATATCGAGATTTTCAAGGCAACGATTTTTCATCAAAAAATCGACCAGTTTTTTGCGGAGAAATTGTAGAAAAAACCGTGACTTGATGCAAAAAATCGGTCTGCGTGGAAAGGGACGAAAAAGAGGGGTTTTAAGTTGGTTTTTTGACTGCCTTTTTGCTTATTTGCACACTACAAAGACTGAGAAGAGAGCTAAGGATACCAAGAACACTTCATATTTGCTTAAGGACTGTTTTAGGCATCATTTCCTTCGCCATCAAGGATCAAATTTGAAGATTGGACCTTGCCATTTGGAGTTTTTTCCATAGTTATCAATTGAAGGTTTGTAAAAAAATTTGCCCATCATTTCTCATTTTTCGAGGAGGGATTATTGTTGGTTTGCATTGGCAATGAATTCTCCATCTTCATAACTATTTTTTAAAGGCTCTTAAACAATTTTTTGCCGTTGTTATGTTATTTGCAGCAGTTATGCATGCAAAAAAACCCTTTTTCATTCTTTCTTTCCCTAGGTCCTTATAAATCCTCACAAAAATTTCCATTTATTTTCTCTCATCAAATCAAAGCTTGAATGCTCAATGTATCTTTCATTTCTTGTTGCTTTTTTACATTTCCATCAATCACATATGCTAAAAAATGTTTTTTTTCTTGCCTTGGGTTCAAACTTCATTTTTTCCATATACAAGATGTTGAAGACTTTGGATCCATTTTAGGAGTGGGGCACACTTGTTTACCCATCAATCGACAGATTTTCACTTGCAAATTATGTGGGAAGAGAATGATAGGTGGGATAAGTAGGCCGAAATACCAACTTGCACAAATAACAGGGCATGATGTGGGTCCTTACAACCGAACAACCTCATAACTCATTGCTAAGGCCACACAAGCAATTGAGGGTAGTGGGCTAAATAAACAATAGAAGGAGGCTACGAGAAATCAATTTGCTTCAAGATCCGTGTTAGTAGTGGGAGTGTGGGCTAGTGGGACGAGTCCGAATACCAATACCCACTCCACACAACAGTCCATAATGCCTTTGCCTTCGGCAACATCGCCTTTCTTTGTGCCAAGATGCACGCTTGGTGGACAACCTTCTATAAGGTCCATGGTGAAAGTAAAGGAGAAATCAGAAGCAAACAAACTTATTGGTTGATGCTTGCTATGGAGTGCTATTCCACTCAACTTTGCAAAGAACCCATTTTATGTGTCCATATTTGAGGTGGCTGCTATTGTTGGATCGGGGTTTAAGCCCCCCAGTTATAAGGAGTTGAGAGGGCCCATCCTTCAGGATGAAAATGCCGATTGCACTCACAGGTTGGAGGAGCTTTGAAAATCATGAGACTTAACATGTAATGTGATGTTAGATGGTTGGACCGATATGAAGGGTAGGACCCTTCTCAACTTGTTGGTTCATTGCCCTAGGGGTACTATGTTTATGAGATCCATGGATGCATTAGCACATATCAAAGATGCAACTTTACTATGTGGCTGGTTGGATGAGTTCATCCAAGAGCTTGGGCTGCAACATGTTGTCTAATTCATAATGGACTGTTTTTGAAAACGAAACTTTGGAAGATATTCTTCATTGTATTATTATTATTGTATTTTATTGTACCTCCTTTTGGAGACGTTTTCCCTCCGATCGGGGATGTCATTATTGTAATTGGTCATGTAAAGAGTTGAGGTAAAACCTCCATTGTAAGTCGGGGAAATAGTCCCCAAGAAAATAATGTAAAATGTATTTTCGGTCTCCCACAAGGACAAGTCGGTCCAGACAGGTCCAAAAGTTGGCTTTGTTGGACCAAAAGGTCACACACATGTTCAGTATAAATAGGGAGGCACCCTCCCTCATTTGGACACACTGCAAGCTCAAGTAAGTTCGCTCCAAGGAAGAGAAAGACAAGTTCACTGGTGAAGAAGAAGAAAAAGCAGCAAAAGACATTTTATCTTTGGGTTTTTTATCTTTGTCTGACATTGTACTAAGTGATGAATCTATACTGAAGAAGTTGCTGGGTTTTCTCCCATTTGGGTTTCCCATGATAAAATCTTTGTGTCTATCATTTATGCTGTGCTTGTCTATCTTTCAGTGATCCTAGTACATTATATTAAAGATCTAATATATTTGAATTAAACTTCAAACTCTAACATGGTATCAAAGCCACCCTGAAAGAAGACATTGTGCAACTGCGAAAACTAGGGCTTCCAAGTTCTAGCAATTTTCTCAACAAACTTTCTAGAGATAAGAGCTAGGCTAACTTGCCTCAAGGAGGCACATCTTTTGGTGAAGAAAGATTCCAGATCAGAGAAGTTTAAATTTTTGATTACGGGTCACTACGAGACACTGCGAGAAGGAACTAGGGCATCAAGTTTTTGGAGTTTCCCTCCATAGATTTTGGGGAAGGACCTCACTAGACAACTTGCCTCAAGGAGGCACATCTTGCCATCCAGACATAATTTCAAGATTCCAGACTTGAAAAATTAGGGTTTCTCTATGGAACCCTAGGTCAGTGGAATCAAGGAGCTACTTGGACATCTCAAATTGTTAAGATCTATTTTCTTGTTATTTCCATTTGAGGTTCTCATATCAAAATGATGAATCACACCAAGCTTGAGGACAAGCTTGAAGGAGCTGACAACTTCTGAGCATGGAAATATAGAATCTCTCTTATCCTAGAAGAGATTGATTTGGACAAATATGTCACTGCGGAGATTCCAGAACCACAGGGAGATGGTGCAAAGGCTACTCACAAAAAGAACATGATAAAAGCCAAGAGGATAATTGTAGACTCAAACAAAGATGATCTCATCCCTCATGTCTCATCATTGAAGACCCTGTTACCACCTAAGTTGTACTTAGTGGTTTTTTATCAAGTGAGCCTGGCGAACCGGACAAGGATAACTTGTTCGGACTTCAGAAGACCTTCAATCTTACTTCTGGGAAGCTTTGTTGTACTATATCACATGTTCATACCCGATGGGGGAATTGTAATAAATGTTCTAGCATGTTAGTGTCTGTAAAAGACTCAGTCTCTTAGACTTTATTTGTCAATCCGATCAGCCTAGGGTGTTTTTTCCCTTGGTTATTATTGGTTGTTGAATAAACGACTGACAACTTCTGAGTTTTTCATTCCATACCTCCAAAGTTGGGGTGGTCGGCTTGGCATTTAGGCTTATTGAGGTTATTAGAGTCTATGTGTCAATGTATAAGCATGCTAGGCATCATGGTCGAGTCATATGAACATGTCTAAGTCCCCCTAGGTTTTTTTCAACTTTTTTATTTT
>LPNX010960828.1:177637-252712 GCA_001517045.1 Pseudotsuga menziesii | reverse complement strand
ATGAGTTTTGGTGGATGCTTCAGTCAACAGGTTGAGGTGTCAGTTAGATCAGCTCTTCGATTGACAATTGCACTCAGTGAGACTCAGATCTGGCTCAGTTCAGCTTCAGATCTGCATTGATTAACTCTCCATTAGCTGATTTGGTCTATCTCCTTGGGATTTGTGCGCTCCTGGGCTGGATCTCCTAGTTTTTGTATATATCCAAGCATAAGCCTCCTCTTCCAAGCTAGTTAGAACTGGGATTGAGGTGCTGCTGCTATTGTACTGTCGTTATTGTTCATTTGAAATAAAGAGAAGCTTTGGAGGCAAGACGGTGTTATGCCATTGTATGTGTGGATGATCATTGCCATTTTTTACTGAGGTAACCTGTATCTATGTTCATAATTTGCTGATTGCTTGTGGATTCATTGCTAAGATTAATAATAAGCTTATTATAATCTTGATAGGAAAGGTGCTTTTCAATAAGTTTATTGGCCATCTCTTTCCTTTGATGCATGTTTAGAGATCTAGATTCAACATGTTCTATAAGTTTATATGCATGTTTTTCTGAATCTCTGTGTATGTACTAATCGGATCTCACAAGTATTTCGGCAAGTTTTTTTATTTCAGTTGAGCTATAGGTTCCTAGATTGGAGAGGATGCTGATCTAGTTTGCTTCTTCACTCTCTCCAAAACCTTCCAAAGGCATAGTCCTTCGACATTCCACCTGAAAGCTCCACGGTGGTGTTGAAAAGTTACCAAGGAAGTGTTGTTCGCCTTGTGTTGCCTTGGGGTGGACAAGAACACTTTAAAATGTGACCCCTAGTCATTTAAATTAATACAGTGAGAAGTATTTTATATTTTTAAAGTCACTTTATTAAAAGTTAAGTCATGGTTTATCCTAAGTTCTTATTTAATGATAAAGTCAAGTGAGTGATTAATTAGAAGGGTCTTCACTTTATTAAATGACATGAGGTGCATTAAATGTCATTTATTATTTATTTAATGAGCATTTATTGTGAACCCTCAATCTAATCTAATTTAGACCATTGAATTGAAAGAGGAAGTTACCATGAACAAAAAGGGCTTGGGGAGAGGCAAACGAATTCTATTGTTCACTTTCACAAGAGAGATTTTTGAGAAAGGAGAGAGCAAGAAGAAGAAGAGTGCAAGGGTTTGAAGTGATTTCATTTCTAGAGAAAGAGAAGGAGAGAGAAGGAGAATTCTGCAGGTTTCAGAGGCACAAAAACCAAGGAAGAATCATTCTTTTATTTCAGCAATTTCAGCAAGGCAAACATGATGTTTTCCAGGGCAGAATTTGCAGTTTTTATGGTAGATTTTTTCAGCACATTTTTCGAAGTGATTTCTGCAGAATTTTGAATTTTTTTGAATTTTTTTAAAATATGCCCCTCTAGCAGTACATCTGCACGGATCCGTATAGTCGTACGAAATCCGTACAGTCCGTATGGAACTGGCCGTACGACGCGTTTTTCGAGGCAAGTTGTGTGCAGAATTTTTGCTGGGTTGTTTTTCTGGCATGTGATTCGAGAAGAATAAATTCTGATGTTTCAGCAGGCCATTCAAGGATTGACTGACACGTTTACCAAGGCATTTGGTGAAGATAAGTACTGCTGTAATTTTATTTAAAGTTTGCCTAAAAAAAATAAAAATCTCTCTCTCAAGAACAGGTTTTCCCTTGGGGGTTTTTCCTGGACCATTTTGGTCAAAAATCTGAGTCTCTAAAAATTTCATGTGTGGCTGATTTAATTTTCTGTGTTTGAAAATTTGGCTGTTAGAAATTTTTTGAGTTTATAAAGTTGAATGAATCTCAAGTGTTTCTAAGTTTTCAGTGAAAATTTTAGTTTTTAAATGTACATGCATATCGGGGTTGGGCATTAAACCATATGCAGTGATCTGAACTTGAAACCGGGTTGGGGTTTGAAAATTTTCATGGTATCAGAGCACAGTTAAAGGGCTAGAAATTACACTCAGAAAAGAAATTTCAGCACAGAGCAGAGTGGTGTGTGCAGAGGGTGTGCTTTGGGAAAGTACACCAAGACTGTTTTTCCTAGCAGTGACAGCAGATCAGAGGGAGTACTTGACTTGATACATTCAGATCTGTGTGGTCCCATGTCATCTGTCTCTTTGACTGGTTATGAGTACTATGTCAGTTTCATTGATGACTACTCCAGGAAGACCTGGATCTACTTTTTGAGGAGCAAGAAGTCAGAAGAAGTCTTGAAGAGGTTCCAAGAGTTCAAAGCTCTTGTGGAGAACCAAATAGGGAGGAGGATTCAAGTACTCAGATCAGACAATGGGGGTGAGTATACCTCCAAGGAGTTTGATGAGTTTTGCAGACAGGAGGGGATAAAGAGACAGTTGACAGTTCCTTACACTCCACAGCAGAATGGAGTAGCGGAAAGGAAGAACCGTTCGATAGTGGGAGCAACTAGAGCCATGCTGCATGATCAGAGTCTTCCTTTCTTTCTATGGGCAGAGGCCTGTAGCACAGCTGTTTATGTACAAAACAGGAGTCCGCACCGTGCCTTGGGGTGCAAAACTTTTGAGGAGATGTTTACCGGGAAGAAGCCTGAGATAGGCCACTTCCGTATTTTTGGATGCCTTACATATTCTCATGTCCCTTCTGAGAAGAGGACAAAGTTGGAGGCTACTGGGGAGAAAGGCATCTTTGTTGGCTATGATGAGACCTCTAAAGCCTTCCGCATATACCTTCCTGCACAGAGGAGAGTTGTGGTGAGGAGGGAGGTGAGATTTGAGGAGGAGCGGGCCTTTAGAAAGTCTCTAGAGTCACAGGAGGAGCAGCAACAGAGTACTACTTCACAGGTTACATCATCTCAGAGTTCAGTGAGTCAGGGCACAGGGTTACAGGTTTCAGGGGTGACTGAGTCACAGGTTACAGGTTCATCAGTTTCAGGTACTTAGTCTACAGGGACTTCTGGTACAGGGACAGGTTCACGGATCACAGGTTCACAGATGACACCTTCACGTGATTCGAGCTCTTATGGTACAGGTTCAGGTTCACCAGGTACAGGATCTTAGGCCACAGGTACTTCTTCAGGGAGATAGGTATTTGATGAGGAGGTACAGGAGGAGGGTCTGCCACAGGAAGCTACTTCTAAGAAGAGAAAGCCAAGTTGGCTTAAGGAGCTTGTGAAGGAAGCTGAGGAGTCTGTGGGGCCACCCAAGAGGGAGGTCAGAGAGAGCAGAGCACCAGAGAGGTTTTCCAGTTACATGGCAATGGTGACTAGCTTGCGTGAGTCCGAGCCTTCTACTTATGAGGAGGCATCCCCACATCAGGTTTGGAGAGATGCCATGATGGAAGAGTACAATTCCATCATGAAGAATGGAGTGTGGGAGATTGTTCCGAGACCGGAGGGGAAGTCAGTTGTGACTTCCAAGTGGCTCTATAAAATCAAGTATGCTGCAGATGGCAGCGTCGAGAAGTACAAAGCTTGGTTTGTGGCACGGGGGTTCTCACAAGTAGAGGGAGTTGATTATGATGAGACCTTTGCACCAGTTGCTAGATTTTCTTCGATCAGAGCAGTGATCTCCATTGTGGCACAGATGGGTTGGAGGATTCATCAGATGGATGTGAAGACCGCTTTTCTCAACAGTCTTCTACAGGAAGAGGTTTATCTGGAGCAGCCGCAGGGCTTTGAGATACATGAGAGAGAGTCCCATGTTTGCAGGCTCAGAAGAGCCTTGCATGGTCTGAAGCAAGCCCCTCGGGCTTGGTACTCGAGGATTGATTCTTATCTGCTTTCAATTGGGTTTCGGAAGAGTGAGGCTGATCCCAACCTATATTTCATTGTGGTTGGAAGTGATCCGTTCATTCTTTTGCTATATGTTGATGACTTGTTTATCACAGGGGAGGAGCACCTGATTGTAGCATGCAAGAAAGACCTTGCTTCAGAGTTTGAGATGACAGATCTTGGGCTGATGCATTACTATTTGGGGATGGAGATTTGGCAGGAGGATGGACATGTTTTCCTGGGGCAAGGAAAATATGCTGCAGATATTCTGAGGAGATTTCGGATGGAGGATTGCAGACACATGTCCACACCCATGATCACTAACTGGAAGAAGCTTCATGCTTCTGAGGGAGAGTTGGTGGATCCTACCTTGTTTCGTCAGCTGATTGGATCGTTGATGTATCTGGTCAACACCAGGCCAGATTTGAGTTTTGCGGTGAACACTCTCAGTGAGTTCAATGTGGAACCTAGGAGTGTGCATTGGATAGCCGCAAAACATGTTTTGAGATACCTCGCTGGGACAGTAGATTATGGTCTGGACTACAACAGGTCAGATGGAGTGGGCTTGGTTGGTTTCACAGATTCAGATTGGGCAGGCAGTGTTTCGGATCGGAAGAGCACTTCCAGTTGTTGTTTCAGTTTGGGCTCGGCAGTTGTGTCGTGGTTCAGTCGGAAGCAAAAGTCCGTTGCTTTGAGTTCTGCTGAGGCTGAGTATATGGCAGCCAGTCAGGCTAGTTGTGAAGCATTGTGGCTTCGCAAGTTGATGGTAGACTTGTTTGATTAGGAGTTGAGGCCTACAGTCATTCACTGTGACAATCAGAGTTGCATCAGGCTTTCTGAGAATCCAGTGTTTCATGACAGGTCTAAACATATTGAGATCAGATATCACTTCATCAGAGATTATGTTCAGAGAGGAGCTGTTGAGTTACAGTACATTTCTACTGATGAGCAGGTGGCTGACATTCTCACGAAGTCTTTGGGAAGAGGAAGGCATATTCATTTCAGAGACAAGTTGGGAGTGGTGAAGAATAGCTTCCTCGGTAAGAGGGAGTGTTGAAAAGTTACCAAGGAAGTGTTGTTCACCTTGTGTTGCCTTGGGGTGGACAAGAACACTTTAAAATGTGACCCCTAGTCATTTAAATAATAAAGTGAGAAGTACTTTATATTTTTAAAGTCACTTTATTAAAAGTTAAGTCATGGTTTATCCTAAGTTCTTATTTAATGATAAAGTCAAGTGAGTGATTAATTAGAAGGGTCTTCACTTTATTAAATGACACGAGGTGCATTAAATGTCATTTATTATTTATTTAATGAGCATTTATTGTGAACCCTCAATCTAATCTAATCTAGACCATTGAATTGAAAGAGGAAGTTACCATGAACAAAAAGGGCTTGGGGAGAGGCAAACGAATTCTATTGTTCACTTTCACAAGAGAGATTTTTGAGAAAGGAGAGAGCAAGAAGAAGAAGAGTGCAAGGGTTTGAAGTGATTTCATTTCCAGAGAAAGAGAAGGAGAGAGAAGGAGAATTCTGCAGGTTTCAGAGGCACAAAAACCAAGGAAGAATCATTCTTTTATTTTAGCAATTTCAGCAAGGCAAACATGATGTTTTCTAGGGCAGAATTTGCAGTTTTTATGGCAGATTTTTTCAGCACGTTTTTCGAGGTGATTTCTGTAGAATTTTGAAAAAAAAAAAATCTCTCTCAAGAACAGGTTTTCCCTTGGGGGTTTTTCCTTGACCATTTTGGTCAAAAATCTGAGTCTAAAAATTTCATGTGTGGCTGATTTAATTTTCTGTGTTTGAAAATTTGGCTGTTAGAAATTTTCTGAGTTTATAAAGTTGAATGAATCTCAAGTGTTTCTAAGTTTTTAGTGAAAATTTTAATTTTTAAATGTACATGCATATTGGGGTTGGGCATTAAACCATATGCAGTGATCTGAACTTGAAACCGGGTTGGGGTTTGAAAATTTTCAGGTGGATCTTCAAGGCTACCAACATTTCTCTCCTCCTCTTCCTCCTTCAAAATCAATTCTTTTACCCGGTTACTTTGTTCACAGCTTTGATATTGTTTAGATCTATTATCTTAAAGTAAATTTAACATAGATCTATCTTTTCAAAGCCCATAATCTAGTTCTTGTTCTTAAAAGGTTTCATAAGCATTCTAGATCTAGCTTTAGGGAAATCGTCCTTTTTGCGTGGAATTTTAAAGAGAATTTGTAGCTTGCATGCATTAGATTTCTGTTTTCTGTTATAAAAGATAAATCTAGCAATCAGTGCACATCATATTGGATGCCTAAAGGCAAGTTCACTAGTGAAAGGCAAGTTCACTAGTGAAGAAGAAGAAGAAGCAACAACATAAGACATCTTATCTTTGGGTTTTCTATTTTTGTCTGACATTGTATTAAGTGACAAATCTATATTGAAGAAGTTGCCGGGTTTTCTCCCGTTTGGGTTTCCCAAGATAAAACCTTTGTGTCTATATTTTATGTTGTGCTTGTCTATCTCTCAGTGATCCTAGTACATTATATTAAAGATCTAATATATTTGATTTAAATTTCAAACTCTAACATGGACAACGTTGCGAACTATGTGGCTATTGGTAGCATGTTCATGGCTAGATATCCTACACTATTTTGGACTCCTTGTGCTGTCCATTGCCTTGATTTGATCTTAGAGGATTTAGGCAAGATTGATTGGATCAAGGATTCCATTAATTTGGTGCAGAGCATCACAAAATTCATATACAATCTTGCAGCGGTGCTTAGCTTGATGAGAAGGTTCACAAGTGACAAAGAGTTGGTGCGTCCTGCCATCACACGCTTTGCTACTAGCTTTATTTCTCTTCAGTCTCTCTTGAGTTCTATGTGGGACTTGTAGGCGATGTTCCTTTCACCTGAGTGGCATGCTTTATCATTTAGCACTAGACCAAAGGGGCAAGCCACATTCAGTCTAGTTACATATGATGAGAGCTTTTGGAATGAGGTGAAGGAGGTGTGCACCTTCACTGAACCTTTGGTAAAGGTTCTCTGCTTGGTTGATGAAGAGAAGCCCGCAATGGGCTACCTTTATGAGGATATGGATAGGGCCAACGAATCCATTTGTGCCTATTCTGAGGACAAGGGAGATCAGTTTCAATAGAGACAACAAATGATAAGGGGGGTGATTGATGCATGATGGAACCACACACTCCATCGCCTCGGGTTATACCTCTACCCTGTGTTTGCTTACTCCTATGGCTTTAGATTTGATGGAGAGGTTATGTCTAGAATCTACGAGTGTGTCCAGAGGATGGTGCCTGGTGCAATTGAGTGTACACAACTTTCCCAAGATTTGGAAATGTATAAGAGAGCCATGGGATTATTTGGTTTTGATATAGTAATAAATGATAGGACCAATCCGATGCCAAGTAAGCTTCACCTTGTTTCAATTTTCAAGTTTCAAATTTCAGTTTTTCTTTCTAAATCTTTGTTTTAAATTTTATTGTCGTTTCTCATGTTTCTTTAATTTATTGTAGATACCTGGTGGGAGAACTATGACGGTTGCATACCTATTCTACAAAGGCTTGACATTCGAGTGCTTAGCCAGACATGTAGCTCTTTTGGTTGCGAGCGCAACTGGAGTGTATTTGAAAAAGTACACTCCAAAAAGCGCAACAGGTTAGAGAGTTTCAAATTCATTATAAATTATTAAATTCTAATTTATAATTTTATGCTACTTTACCTTCTAATTTATGTATTATAATTTATAATTTTATAATTTAATATTTATGATCCTCCTACAGGTTGGATACTCAACGCCTTAATGATTTGGTATGCGTCCACTACAATCTCAGGTTGTGGATGAAGCAGTATGAGAGAAAAGTTGATGCGACGATCGTTTCATTGGATGGGATTGACACCACTGCTGCATGGAGGGCGAAGTGTGAGGAGCCTGTTATGGAAGTAGCCCTTGATTGGCTAGAGGTTGATCATTTTACTGATAGCGATCATGGTGATGATACAAAGGCTTTGGATGAGGATATTCCAGTTCTAGAGGAGTTTCACATTGAGTTTGGAAGTGTGCCACAGTCAGATCCATAGTTAGAGTTAGAGGGAGATAGCCTCGGTGGTATCACTGGTATTGGTAGAGGAGTAGGAGTAGGACTACCTCCTCGACCTTCTTCTTCTTCAAGACATCGGTTTCGACCATCTTCTCTTGTTTATGTAGGACATCATTTTGCAGGGTCTTCTTCTAGAGGGCGTCAGAGTCCAATATGAGGTCCACAAGCCTCAAGGGCACCTACTTCTAGTTCTAGAGGAAGGGCCATTTCCACAACGATTACCTTTTCTTGTAAAAGTGGGTTTAGTGAATCGATAGTTTATTTACTTTATTTTATTGTAGATGACTCATGTGTCATGATGATGATCATGAGATACATTTGTTATATTTTTGATGGCTCAAGATTTCAGACACTATCCATTTTTGATGTGTGATGTATCTCTAGACATCTTATATATCTTATATATTGGTTTTCTTTCCATATTCATGTGACATGTGTTTAATTGATGTTATTGTTGCTTTAGATGTTTAAAAAATTGAAAAAATGAATATTTTTGTATTTTTTAAGTTTGTTGATTTTTTGTTGATGTTTGTCGATGTGCTGCCAAAATATCTCTAAGTGATGTTTCCTAGACCCTGTCGATTTTTTCGTTGCGTCGATGTTTGCAACATTGCTTTATATATTATTTCCATTGTACCAGAATCATCTCAATGGTGTAGTTGCAAAGTCTCTACAACTTTCTTGTCATGATTTCTAGTGGCTTCGTAAGAAACTCCCCAATGTCCTCCATTTGAATATTTTAATTTTCTAGCCATATCAAGATCATATTTCTTCAACAAGTATATATGAAGTACATCATGAATTTGTAAATCTGGTGACAAGGCCAATCTATAGCCACAATATCAATGCGCTATAATATCTCAAAAAGCCCACATTACTTGGTAGCCAAAACTTTGTATTTTCACAACTTGTAGAACTTCTTTTAGGCTTCACTTGCAGAAATACATGATCTCTAACTTGGTAAGGTTATCTAATCTCTTACTACCAACATAGTCTTTGGATGATCTTGTGCCACTTTTAGGCTTTGTTTCACTTTTTCAATTACTTCCCCAAGGTTGTGGAGCTTGAAAAATTACTCCAACTGATCGACTAACTGCATTTCCTCTAATACATTGCCTCAAAAGGACTTATAATGTCCATTATTATAAGCAAATTCAACCAAGGTAGGTAAGCTTCTAGATTCCTAGGTTTGCTCATTCCGTACATTTTAAACATATCTTCCAGTACTTGATTCACTCTCTTAGTTTGCATGTTTGATTTAGGATGATGTGCTACATTAAAACTTAACTTGGTACCTAATTCCTTGAATGAAGTAGTCCAAAATCTTGAAGTAAACTTAGAGTCTTGGTACGAAGGCACACCATGTAGTTTCATCACATCCTTAAAAAATACATGTGCAACGAAAGAGACCTTATAGGTAGACCATCACCACATTAAATTTGTTTAGGTAAAGTGACTACGACAAAATGAGTAATGAAGTTGATGTAGGGGCATTGAGCCCTAAGACTCCCAGTGAAAGATAGACTACTGAAGTCATTTGGAGCAGAGTTGATGACCTTGGTGAGAGGAAAGGTGGGTAGTCGAAGCCTAGATAATTGAGGGGAAGACTAGCCAAAAGATTAGTCAAGTTGTGGAAGAAGTCGACGAGAAAAGGGTCGACAGAGGTGTTGGTTAGTTGAAGGCCAAAAGGTGGGAGATCGACGGCAAGTCGAGTCGTTGAAGGAAGAAGCAATGGGAATACAGATTGATTGGTAGGAGAGAAGACGCCGATCGAGACTGACATTGAAGCAGAGGAAGTCAGAGGATGGCCGATGGGAAAAAAATGTCTGACTTAGAGTTGTGACGACGGAAGAGGTCGAGAACACGACCAATCAGGGAAAATCCGAGGAATAGAAAGCCATGCAGTTCCTGAAGTAGGTGAAGTAGTTATTGTAGAAGTTATGGCGGTTGTTGGGGTCACCAGATGGCAGGACATGTCGAGGAGGTTGGAGGTGAAGCATTGAATGCTCATAATTGCATAAGGAAGTGACTAGAGACTTCTAGAAGTAGATTGAGTGGGAACTTAAGGCGGTTAAGGAGGCTATAAATAGAGATCGAAGAAAGGAGAAGGGGTTGTTGTTACCCATGACTATGTTTGCTACTCCAGAGTAATTTGTGTAGAATCAAAGAATAGTCGTAAACAGCTCGACTGAAACAAAGCATTGGATCTGATTTGTAATCAACATTTGTTTTTGTTTTCAAGTATTAATAACAAGGACATTATTGGTGTCGAGATCTCTGTTGTGTGTGTGTTCTTGTGTTTGCTTTTGTTTTGTACTGTGATTTGTAGGTGGGTTATTATCTGTGCTTGCATCATAAGTCCATCAAAATGTCTTTCCATTTCCATTTAGGTATGTGTTATCACACATATATTGCAGCTGGGCTACCATGATGCAACATACAGGTTGATCTCTTTATTTTTCCGAGCTATTCATTAGATGGGGTTATAGCATGGATCATTGAGTTTTGAGCTGTTCAGAGCCAGGACTGAGATCTGCTTGTCCATTGAGATGATTTTAGGGGTGACCTAGTTCATTTGAGCAGAATAGCAGATCAGGTACACAACTGCATATGGGCATATCAGATAGAGATAGGATGTGATACCGGACACATCCATATAGGGCAGTGTGTCCCGTGTTCGCCTGTCCGACATGGACACGCTGACAGAGCGTGTCAGACACGTCTCTACAACGTGTCCCGATTTTGGACACGTGTGTCCCACGCCTGTCAGGACGTGTCCTGAAAACAAGACACATTTTTTGCAGAAGGGATGCCCAAGGCCACTTTAAAACCGAATTTTGACTTATTTTTTGTCATTTGCAATTGTGGATAGAGCTCTAAGAAGTGTTTTGTGTGCAGGTGAAGAAGATTTGAAGGCTTTGTAAATGTTTAATACTAATTACTAATGTTAAATGTGCATTAATTTTGATTTCAATTGAATATTTGTAAAAATTTGGATCTACATGTCTATATTTTTAATATATAAAATTTAAAATTTAATATATATATATATATATATATATATATATATATATATGTCCTGATTCCGGGGGTCACCGTGCCCGTGTTGGACACTCGAATCCTCGTGTCCTTCGTGTCCCATGTCCTCGTGTCAGGTGACTTAGGAGACAAGTATATGCTGAGAGTAGGTATATGGCTCCTTGGTGGATTTTTGCTATTTGATGTATGTTAAACACCTAAGCTTGTTATGTTAGGATGATCATGGTGACCTATACTTATATTACATATATACTAACGCTTAGACCTATGTTGAGAGTGATTAAAAAGTCTAATATTGAAGACTATTGCTTATGCCATGCTTTACACAAATTTTAAACCTTAGTGCTATGTTGGTTCCATGTATCATTTGTTCCCATTCATCCAGTTCATCCATACTTGTTTTCCTCCCTTGAACTGTGTTGGTTGAGACTTGTGAGATTGAAGATCTTTTCCCCATCTTGACCCAAGTGCATGATAGACTCCATGTTGTTATGTGTCTTTGGCTATGAAGTATGTGGCTTGGCCAGTGTGGCCAAGTTCACTGGATGGTTTTCCGTTAGTCCTCAAAACAAGTGCTCCACCCAATAGTGTCTTTAAGCACTAAAGCATTGGAACACAGAAATGTTATATCTAAATGATGCAAAGTTTGAATGTTATAAATTAGTCAGTGGCCAAAGGATGAACACTCATTCCCTGTATAATGTTAGGCTCATTTACCCCCTACAAGGGTAACAGGGTGAGGCAAACCTGTTGGGGCTATGGATGCTCGCTGGTAGCAGGGCTAGGCCTTAGTCATTTACTGGAGCCCAGAAGGCTTTGTAGGGCACCCACCTTTGGAAGTTGGCTATTATCTTGTGTGAAATTAAAAGTTGTTGGAAAAGTCAATGGTCAAAGGACGAACACTCATTCCTTGTATAATGTTCGGCTCATTTGCCCCTACAAGGCAACAGGGTGAGACTAACCTGGAAAGGTTATGTCTTTATCATTTTCTAGAAGCCTAGAAGGCTCTCCAGGGCACCTTCCTTTGAAGGTTGACAAGTGTGCCACATTGTTAAATCTGATATATGGAAACTTGCTAGAGCTTGAAGGAAACAAGCCCATGTACTTTATCCATTTGTGAGACACCACCATCTCCTATTGCTATCTGTCATGCATATGTCATTTTGGTTGTGTGTATTTGTCATCATTCAGAGAGATCACATGGTCAAAACCAACTAGATGTCATCACCCTTTACTTAGCCTTGTTTTCCATCCTCACCTAGCACTAGCAAATTGTTTAAACTTTGTAAGTATGGCATATACAAGAGACTTTCAAAAGATTCAATGATTACTCAAAAACACAAGTATATCTTATTGGTTGTTATTATTATTATTATTCTTGTCACCATGATTTAAGTTGGGTTTTAATATACATCTTGGAACAGTTGTTACCTCGGATGCCTGCAGGTTCAGTTTAATTCAACATCTCACCTTCAGTTTGGGAATTTTGACCTGGTCAACCCAGCTGACCAAGTCAAACACGGTACCCAAGGTAGTGGCTAAAAATTTGACAATGCTTATATTTATCCTAGACATGCCCAAGACCAATACTGCAGTTTTAGTTTTCAGAGTTTGGCCTTAGATTGCATGATCAGTGATTATTATCACTTTATTATTGGTCACATTATATCATTATTGCAGTTATTTTGGTTCTACTAGAGCGCTACAGTGTTCAAAGGGGTATGAGTAGTCACTTATACCATTCTACTATGTCTCTAGATATTCATGTGCAGTCAGTTTGACCTCGTTCTTAGCCTAAATGAAGATATGATGATTTTTTATGATTTTTAGAGGTTGTTATATCAAAAAATGAACTAGGAAATCACTGGGAAAATTGATTTGGCTTGTGTGGTTAAGGAAATGGCAAGGAAACTTATCCAGATGATGTATTGTGGCTCTCCAGACACTTATACACCAATTTTAGTCATCAGTTTGTCCGAGACTATATATTTGGCTCATATGGTGAGGACGTCCCCCAAGAGGCGCCCCTCACCTTGGCTATGTGATGTAAATCATTGTTATATCTTATATTTTGATGTGATAATGTGGCCTAGGGAGAATTGAGCCCCTAAGGTGACCCCCTTGATGAATTATAATGTTATATCTTATGTTATGATGTATTTTGACTTAAACAAGGCATCATTGGGCAAAAAGTGTGCCCCCCTTGATGTAGTCAAGTTGATCCATGTAGTGATCCGTGTATAAGTGATCTCCATTGTTGATGATGTTATAATCCCAACCGTTGGATGTAAAAGTAGGTTAGGGTTTGCGTCTCTCAAAAGCCATATAAAGACGAGACCCCCCCATTGTAGACCATGAGCTTTGGCATTGGAACTTCTGAATAAAGAGATTTTTTTGGGATTCAATACTTGCGTATCTGTAGAAGAATGAATGTGGTGATGATTGAAACTGTTTCTCTTGCATTGAGTTATTCCCGCATAGTTTTCTTGTATCTCCTAGATCCATTTTGATTTGCAGGCAAAGAAGGCGATTTGGAGAGAGGGTGCATTGGTGAATCTTCACCCTGACGTCTGACTTCAAATTGGGTTTTGACATGGAGTGATTATTTCTATATGACTATTCACTTCGTGTGGCAGATCCCGATTTATTTGTCATTATTTATTGGTTTTCCATTTGTGTGGCAGTTAAAGAGGATGCTAGGGTCATTGAGCAAAATGTTTTCATCAAGATCTTGTCCGGATTTCTTGTTTGATCTATGAGGAAGCATCCTCGTCATCTAGGAAGGTATCAACCGATTCCAGGTAAGTTTCTCAGCTTAATTCTCTCTGTTTTAATCATCATGCATTGGCCATCATCTATTTTTACTGAAAAAACCTCTTGTAGAAAGTAGGAAAATTCACCGAGGCATATTGCACTTGGAATCTCAAAATTTGGCGTTCTAGGTTTTGACGACAATCACCCAAAACCTATGTTGCATTGGTCTCGGGGATGGGGGGATGCAAGGGACGCGGGGACGAGTTTTCGGGACGGCTAGAGCGCACCCCCAATTTTTTAGGGGACAACAATTATATAATATAAAATTTAAAAATAATATATATATCTATATATATATATATTATATATTAATATAATTAAAAATAAAAATTATTTACATTGAGATAAAACATAAAATAAAAAATCTTTGCAGCAGAATATTAAAATAGCTTCCATGATTTTTTATCATAAAACAATGAAACATTGAAACATCAAAACATACATGTTTGCAGTGTNAGAACATGATTGCAGCATGAAATTAAAATATCTGCCATGTAAACTTTATAAAAAAACTGAAAAATTCAAAAACATAAAAATTTCAATTTCAATTTAAAAATTAAGAGTTACGAATCATTCCTGAAACATAAAATACTAAAGTCTACAAATGTAATCACATAAATATTTTAGTCTTTAAAGTTTAAAACTTGAAATTCATATGCAAAATGAAGAGTCCATCTAAGCATAAATGAAGGGTAGGGTTTTAAGTTTTTAAATTTTTAAATTTTAATTAAAATTTTTAATTTTTTTATAACTTTTTCTTAATGTACAGGAAAGGGGACGCGTGGGAGTCCCCGATTGGTCTAGGGACTTCGGGGACGTCCCCGAAAAGTCCCCTATTTTTTGGGGTACGTTTAGGGTACAACGAAAAAGTCCCCGAGTCCCCAATGGAGTCCTCGACCATTTGGGGATGTTTTTGAGGAGTTCCAAAGTCCCCGGAACGTTGGAACGCAGGGAACGGGTGAAATTTTAGGGGGGACGGGTCCCCGTGCAACATAGCCCAAAACCCTTCCTCTTTCCGAGGCGTCAGCAACAGACTCCATTTTCCCATCCTGAAGTGGCACTGATCCCCTAGGAAAAACGCCCACCTTGTCTTGTCAACAATTTTCTAAGTGTTTTGTGTTTCTGGTTTTGATTGGATTTTGCATACTGTTAGACCTGTTAGCCAAGCATCAAATCAAGTGTGTTAGAAGCCCTAATTCTTTAATCAAACCCTACCTTGGGCATTTCCCTAATTTTTATATAAATCCCCTGGGGTTCCAGGTTTGATCATTTGAGTTAACACACAAATCCTAGATCTGCTAACTAATTCTATAAGTCACTAAGCTATTAAACTTGAGTAACATTTCCGACACCTGTAGCCACCTTTTACTCGAGTACTCCTTAAATTGTGGCTTCATCCTTAAATCTAAGGTTTACAACTTTCACCTTCCGTATTCTAGTTTCTAGTTTGATTTGGTGATTTAGCATTAGGTCTTTCCTTCTAGGATAGGTCTGGGTCTCCCCCTTTGTCACTTGGGCTTTAGTGACATAAAGAGAAGGATATCTCAACTGGCGTGACAACCTTTCCATCATTTGGGGGTTGGGGTATCCGTAGGTCACGACTTTGGTTTCCTTCCCCTCTGCCATCCTGGATTGGATCAATCCAAGGGGCAATTACAAGATTCATGATAACAGTATGTTGAGTGGATGGAGTAACATTCACTACTTCATAGATTCACCATCTTAGGGATTTTATTGAACACCACCACAATAGAGTTGTTCCAGGGAGGTGACTTTTGTCAAATGAGTAATGAAGTCCATCGAAACATCTTCCCATTTCTATAAGTTATGTTGAGTTGATGGAGTAACAAACCCTACCATGAAGATGAGGATTACCTTATTGTTGTTTTGACATAGAAAACTTCTCATTTCCTTCTTAATATCTACCGTCTTAAAACACTTGTCTGTTGGATGCCTTGATTTTCCACAATAACCACGATCCTTCTTATTTGAGTGCTTCATTCCCTTTTGTTTTTGCTATGAAGGAGAGGGGGAATCCTTTTCGGGACTACAAGAGTGCCTTGGGGAATTATGTTGCTATGGAAAAATGAGTAGTTGATTTTTAAACAAGCTTACTAAGATTTGATAATTTCCCTAATGAAAGAATTACAAAATTGATTGAATCTAGCTTTAGCATATTGAGCAACAAACATATTTTTCATGGAGTAGTTTGTGGAATAAAATACCTTATAGGGAGTTGGAAGATTTTGGGGAACAATATGAATACAATGTGTATATCAATCTTCTTGAATTGGTACTTGCAATCCTCAAATTGCACTCTGAGTTTGTTGAAGCAAAGATAGGTAGTCTTCAATCCTCTTGGAATCTCATGTCTTTGTTCACAGGTTGCAATGGATAGTGAGCAATTGCACAAGTATTTTGGCAATGACAGTGTGGAGTGGTTGGAGAAGCCAATTGTAGATGGAAGCACAAGTTTGGGCAGTAGACTTGTAGGATAGTAGGTTCTTGTGGATGATGTTAAGGGTGGAAATGGATTTTAGTGGGGGAGGATGTAAGGCCCTAACCTTGAAAAGATTCAAGCACCTTTGCTGTATGATCACCTTTGTGGTTGTGGACTGACATGGACATACATGACATATGGTTGATAGTTAGATGAGTTAGCTTTGGAGTGCCTTGGAACATCGACAAGGAACACCACAAACATGTTGGGCGTTATTGCTCAAAGGATGGGTGCATCGCAGGCATTGGCAACGAGCATTTGTTGCATAGGCCTAGAGAAGCTTGGGAGGGTACTTTGTGAGGCAGAGAAAGCTGTTGTGGGCAATGTTGTTTGCAAGCATGCACTATGCATGACAAACAAAGTGAAAAGAATATTTGATTGGCTTAGCTTATATATGATTTGGGCAGACTTGGTTGGGTGCATAATTACTTCGTTGGGCAGACTAAGTTGCATGCACTTGGTTGGTGACACATCGGCTAGGATCACTTGGACGCACATCGCATGGATGGAGTTGGCTTCGTGCACTTGTTGGGTACATTGTTTGGGCACACTTGGGCACAAGGCAACCAAGCACATTTGGAGGCACCTTGTCGAATGCACTTCCTGGGAGTAGCTTGCTGGATGTACTTTGGGCACACTTGTTGACGCACTTACAATTGGCACCTTCAAGTGCACTTGCAATAGGCACCTTCAGGTGCACTTGTGACAGGCACCTTCGACTGCACTTGCGACGTGCACCTTCAAATGCACTTTCCAAACACACTTGCGCGACAAATGTGGACGCGATGGGCATATTTGTGGGCACACAAGCTTTGAACTTACCTGTGATCGCATGGCACAACAAACACGACACCATTGGAGATGGACGTCGACAACAAGTTATGTGGGCACAATTAAGTTGGTGATGTAGGCACTTGGGTCCACCTTAGGAGCAAGGGGCTTGCAAGAGCTTGGCAAGATCATATATATAGGAGGACACTTCATTCTACTAAGGCATTCATTCAAGCTAGAAGCATTCAACTGTAAAGTGCTTAGCAATTTGTGCTAAGTTTGGGCTTGGCACAACAGGTTGACTTTGCATTGGTTGAGTGAACAAGGCAGAAGTGAACACGACTTGCAGGAGGCAGACCTCAAGAGCCTGTGGTTGCTTCAGGGGTTGGATTGATAGTTCTGGGCTGTGGTGCCTTTTATAATTGTAGTATGTAGAAAGAGCTATAGGCAGTTAACCTGGCTCCTCTATTGTACATTGTAACATACTTCATTTGATAAAGTTCAAGGCATCGGCCTTGGGTGCCATTTGCACATGTGCCTTATGTTCTTTTTAGTTGGATGGATGTTGTTATTTCCTGCAATGCTTTGCTAACTGTTGACTTATTGGCTAAGTGAAGTATTGGTTAACTATTAAATATTGTTAAGTATAACTATTTCTGGGATGTTTTAAAGGCTGCGGTTGGAAGCATGCCTAACTTTTGAATGGACTTGGTTAAGTAGGACTTAGTTGCAAATGGCAGATTGTGGTCTAAGGCGATGTTATGGGCAGACCTTAGGCAGAGAGGTGTAGTTTGGTTGTAGTAGGTGCAGGCTGGTCAAGTCCCTGTGGTCGAGGCAGGACAGTGTTGCACAACCTTAGGTGCCAAAATGAAGTTGGGAAACACCCAGGTTCAGAGAAATTTTTCTGGGAGACTGTAGGTCCGTGACAGGTGCTTTCTTCCTTTTTTAGGATGCTTTCTAAAGCAAAGCACACCCCTATTTTCTATTATCCTACCTTCTCATCTTCTCTTGGCTGTACATAAGAGTGCAAGCAAAGGAGACATCCATTAATTAGTGCCTTGTATCTTTTCGATTTCTTGCTTTCATTATTCCCTTGAGATCTAGTTGTTGAGTGCAGGTGCTTGAGACCATTGTACTAGAAGTTAGAACAAGTTTTTGTTCCAATGTTGTGATTGTATCTATCCCATTTGGAGCATAGAGATTGGAGATTAAAGACCTTATGGCTTGTTGATGCGTTCCTACCTACTTGGAACTTCTGTACTGTCCACAGACTCTGAGTAATAAAGTTTAAGTCATCATCATTTTGGCAACCAATGGATGGCTTCTTGTGCTCAGTAAGAATTTCTTTCACTTGTCTAAGACCTGTGTCTTATAATCTACTATAGGTGAAATGTTTACAATTGTTGATGACCTTGTCTATGAGCAATCCTTACATCTTGTATGTTGTCTCTTGATTTGAAAGGGGAGTTAGTGTTGAAATAAAAGGATACTGAAAATGGAATTCTTTTAAAAATATCACTTTCAAGTTTCAGGCATACATGGGACACAATTAACGTTATATTTATTTTGCAGGGACTATTTCTTGGTTCTGTTGGAGCAGCCTCTAATAAAAGTGTACTAAAGAATTTGAATATCACTCATGTCCTGTTGGTAGCAAATGCATTGGAGCCTGCCTATCCAAGGGATTTCAAGTACAAGCAAGTTGAAGGTTAGCGATTCTCCCTACTGCTGTTTTGAGACAGCTTAGTTCCATTTTATCACTTCGTGAGTTTTTTGACTACATGATGGGGTTAGATTCTCTAGGAGTGCATATTATAGTAGTTTGCTGTCATGTCCGTGATATTGAAATAGTCCCCTCTGACTCTTGTTATTGTATCTGTTTATTTATGTAAGCAGCATTTTTTATGATGTCTATTGAAAAATATATGGTATATTATTTCATATTCGTATGGGCTTTTGTGTGGGTTATCTCTTCTCTCCTTTGCATAGGACTAGTATCAATGATGTTAGGGAGTGTTTATCCCCTTTAGGGTGCCATATGTAAGCAAATGACCACATTTTCTGTGCATGTTATAATAGTTTGCTACAATGTTTGTGATACTGAAACACTTCTCTCTTACTTTTGTCAATGGATTTGTTTATTTGTCTATTTTTTTTTTAAAATACTTCTTATCTACAGAAAATATTTACATGAGCAGCACAAAAAGCAGGATATATACAATGGAGCGTATATCTTCTTCCTTAGCACTACTAAAGCAGAAGTAAAATCAGAATATGCTATTGCATCTAAAGACTGCAATCCTCGCTACACAAAGAGAACAAAGAGCTTTTGGCCAACAATTGCATATGTTTTTTTTTGTGAATTCAGAAACTAATCTATTGAAGAAAAATAATAGTACAAAAAATGGTACAGAGCTGAGAGTCTGTCCTGCTGAGAGGCAAGAGCAAAAAGAAAGGTCCAGTCTGCCTTAGAAGGAGTGACAGACCATAATTGTCTACAAGATCCTCCCTTGGTGAGGGAAAATAGATCCAAAGGAGATGAAACTTAAAGTTTTTACAAAAAAACATCTTAAACAGCCTAATGTTTATAACCTGGTATAACCAGAGTTCCTGAAACATCAAAACTTAAAACCAGAAGCAAGAAACCTGGACTAAAGCTTGGTGTAGGGCTCCTCAATAATGGGAGTCCAGAGGTTCGTGCTTCGCTGCTTGCCTGGATCGTCCTTGTCGTCCGCTTCACTGCTGGGAGCGTCCTCATCGCTGGAATATTCACAGCTACTTGAGGTGTCTTCATTGCTGGATGGCGAACCCTTGATGGCGATGGGCTTGGTTTTCCTAAAGGCAACCATGGTGGTGTTGCTTTTACTTGCTCAAGTGGTTGTTAGTCTGCGCTACGGAGGAAGAGATGGGGGATCAAAGTCCATAGGTACAACAGGGCTGCCCACAAGGGGAGTGGCTGCAGGAATGGATGGGGGAGCTTGAGGAATTGAGAGAGTCGGAGGTAAAGGAGGGGCAAGAATCCCAGAGTCGACAGGGGCGACGTTGGGGAGAGAGGCGGGGGGAGGAAGAGTGGAAGAGCGGAGGAGGAGACGACCCAATAGTTTCTTCTGCGTTCAGTGGTCCGACTAGCAGTTGAAAGAGAGCCATAAAGCTCATCTTCCCAGTCGTCGAGCATAAGGCGAAGGGAGGCCAAAATTTCTAAGTCATAACCCTCTGCGCTAGCCTGAGCATTGAAGGGAATGGGACGCTGCGTATGGGCGCCTCTACCAGCTCGTTGGCATCTTGGCCTTCCTCTCTGCCGACGCGACATGGCGTAGGTAATAACCAAAGAAACTAGAATCAAAAGAATCACAGAGAGCTCTGCCAGGTGAGCTGTAGGGGAAGAATGAGCAAGGTGACGGAGGTGGAAGAATTTCGGGCAACTTCTGCATTTAGCGCGGCAACACACAGTTCTATATGCATTAAGGCTGGCCAACAAGGAAGTGACGTAGTTGTACGTTCCATCATTTGCAGGGATGCCACGTACAACAGGGGAGTTAAGGAGCGCAACCATCAAGGGGGAGGGCGGCCAGCTCAAGGCAGACTAAGTAATAACGTTAAACGGGTGACAACGAGGCATGGTTGTGGGCCTCGTCAACTGGGCCCGGATTGGTGGAAGACACGTTGACACTCTCAGTTGGGGAACAATTGCATATGTTACCTCATCCCTCCACATGGTATAGAAATAAGACATAACTGATATCATTCTAAAAAACAGACATACAACCGATTTTCTAGAGGGTATACGGAGCTGGGATCCTCATACAATGTAGAAGGGCAGACCAATAGCTGCAATCATCGAGTAGAGCTGCCCACCAATGAATCCTTCCTTGCAGAAGAATTAAATAATGATCCTGAACATACTCCCAACCATTCTTCACAAGGGACAATCCCAGAACATGTGCTTCACTTACTTAGAGCATTGGCAAAGAGGACATAAACCATAGAAAGCACTCTCTTTGCCAACCTGGCCATGGAGGGGAGCCCTTGATAAATAACTAGATGCGCAAAACCCACAACTTGTAGAAGTGTGTTATCACCCGCCTTGTAGTTGCCTGTGTGAGGTGGATCCATGATGGATGGTAGAGGGGCAAGCAACTAAGGGGTGGAACCACGACTCCCTAGACTCCCAAATGGATGGTTGCACGCCAATCAAGGTAGTCTTCACTTTATGTTATCCTAGTCCAAGACAACAATGGCGGAGACCCGGATCTGCTCCCGACAGGAGAGATCGGACCTAGACACCAGAACAGATCAAATGGGGCTTTAAGGTATGTAAGGTGCAAGGTAAATGGAAACCCTAGCTCTAGGGTTTAGGTACTAGCAACTGATGGAGATGACCACTGTCTTGGGAAACGTAACTGTGACAGGGTAAGCAAGGATAGAGTTGGGACTGTCTAGTACCAAGGAGACAAACTCAGTGAAAGATAGGTAACTTGATTTGTAAATGAATGTTGGCAAAGGGAATGGGAGTGAGGTCAAGTTAGGGCTAGCGCTAGCTAGGAGATCAGTGCCTTATTTGCATTGGACAATGGAGTCAGCATCAACCCAACATTTCAGTGAAAGCAATTGGGACACACCTTCATCTATGGACCTAGAAAATAGTTGGTCCGGAGAAGCTAAGGTACAGGAAAAACCAGCTCAATGGAAGGCTAGCGCTAGGGCTTGGAAAGACAGATTTGCAGTTCTAGGGTCACCTGGAGGCTAATAACTCAACGTTGAAGGAGAAATGAGGTCAGGGTGACCTGATCTACAAGCCCAATTCATAAAATCAACAGAAAAATCAGATCCGGACAAAGTCAAAATTTGATGAGGGGCTAGGGGGGCTGAAAACCAATTTTTCAGATCTAGGGAAAACCGGAAAAAACTAGCTCAGCGTTGGGGGTGTTCTGGAATGCTTAAACCCTGATTTATCAGCCTATCTTGTCAGATTTCAGAAAAAAGTCACTTCCGGAAAAGTCCAATTTTCAGTAAGGGCGCTAGGGCTGTTTTAGTCAAAAACTTAGATCTAGGTCAAACAACCAAGCATTTGGACAACGTTGGGGTTGATTTGCACTGTGTGGGACCCGATCTATTCGTCTGTGAAGTCAGAATTCAGAAAAAATCAAAACCCTAGCAGGTCAAATTTTCAGTGGGGGTTATGTAGTTTTCTGGCAAAAAATCAGATCTAGGTCAAACCAGCAGGAGTTTGACCAGCGTTGCGGTCAAATTTTCAGTGGGGGGTTATGTAGTTTTCTGGCAAAAAATCAGATCTAGGTCAAACCAGCAGGAGTTTGACCAGCGTTGCAGTTGATTTGGTGAAGGGGAGGCCCGATCTATGAAACCCATAAATGGTTTGGCCAAAGATCGGACGATTCCCAGATTTATTGCTTTTTAGGGTTTTTAGTATTTTAGGAGTTTTCAGAAAAATTTGAAGTAAAGCAAGGTACAATGGAATAAGATCTGAAAAGAAGAGACTTACCTGGAAAAGCTTGTAGAATTCTTTAACAATGATGATCTTAGCTATCCCAATCAGTTCTGGAAGATCTTCGTGATTTCTATGGCATATGCAAGCTCCAAGCCACCAATGTTCCCGTACCCTGCATGAGCAAACGTCAACCATATCAGATTTGCTAATACAAGATAAAGAAACTGAATGCTACAAGAAAGTAAAACGAAGTAATCATAGATCACAATGAAACTAATGAAAACCACCTGATCCAAGACGAAGAAAACCGAGCGAGTTGAGGTGCCCCTACAAAAACGCTTCAGCCAAAACGCCCTCCTGTAGACAAAAACAATGATACCAAAAAATATAGATCTCACAAGAATTTCCACAGTGCTAGGAAGCTGAAGATTTTCCAATCACCATTTGAGAACATCAAATGCAAAGTAGATCCAGAAAATTTCCACAAAAAAGTCTTTCTATTATTCAAATCCCAGAGCCAAAGACCCCATACAAATGAGAAGCTCTCTCATTTAAATAGAAATGAGAGAACCACAATCATAACCGAAGCCTAACCACTTTCAAAACGAGTGGCTAAGATTAAAAGATGAAATGTTCTAATCAATGGTTGAGATGAGCTCAACATACAACACAGGGATCAATATAACCATAATTTACTAAAGTGGACTAAACCACCCATAAAAAGGTAACCCACTCAACAAGAAATAAATGAAAGCACATGGTGGGTCCAAGGAGTGTTTGACTAACTCCCTCTGGGTGTCCCCATAGCACAATAAAATAATATAATAATTTAATTCTTTGACTTTATGCCTTCTTGAGGAAATCGTGAGCCTTCCAAAAGCTCCCGAAAATAATATAAAAATGCCCAAAAATAGGTGTGGGCCCCATCAGGTGCTACAACTGCTGGAGGTGTGGAAGACATCACTCTCATCATTGTGACTCATCCCATGCCATTTCTTTACCTCAGTAGCCCAAATCGATTTCTTCAATAGCCATTTAATCATTTTTAATCTGCCTCGGGAAACGTGATCCTGCCAAAACAGCCTCCTAGGGTGCCTACGTTGTCAAACTAAGCCCACCAGGCTCTCTGGGATGGGCGTACAATGGTACAAACAAGTGGCTGCACCCCCTATGCCCATACAACGCCCTAGGAGATCCAACTAAAACATCTCCCTGCTCAAACATATCAACCTGTGAAGAAAAACTGCATCATAGATGCAGAATGAGCCTAATCATATCTATAAGTGCCCGGAACTGGAAATAAACTGTCTCATTAGACTCAGAGAGTCCAAATCCATCTAAGGTGTATACTCATACCCCTCATAGGTCTCTATCTGACCATCAATCATATCCAATAAACAATATAACCATCTGTAACTGATTAGACACCAATAATAACTCAGACTGTCATCCATCTGCTGCAAGTGCAATAGGCTAAGACATGCTCTACAACTCATTTAAGTAACAATTACAACAAGTAGCATTCATTTCACTGGCGGTACATCAACCAATACATAAATAAGGCTTTATTTATTATTACTCAGACTTAGACTTTCAAGAATATACTCACTTCATAGCTGTAGTCATTTTGCTAGTGAAGGGTGAAGGATGAAATTTACAAGGCTTAAGGCAAAGGATGACTTCCTACTCAACATCATGACACTTCAGATATGGAAAGGGAATACTCACTATAACCAATGTCGGACAAACAACAACACAAGGAATGGCAGTGCCTCACAAATGGGTGAGTTGTTTAGAGAGTGCTTATTCAACTTAGGCATCATGACTACATCAAGATTGATCCAAGTTCATTAGGACCATCATTTTATTCCATGGCCTTTTTGGCCTATATGACCCTTTGGGACTTCACCAGTGCTTAAAAGCACAGCTAATTGCAGGTTTCATCCGGGACATATTTATTTTTATAAGGTCAGCAATATTTGGATACAACGTATTTTTAACCATTTTTTTTTTGGACCTTTTCCTATACTCTTCAAGGAGTATTTTAGCATTTCATTGCTCTTGCCCTATTTACATATGTTAAGAAACACAGTTTTATAATTTTGATTTTCGATGGGTGCATTTTCAATATTTTCAATACAAGTAGTACATGAGCTTTCAGTTTTAGCCAACAACATCTCAAGTGACTAGGGGGAGTTCTGCACAGTGCCAAACATCGGGACAACTGGCCATAATGATTTAGGCATACTATCGAACTTACCAAAGGCAAGTTTTGTCACCAACTCAGAGCCGAGACACAATATAAACAGGGAGGTTTGTCCAACAAAAGTTGTAGCGGGGAGAAAGATCCTCCATGCCATAAGTCAAGAAGTCAGTTGGGTTGAAAACTAAACTGGAAGGTAATGGATGGGTGAAGACAATGAATGATGGAGCCAACACTAGCAAGCCAAAACAATAGTGGGAATGACTCCCTTTATTCTCTGTAAGGAGGGTAAAACCAAATAGTATAGATCAAGAACTTCCAAGTCTAAGTAAGGACATCAATACATAGTACAAGATACAACCAAGTCCATATAATTATGACCGCTAGATCATGATACCACAAGTCAATACATGTCACAAAAATCAGTATAAGAGCAATAATATTCATAACACAATATAAAATGCTGAGTCATAACCATGCAATATAATCCATCTGAGACACCATCTGTCCAATGAGAAAGAACTAACATAAAACTGGGCATCAATGACTGCTTTGAAAATAACATAAATGGCTACATCAGTCCTCAAATTTGAGTGTCCTGAGACTCAGTCCTGACATGGGAGAGTACAATAGTCCTCTAATATAATAATGATCCATCAAAACTGCTCATCTCAGCATCTCATATGTAAGAGATCTGGCTGAAAAAAGTATCATGTCTGAAATATAGAATATGGTAGCCTGGCTACTATATATGTGATAACATCTCGCTCTAGCTGGGACAAGGGCTTTGCTGAAAAGAGCGCTTGAGAACCTCAGAATCTCTGGTGCTCGCACTCTGCTTGTCACATCCTCGATCAATCCATCCAGCTCTGCAACCGCTACCAAAAATGCGCCTGACTACCTGCAGCATATCCAGAGCTATACCAAACTCACAGACTGGTTGTCAGAACAATATGTGGATAATATATAAAAAAAAAAAACTACCGAAAGTAAAGATGCATGAAACCGAAAAGTAGAAAATAAATCTAATATATAACCATAACTTTCAGTAAAAGTTTGATTTTTTATTTGGCAGGAAAACAGAATTACACTAAGAGCTTCAAAGGCGAGCTTCAAGCAAAGATGCAAGATTCTACACTACTGCCGCGAAAGGCTTATTTAGGTCCTACCTACTCTACCCTAACTAGTTTGGACAAGTGTTAGGTAAAATCATAAATCCAATGTAACCACTTGCTGAACGAATCTAATGATACAACAAGTCGAAGATGGCTTGTAAGTAATGTGAATGAAAATTGAATCCATTATAACTTGTTGTTTGAAAATCGAAGAAAGGTATGGTTAAAGAGAAATGAAGTCATGCCAGGGATGAGATTTACTTTCTAAAAACTCATCTATTAAGATGCTGATAGAATCATGAAAGGTATGCAAGTTCGTTCTTGATGGAAGAAGACAATATGATTCATGACTCGGCCACTCCAAACAGTTCTTTGTTTCCTCCTCTACCCTACTAGGAGATTCAATTCTATTCACTCCAGAAGAAATGGGAGAATCAGATGAGGACAAGTTGTAATGCAATGAAACTGTGAATGAGATCAAGCCCATTTGTTGTTTAAAAATGGAGAAAAGATGAAATTGATCTTTATACACCTTTTCCAACCATCCATAATACAAATTTACAAATTGAAAAAAATTATTCATTACGGATGACTGAGAAGAGACATGAAGTGCCTTTTCCCCAATTTCGTGATAATGCTTAAACTCCTGATTCAGAATTTCGAAAGTAACAACTTGATTAAACGACAAACCCATACAAGAAGACTTGAAGAGTTGGGACGGGAGGGTGGATTGAAAATTTTCTCCCAGACTTGGAATAATTGATCTCGGAATTTGATGATAGGAAAGAGCTTTTAAATTAATTCCAGGAGTGATTTCAAGATTTGAAAAAAGGTCAGTATCCACACATTGAACCAACATATTCTGATTAAGGATTGGCTGAAGAATTCCACTGATACTATTAGGACAAGGATCCTCATTGCAATGTTCTTGATCAAGTTCACTTACAATCGTATCATCATGTGATTGTTTTTCTTTAGGCTCTAGATAAGGAATAACACCAACAAGGTCAGTTTCAGTTTCCCTATCCCTCTTACAGGCATGATCTTCAATCACACTATGACCACAAGATTGTTCTTCAACAGAAGTTTGATTAATTTCAACCTTTTCTTCTTCTGTGCTGATATGATCAAGGTCTGAATCAAGATTCGGATAGGTTGGATACTGACTCAAATTATCATTAATTAGGAAATGACTATGGAGTTGCTCTTTTAAAAACTCTTTAATGACCTCACCTATGGAAGGCTCAACTAAAGATGTTTCTTGATAGAGATCATTTTGCTCTCCTTCTTTATTTGTGCCTTCCTGAGCTAACGATGACAAGATTTTAATACGTTCCCCTTCTATATCAATATCAAGGTCATAATCCTGAAGGGTTGAGATTTGATCATTGTCACTCTTTTGCATCGAAGATTCATTCAAAGGAATGTCCACTGTTGGATTGGGAGAGGAGGGATCAGTTTGATGAGGAATATCGTTAGTTATCTCATTATGGTTATGCTGATTATCTTTATCAGATTGATCTTCAACAACACAATCATTATTTGGATGTATGGATTCATCAATGCTTTCACCCCATTCTTTTCTTAATAAATCGGTAAACATGTCGTATCCGGTGATGGATCCTAGTGCTAACGTGTATAACCAATAATCGGCGTTACCTCCTAAGGATTCACAAAGGGCTCGCATATAGACATCTTCATGTTCTGGACCCATGGATTCCCTATAACACCAACAAGCATCCAAGTGGCTTTCAATTGACTCGATTGAATTTGCAAAGAAACGAGGCAACCCTTTAATGTATCTTTTTGGCATAGGATGAGGTGCCTCATATATTCCAGAGAAATCCAGATGAGATAGAAGTTTCCTTTTAAGCTTGGTTGGATTTTCCTTGATTTCATTGAAAAATTGGACGAATAAATTCGAGTTCATTGTGATTTATGAGATGTTCTAGGAACTTAAGATTAATACGTTGGGTACGATGCTCAGTGGAGTCGCGGGGTGGAGTCGCCAAGTGAACCACACAAGTAATTCACCAATAAAAGACATGTCGTAGGGAAAGGTGAGGTAAGTTAAACCAAGGTAGGCCTCTACCTCCCCGGCAACGGCGCCAAAATGTTATCACCCGCCTTGTAGTTGCCTGTGTGAGGTGGATCCAAGATGGATGGTAGAGGGGCAAGCAACTAAGGGGTGGAACCACGACTGCCTAGACTCCAAAATGGATGGTTGTCACACCAATCAAGGTAGCCTTCACTTTATGTTATCCTAGTCCAAGACAACAATGGGGGAGTCCCGGATCTGCTCCCGATAGGAGAGATTAGACCTAGACACCAGAACAAATCAAATGGGGCTTTAAGGTATGTAAGGTGCAAGGTAAATGGAAACCCTAGCTCTAGGGTTTAGGTACTAGCAACTGATGGAGATGACCGCTGTCTTGGGAAACGTAACTGTGACAGGGTAAGCAAGGATAGAGTTGGGACTGTCTAGTATTAAGGAGACAAACTCAGTGAAAGATAGGTAACTGGATTTGTAAATGAATGTTGGCAAAGGGAATGGGAGTGAGGTCAACTTAGGGCTAGCGCTAGCTAGGAGATCAGTGCCTTATTTGCATTGGGCAATGGAGTTAGCATAAACCCAACATTTCAATGAAAGCACTTGGGACACACCTTGATATATGGACCCAAAAAATAGTTGGTCCGGAGAAGCTAAGGTACAGGAAAAACCAGCTCAATGGAAGGCTAGCGCTAGGGCTTGGAAAGACAGATTTGCAGTTCTAGGGTCACCTAGAGGCTAATAACTCAGCGTTGAAGGAGAAATGAGGTTAGGGTGACCTGATCCACAAGCCCAATTCAGAAAATCAGTAGAAAAATCAGATACGGACAAAGTCAAAATTTGATGAGGGGCTAGGGGGGCTGAAAACCAATTTTTCAGATCTAGGGAAAACTGGAAAGAACTAGCTCAGCGTTGGGGGTGTTCTGGAATGCTTAAGCCCTGATCTATCAGCCTATCTTGTCAGATTTCAGAAAAAAGTCACTTCCGAAAAAGTCCAATTTTCAGTGAGGGCGCTAGGGCTGTTTTAGTCAAAAACTCAGATCTAGGTCAAACAACCAAGCATTTGGACAACGTTGGGGTTGATTTGGACTGTGTGGGACCTGATCTATCCGTCTGAGAAGTCAGAATTCAGAAAAAATCAAAACCCTAGCAGGTCAAATTTTCAGTGGGGGGTTATGTAGTTTTCTGGCAAAAAATCAGATCTAGGTCAAACCAGCAGGAGTTTGACCAGCGTTGCAGTTGATTTGGTGAAGGGGAGGCCCGATCTATGAAACCCAGAAATGGTTTGGCCAAAGATCGGATGATTCCCAGATTTATTGCTTTTTTAGGGTTTTTAGTATTTTAGGAGTTTTTAGAAAAATTTGAAGTAAAGCAAGGTACAATGGAATAAGATCTGAAAAGAAGAGACTTACCTGTTAGTTCTTACCTGGAAAAGCTTGTAGAATTGTTTAACAGTGATGATCTTAGCTATCCCGATCAATTCTGGAAGATCCTCGTGATTTCTATGGCATATGCAAGCTCCACGCCACCAATGCACCCCTTACCTTGCGTGAGCAAACGTCAACCATATTGGATTTGCTAATACAAGATAAAGAAACTGAATGCTACAAGAAAGTAAAACGAAGTAATCATAGATCACAATGAAACTAATGAAAACCCCCTGATCCAAGACGAAGAAATCCGAGCGAGTTGAGGTCCCCCTACAAAAACGCTCCAGCCAAACTCCCTCCTGTAGACAAAACAATGATAGCAAAAAATATAGATCTCACAAGAATTTCCACAATGCTAGGAAGCTGAAGATTTTCCAATCACCATTTGAGAACATCAGATGCAAAGCAGATCTAGAAAATTTTCCCAAAATGTCTTTCTATTATTCAGATCCGAGAGCCAAAGACCCCATACAAATGAGAAGCTCTCTCCTTTAAATCGAAATGAGAGAACCACAATCATAACCGAAGCCTAACCACTTTCAAAACGAGTGGCTAAGATTAAAAGATGAAATGTTCTAATCAATGGTTGAGATGAGCTCAACATACAACACATGGATCAATATAACCATAATTTACCAAAGTGGACTAAACCACCCATAAAAAGGTAACCCACTCAACAAGAAATAAATGAAAGCACATGGTGGGTCCAAGGAGTGTTTGACTAACTCTCTCTAGGTGTCCCTATGGCACAATAAAATAATATAATAATTTAATTCTTTGACTTTATGCCTTCTTGAGGAAATCGTGAGCCTTCCAAAAGCTCCCGAAAATAATATAAAAATGCCCACAAATAGGTGTGGGCCCCATCAGGTGCTGCAACTGCAGGAGAAGGTGTGGAAGACATCACTCTCATCATTGTGACTCATCCCATGCCATTTCTTTACCTCAGTTTCCCAAATCGATTTCTTCAATAGCCATTTAATCATTTTTAATCTGCCTCAGGAAAAGTGATCCTACCAAAACAGCCTCCTAGGGTGCCTGCGTTGTCAAACTAAGCCCACCAGGCTCTCTGGGATGGGGGTACAATGGTACAAACAAGTGGCTGCACCCCCCTATTCTCATACAACGCCCTAGGAGATCCAACTAAAACATCTCCCTACTCAAACATATCAACCTGTGAAGAAAAACTGCATCATAGAGGCAGAATGAGCCTAATCATATCTAAAAGTGCCCGGAACTAGAATTAAACTGTCTCATTAGACTCAGAGAGTCCGAATCCATCTAAGGTGTATACTCATACCCCTCATAGGTCTCTATCTGACCATCAATCATATCCAATAAACAATATAACTATCTGTAACTGATCAGACACCAATAATAACTCAGACTGTCATCCATCTGCTACAAGTGCAATAGGCTAAGACATGCTCTACAACTCATTTAAGTAACAATTACAACAAGTAGCATTCATTTCACTGGCGGTACATTAACCAATAGATATATAAGGCTTTATTTATTATTACTCAGACTTAGACTTTCAAGACTATACTCACTTCATAGCTGTAGTCATTTTGCTAGTGAAGGGTGAAGGATGAAATTTACAAGGCTTAAGGCAAATGATGACTTTCTACTCAACATCATGACACTTCGAATATGGAAAGGGAATACTCACTATAACCAATATCGGAGAAACAACAACACAAGGAATGGCAGTGCCTCACAAATGGGTGAGTTGTTTAGAGAGTGCTTATTCAACTTAGGCATCATGACTACATCAAGATTGATCTAAGTTCATTAGGACCATCATTTTATTCCATGGCCTTTTTGGCCTATATGACCCTTTGGGACTTCACCAGTGCTTAAAAGCACAGCAAATCGCAGCTTTCATCCTGGACAGTTATTTTTATAAGGTCAACAATATTTGGATACATCATATTTTTAACCATTTCTTTTTTGGACCTTTTCCTATACTCTTCAAGGAGTATTTTAGCATTTCATTGCTCTTGCCCTATTTACATATGTTAAGAAACACAGTTTTATAATTTTGATTTTCCATGGGCGCATATTCAATATTTTCAATACAGGTAGTACATGAGCTTTCAGTTTTAGCCAACAACATCTCAAGTGACTAGGGGGAGTTCTACACAGTGCCAACCATCGGGACAACTGACCAGAATGATTTAGGCATACTATTGAACTTACCAAAGGCAAGTTTTGTCACCAACTCAGAGTCAAGACACTATAAACAGGGAGGCTTGTCCAACAAAAGTTGTAGCGGGGAGAAAGATCCTCCATGCCATAAATCAAGAAGTCAGTTGGGGTGAAAACTAAACTGGAAGGTAATGGATGGGTGAAGACAATGAATGATGGAGCCAACAGTAGCAAGCCAAAACAATGGTGGGAATGACTACTTTTATTCTCTCTAAGGAGGGTAAAACCAATGAGTATAGATCAAGAACTTCCGAGTCTAAGTAAGGACATCAATACATAGTACAAGATACAACCAAGTCCATGTAATTATGACTGCCAGATCATGATACCACAAGTCAATACATGTCACAAAAATCAGTATAAGAGCAATAATAACCATAACACAATATAAAATGCTGAGTCATAACCATGCAATATAATCCATCTGAGACACCATCTGTCCAATGAGAAAGAACTGACAGAAAACTGGGCATTAATGATTGCTTTGAAAATGACATAAATGCCTACATCGGTCCTCAAATCTGAGTGTCCTGAGACTCAGTCCTGACATGGGAGAGTACAATAGTCCACGAATATAATAATGATCCATCAAAACTGCTCATCTCAGCATCTCATATGTAAGAGATCTGGCTGAAAAAAGTACTGTGTTTGAAATATAGAATATGGTAGCCTGGCTACTATAAATGTGATAACAAAGTGTTCAACAGACTGCACACTATGTCATTGCCACTGGCCAACCCACCTGTCCTCCGGATCTATGGACAGCCAACGTGCATTGAGGACAGGGGCTAGCAGTAGCGCATTATATGGATGGAAAAGGGAATATAACCTCCGTGAGTCATACTGCTAATGGGGGTGATGAAGACTCCATCCCCAATCCTGCCACAATGGCCATGGCATCGCAATATTAATCTTGGACACATCCTCTTGTGGGATAAGCCCAAAAAGCTCAACGATGGTTGGTCTGAGGGAGGCAAAGCATGCTCATGTGCCAGAATACACCAATTCTTCTAAGAACGTGACACTGATAACAATGTATGGTGTATTATTTTCGATTTATAGGCCTTTTGTGTGGGTTTTCTCTCGTCTTGTATACTCATCGTTACCCCCCTTTTTGCATGGGTGTCCACTTGTGATTCGTATCACAATTTGAATAGGAGTGACATGTTCATGCCTTGGTTGATGATGATGAATGAGGTGCATGCCCATGGTGTTTTGCTTGGTTACTTGTTTTGTCATGGATGGATGGCCTAATTGGATGCTTGTAGATATTGATGATGATGCCCTAGAATATGGTTTCTTCTTATGGCTGAAAGGTACAAAAATTCTAAACTATTGAGAGTTTATGACTGTTGGTTTGAATGGAAGCAAACAATGAGGGCATTCATCTAGCCTTTTCCATGGCAAATCTGGGCTAATGGTGGGTAGACCTATCATATTGTCATCCAGAAATGAACAACAGTGATCATACCTCTGAAAAATGTAACATACAGCCCTTTTTGTCACCTTCTAACAGCAGTAAGCAACATCATTTCAAGATCTGGGCAAACCTCTGCATAAAAAAAGTAGTAAAAAGGCATTATTTCCAAGTGTGGGCACATTCTGAGTAGTTTGTGTATTGGTTTCCTATAGCAGCAGCTGTAAAAGGGGTCTTCATGTGCGGTAAAAGCATAGTTTTAAAAATCGGAATCAGACTCGGAATTGGTCGAGGGTCAACTCGAAATCGGAACAAGAATCGGTCATAAATCGACCAATTTGAATTTAATGAATTGGTTTGCTAAAAAATACATAAAATATTTAAATTTTAAAGAAAAAACAACATTTTCAAGATTATATTCCATGATTCCAAGGCATTGAAGACAAAATATCCAAAATTTGTTCATGTATATACCATTTAAGAGTCAATATATCAAAATGGCACAAAGTGTATTGTTGTTTGGACTCTGTGCAATACATAATACATATCTAGGATACTGGAAGCAAAATAAAATACATAATCCATGAGGCCTAGGTGACTAGGCCCTATATAGTAAAGGCTATATGGCCTGTAGAGTCCAAAAAACATGCTACATAATCAACTACATAATACATCATCAATGATCATCATCAAACTCAGCACCACTGTTAGAATTAGAAGAACTAGAAGGACTAGCAAAGGCATCATGATTTGGCTCAGTCTCGGGCTTCTCTGGATCAAAGTCATCTGCTAATGAAGTAGTAGTACTTGCTAAATGCCGATGTTGTCGACGACTATAAGTACGAGGTCCTGGTCGACTAGTGCCCGCCATGCCTGGCATTGCTATCTCAGGATCTACACTTGTATGAACTGATGGCATCGACAATAGAGGATCTGCATCCAACGGAACATCCAGCAAGTCCTCCAGCTCAACATCCAGGTCATCACCAAACTCTGGCGGTTGGGTCTCCACTACCCAATTTGAGGTTGGATCTATATCATCCAACACAATGGGATTCGTATCAGGTCTTTTGCTCATCAATTGGTTGCGCTTGAGTCGGAGGTTGTACTGCACGAAGACTAGATCGTTTAACAGTTTCTGCTCTAAATAGTTTCTCTTCTTTGTGTGAATTTGCTCAAACAAAGACCAATTGCACTCACACCCAAAAGAGCTGCAGGTTTGACTCAGAACCCGTATTGCAAACTTTTGCAATAGTTTAGTATGGTTACCAAATGCCTTCCACCATTGTGCTGCAAATGTGAAGAGCCAAGGTAGTTAATTCAACAAATTAGATTATGAATTTGGCTAAGAATTGCAGTATTTACTATTTACAGTTTAAAGTTTAAGCTTTAAAAACATAAGTTAATCAAACAATGGAAATGTTTACTTGGTTGGTCCACCTCTCTTGAAAGCTTAGCCACATTATTGGCAAAGGTACCTGTGGCGGTGGTGAAAGAGTTGATCTGTCGATGTATCTCCAATTGGTCCGCCTCATTTGGGACCATGCACTCAAGGAAAGAATACAATCCATCTGCTACCTCCCCAGTCGGATTTGGATCAATATGATCTCTGTACTGATACCTTGGGTTTAGAAAATACCCAACTGCATGTATAAGGTGATGGAGTTGATTGTTCCATCTCCTATCAATGATCTCCCAAATAGGCCCATACTTGGCCACTCTATCTTTGTATGCTGCCTTTATCTGCTCCTTTGCTTGATCCACAGCTTCATAAATGTAGCCCATGGCCATTTTTCCCCCATCAACCAACTGCAACACCTTAACAAATGTCTCAGTAATTGCCACAACCTCTGCTGCTCTTTTCCAAAATGAAGATCTTTTAATTCTTTTCTTGGTGTCTTTTCCATCTTGTTTGTGGGCCCATTGGGATGAATTCCATTCATCACTTGAAAACATTTTCTCCAAGTTCTGTGCTTGGGAAAGGAGAGATTGCAACGTGAGGAAGTGAGTTGCAAATCTAGTAATTGCAGGCCTAACAAGCTTCCTGCCTTGTGTGTGTCTCCTCATGAAGCTCAATACCCAACCGTGGTTGTAGATGTATTTGGTGATGCTTTTGGCATGCTCTGTAGTGTCCTTGATCCAATCCTGTTTGCATATGTCCTCAAGCATGATGTCTATGCAATGTGCCGCACATGGAGTCCAGAATATGGTTTTATGTTTTTCTTCTAACATCTTACCAGCAAGAACATAGTTAGAGGCATTATCTAAGATGATTTGTACAACATTAGCTGCCCCCACCTGTTTAACAATCTCATCCAAAAGACGAAATAACATATTTGCATCTTTCACTTGATCAGATGCATCACGTGATTTAAAAAACATGGTTCCTTGTGGGCAAGAGACAAGAAAGTTTATGAGAGTACAACCCTTCTGATCGGTCCATCCATCTGACATGATAGTGCATCTTGTTCTGACCCATGGCTGTTTGAAATCCTTCAGGTATTCATCTATGGACACTATGTCTTTTTGCAAAAGAGATCCCCTCAAGTCATGCATACTAGGGCCTTTGAAGTCCTTACCAACAGCTATAACAACATCCCACATAGGTTGGTAATAAGAAGAGCGGGCAAGATTGAAGGGGAGATCAAAATCATACCACCATCTAGCTATGTACTCATAGGCAACTTCTTTGTATTTCTTCTTCTAGTGGTCATCTAAGGTGGGCTGAACTTGTGTTGGAGGCAACTGAGATGCATTGGCACTAGCAGAGGATGTAAAATAGCTTTGAATGCCACCCTTCTTTTTTGATTACACTTCTCTTGTGTAGTCCCGGAAGGTGCAACACTCTGAAAAGGATCCCTAAGATCGGTAGAAGGGATAGATGAAGAGCCTTCAATTGAACCAGGAGCATAGGTCCCACCCATCATTTCAGTAAGCCTTCTCTTCTTTCCTACTTCTTCCTCTATCTCTCTTTGCCTAGCCTTACTTTCTTCAAACTTCTTAATTTGAATTGTTCTTGCATATCAGCTCTAATCTGTCCAAGAACATCTAGTGGAGCTTCACATGCCTTCACTTGGCCTTTGATGGCAGCCAAGTGTTGTTTAAGCCTGAAAATTCCCCCACCCTTAATCAACTTCTTGCAATACTTGCAATACATCACCCTCTCAACAACATCTGCATGGGCCCATGCACAATCTTTTGCTTTTGGGGCCATTTCTGATAGGCTAAAAATTGAAACAACAACGAGCAAGCAATATGTTGTTAAAAACTTAAAATGTTAGTAACTTAGTGAATCAATTTCGAATTCAGAATTTCAGACATAAATAAAATCATTGTCTTTAAAAGTTTAAGTTTTTAACCCAACAAACAACACTATGACAGTTTTATGATGGCAAAGTTGAAGTTTAAGTCTTTTATAGATAACAAATTTTTAATTCGACAAACTGTAATTGTAAATAACAAATTTTTATAAATTGCAAAATTTTATGAGGGCAAAGTTGCAAACTGTAAGTCTTTTGCATTTGGTAAACTGTAAATAGTAATTTTAATTTTTTTATAAAACTTTAATAAAGAGTGTCTATGTCACTTACCTCTTATATTTGAAAATTTGACCAGCTGCCAAATCTCCCACAGTCTACTCTTGACTCTTGAGTCTTCACTGTGCAGACCTTTAGCTGCCAAATCTCCCACTCTTCATTGCGCAGACGCTGCCAACTCTATCCCTGTTCATTCTCCAGACTTCAGACTCCACGGTGCCAAGTTCCAACTCCACGCTGTAGAAATTCCAACGCTGCCAAGTCACAAGTGTCAACTCTAGCTCAAACTCTCCACGCTGCAGAAGTTCCAAGGTTCCAACGCTGCCCACTCTCCAACAGTCCAAAGTTCAAATTTCAAAATGAGTTGTGAGTGTGAGGTAGAGTGAGTCGTGAGTGTGAGTTAGAGTTTTGTAGTTGGGTTGGGTGGGTATTAGGGTTAGAAATTAGGTTAGGATTTAAAAAAGACAAATTAAATTAAAAAAAGCAACTCGCAAGTTTGCGACCGGTTTGGATTGTAAACCGGTCGGTTAGACTAGTTTGATACCGAATTGACCGGTTCGGTAATGAATCGGTCACCGATTTGATTTACTAGCCGGTTTGAACCGGTTTGGTACCGAACCGGTGAATTAGCCGGTTTCGATTCCAGTTCAACCGATTTTTAAAACTATGGGTAAAAGGTACAAAACAACTGGATAAATGAGCGAATAAGTTGATGTCTTGACAGTGATAAGGGTTTGTTGCATGATTTACAGTCCATTTGAGCAAACTTGTCCAAAGACCATCCTTTAAGAGGATTTATTTGTGAATACATTCAGCCCTGGGGTGTCTCTTATGGAGGATGTACCTTGTTCTCTGCCAGCACTCAACTCTCTTGGACATTTGGTAGGGCGATCAGTTTTTAAAGGTAACCTTGCATGCTTTTCAGGGCACTTTTGGAGGTCGTTTTGCAAGTTTTGGAGCCGTCCCATTTTGATGATATTGTATACCATACTTGGAGGGGCCGTTTTCCTTTGGAGATTATTTTTGCACCAAGAGTTTCCTTGGAGGTTGCTTTCATGGCTCTGTTTGAGGTAGTGACTAGCATTAAAAGGGTTTTAAACGTTTACATCTCAGATTTAGAGGAGTTTTGGAGGTCTTTTCACATTTGGATGGGCATATTTGTGATTATTGGAGCATCTTTTCATGCTTGACCCATGGAGCATCCACCTTTGGAGGTGCCCTAGTAATTACTTGTGCCATTTTGGGAGGTAGCGTTCACCATTAGAGTGACTCTTTCACACTTGGCATGTCTTCTTTGGCCTAAGCATCAACTCTTGGAGGTGATCCATGTACATTTTGAGGGGTTTATTTGGCTGTGGAGTAGATCTAGGGATCAAAACCCTAGATCTAGGGTTCTTTTATTGCTTGGAGATCATATTTCCTTGGAGCGCCAGCCTTTGGAGTCTACTTTTGTCACTAATGGGTGAGGTTCTCCCTCTTCTAGGGCTTCTTCTTGGATATCTTGCCTTCTTTTTGGAGTTCTTTCATCATTGGAGAGGTCTAGGGTGGTTACTCATGGATTATTTACTTTATTTCTTGGAGCATTCCACCTTGCATGGTGAAGATTTGATGGATACTTGTACATGTGGAATTGACCACTTTTTCTTTATGTATTTCGACTTAGTTAGTTGGACTAGTGTGATATTTTTCATTTGTTTACTCCACCCTAGGCTATGTCTAGGATTTATAGATATTTTATTGTGAGATGAGATTGAGCTACAACCTATATAAGGGTTGGCCTCCTCATTCATTTCTCATGTTTGGATTTGGAGAGCTCTCTCTCTTTTGGAGCCTAATTGAGATATTTTTCATGGTGCAGCTTGAAGTGTAAGGGTTTCTTTTCCATTCAAAACGTGGCTTCTTTGTTCCTTTTTTTAATGTTGCTAATGGATGGTAGAATAACTTAGAACTTGTTAATAGGGCCATAAGAAGGGAAAAATTGTCTCATCTGGGCCATAAGAAGGGTTTTATGTGAGATCTGTATTCCTCTATCTCCCTTTGATGTTTTATGCATGAGTTTTGCATTGTTCCGAGTTATCGTTATAGAGTAAGAACTTGTGATACTTCATTGTATAAGGCACACCCTAGTAGACATTGTTTTGATGTGGCATTGATCTCGGGACATCCTAGCCGATTTCTACATTCATTTTCAGCTTGTTATGGCTTATAGTGGCATGTGTAAACAGATCTAATTTTCACTAACCTTTCATGATTTAACCCCTTTGTTGGACTAGCTTCCCTTGTCTCCTTTGCCCTGAGGATTGGCACTAGTCTTCATGGTCCTCCCATCACCCCTTTTCTTATCTATAATACAAAAAGATTTAAGGTTTTGCTAAGGTCAAGTATTCAATTCACCTTGTGCCTTTATTGCCATAACCTAGCAATCCCCTCCTAGGGAAGCCCCCCTTAAGTTGGAGAAGAGCCAACCTAATGTGTAGAGAGGTGGTTATCGAGTTGACAGTGGGTAACACCTCTTGGTAACAGTTGGGCTATTTTGTTCTTTGGGGCTTCAATCATACATGCTAGTTCAAGCTTTAACACTTATGACTAGCATCAATGATTTTAAGGAATGTTTATCCCACTTAAGATGCTATATGTAAGCAAGTTACCACATTTGGCTATTTGTCAGTAAACAATGAAAATGGTAAATTTGATTGTAAAGTACTATGCTTTATTGAATGATTGATTGATTTCTTACAATGCTATTTAAGAATATTGATGATGTGGATAAACACTTTTTGTCAATCATAGGACATAAATTCACTTGTAACTAACATAGACAAAACTGAAGATCCATGTTAAAAAAAATTTCTCTGTTTTTGCATGATTGAGATCACAAAACCAGAGAAAAGAATGGCATAAGGTGGAAATAAATTAAGCTTTATCTGTTCCTTTCTCTCCAAATATTCTTTTCATCTTGCTGCAACATAGAAATAAACAAGTGATTAGCACATTAACCTGAGACTTATGCAATTATTTTTGCTCATCATCTATTGCAAATATCTAATTTTAGTGTTATAATTTTTTTTTCTAGCGACGGGTTTGTTTAATATGATGCATATTAATAAATCAATAAAGTGATCTTCTTCTCTCGACAATGGCACTTTGGCCTAAAGATGAACCTGAGATTGAAGGGTTTGAAATGTTGACTGTAGACATGGCACACATCACAGATTATCCAAAAACCATTGCTAATGACTACTACTGTGAGTACCAATCTAATTGTGACATTTGTTGTCAAGTGTCATGTTTTTCCTTTGTATAATCTTTGTCATTTAACATGGCTTGTCCTTTATGTTATTAACTAGACTTGTAACTCTCATTTAGGAATTGGAATGACGTCCTTTTAGATGGTGGGAGTTGCATAAGGTTTTGCGTGTTTGAAAGGATCTTTCTTCTAAATAAAGGCCCTCATGTTTCTGTGAAGGACATATTGGATTAATGTGTAGCATTAGCTTCCCTTAGATGATATACGTTTCTATTTCTGGATAAGTCGCTCTTTCCTTTTTGTAGTTGAGCATTTATGACTTCTCATCTTGCTCCACGCCACAACATATTTGAGCACCTCAGAACATATTTGAGCAGGTCCTATGTCTCTAGAGCAAAAGTACCTGCACTTCGCATTTTAGTCCGACTTGGTAATATCAATAAGGATTTGAAATTGGAAATACATAGGCTGTTATCCATTGATGCCTGGCTTATAACCTGTGTTTGAACATCAAATCATGGAGGAGGCTGATCAAGGAAAGAAAGAAAAAAGGACTACACCAATTACCCAAACTTCACCTACAAAAGACTTTCCTTTTCTTGAAAGGCTCCAACAAGTCCCTATGAATGTATAAAATTTTGCTTTCAATTTTTCAAAGGAACTAGGAAATTTGAATGTGAACACCCCCCTAGTACAAGCAATCAAAGACACACCAATTTATGTGAAATGTGTTAGCAATATTTGCAAAGACCCACTACAAAGAAGAAAAGAAGAGATCGAATGACAATTCATGTTATTGGAATGTTTGCTAATGTGATCACGAGATAGAAAAAGTTTTGAAGTATGTTGGTCCTAGTATTCTTGTTGTGGATATCAATGGGGTTTTGGTGCCAAAAGTCTTCTTTGACCTCAAAGTTTCTATCAAGATGATGATAACTAAATTATTACGATGTGGAGCCTTTAAGGAACAAGGAAACTATAGTTCTATAAATTGAAGACCAATCCCTAGTAAAGCCAAGAGTGCATGAGGATGTCATGGTTGTTGTGGCAGCATGGTAGTTGTTACTGATCTAACTAGCACTTGAGATCCAAAGTCCAAGATGGGTGCCAGCCAACGAACAACCTAAGAGGGATGCCAATGTCACCACACAAACCCTCTTCTCACATTAGGTCAGATCTCCTTTGGCACAAGGGTGTTATCTACAAGATTAGGATCACTAAAGCTATGTAATGGAGGCTAAAGGTGATGTGAAGAGTTAGCTTTAACAAAACATAAGCTATAGCATAGGAAAATAAGGTGATGGAGGACCGAGATCAATGCCTATCCAAGTTGGGCAAATGGAGTCATTAAGCGAATCAAGAGGGCTGCAAATGGATGATAAATAGGTATAGTTGTTTCTATTACAAACATGAAGAAAACTAAAGGTGGGGAAGATTTATATGGCTGGAAGTATATGAAAAACGCCTCCTCCAAAGGTACCTTGTATGCACATGCTATAACAATAAGATGCGATCTTATCACTGTTACCCCTTGATTAGCAGGGGTGAAGTGTTGATAATTTTTGGTTTGTGATCATATCACAAACATTGTTCCTAAGATGAGATCTGTGGTTTCCCATAGGTTATTGGTCAAAGATCCTTCTAGCATGCTTAGATGGTTCTTGTGCCTTTGATGCGTTTAGGGAAGATAGTGTCAGATGCGCTAGTGTTGTGATATTACTCACCCTCATTGACACTTGGAATGTTTCCTTGTATGTTGATTTTGACCATGGGATGTTGCTTTTATGCTTGGAAAATGACTCACAACACTTAAAATTATTGCTCATTACTTAGGCATACTATTGTGTTATCATAATTTTACTTTAGGAAGTGTGTAATTTTGAAGGTTGAGTTGTACCCTAGTGAGCTAAGTTGGTGTTACATCCATTTCATAACAATTTACCTAGCCATTTCTCATTTTTCTAGCCCTTTCATCCGTTTCCATCGTTTTCCTCTTTATAAGTGATCTATCATTACTAATTCTTGAAGGTCTTGTTTTTGCACAACCTAATAGTCAATAGATAGGCAAGGAATCAATTGCGAAACCAAACAGGTATGGACCTCCTTTCCAACGTGTCACTACTGGAAGGAGTTCTTCTTTTAGTTTTCCTAGGCCCAACAGTAAACGAACCTAGACCAACCATGGGAGAGACACTAGCCAAGCTTTTTTTTAAGGCTAACTAAGAAGACCTAAAATACTAGTCTAGCTCTATTTTTAAGATAGTGTCTAACTAGGGATATTTAATTAAAAGATAAGTCACTTTAGTTCAATATTTCATTGATGTAATAAATAATACCACGAGAAATAGATACATGATACTATGCAATGAAATAGAATCATTTACATTAACAATTAACCATAGACATATTTCATAGTAAATTAACCCCCAATCCCACAATGGCTTGATAGTCACAAGGAGTGTCAAGTTGTTGTAGCTCTTTGATCTACATGCAGGGTCCAACGATGACGCCCGACCCAATATCTCAGAGCACTAATCGAGGAGGATCAATCGTACCATTGGCCACACCACTCGACTACCTAGGTATGTGAAGAGTAATCTTCTGGAATGCTGTTTTTGGTGCACTACAACAACATGATGATAGAAAGGTTGGTTTCAGGATGGCTAAGGGGGTCCTCAATATACTCAAGGTACTTGGGGTCCAAGTTCGTGCTCAGTGTTGTCTAATGTAGTACTACTCGAACAAGGGTACTAGACTAGAGTCAAAGGGGATGTCCAACATCTTGCACCTAACGAGGATGCAAGGAGACATGTCCCAACGATGGTTATTGTCTAGTAGAGTTCCCTTCAACCACAGTTTTTACCCACCTAACGACAACTTCTGAAGATCTTTCTAGATGTTGGTACATGTCTTCTACCCAAGAATCCCTGATGTCTTTTGAGCCAAGTATGCACATTAACATGAAATACTTCCCATGTGAAAAATGTATAAATGTATCATTTGCATTTAACAATAACTCATAGCCTCAAATCAAATTTAAACATCAATGAAATTAAAACCACTTATGACAATGTAAATATCTCATTAACTTTTTCTAAAAGCATATCACAAGTAATTATTCAAGATCATTACCATAAGTATCAATGAAATTGATTACTAACAGACCCAAGGACCTCAGTAGGTTTAATTGTCAAACGCATGATCATAAAGTCACCATAAGACATTCAAGACTTCTTTCCAACGTTTCACATGTAGGAATGACATAAACTTATTATTAGAAACGCAAATCATGACCATAGAATGCATTTTGACCAAGAAGTAGTAAACCAATCTCAACTTTTTAACATCATCCTCATCTTTAGGCTAACATGATACTAGTATTAACAAATGTTTCACAAGTGAATATCATTGGCCATTTACTAGGGTAACTACAACACTTATGAGTAATATTATTAAATGCGAGTTGTGCTTATTAGTAGATCCATAGTGTTGAAGCTTCAAATCTCTTTAAAACAATAAGACCAATGTAACAATCACAATGAAACTCGCTAATCCAAATTGATTGCTGTTATAAGTCTAAGCACCCTTTTATATCAACCAGATTATGAGTCATTAACATTCATTACATCCATATATGCTTAACTGTGACTGCCAATCTTAAAATCCAATGGAACGGTGAATTAAGAAACTAGGGAGTGGCACTTGAATTTGTTTAAAGGACTGTCATCAGCATACCAGCAGAAGAGATGACTTAAGCAATTTATTGATGTCAAAAACCAGCATTAAGGTTACTTTTATAAAATATGTAAAAAGATCTGATAATACCAACAATGAAACACTCCAAATATGCTCAGATTATATCAGAATATATTAACACCCTTATGAACAATATTAATGTAGTTTGGAGGCTGTAGGATTTGCAACAATCAGAGATATATGACAGCCAATCAGGCAGTGAAACAAATTGATGAATTGACAACAAACCAATATATCAAGAGCTTGATTAAGCCTGCGAGATATACGGCGATTGCATTATAAGATTGATTAGAGTGTTAAAAAACAACAAGGAAGGTCTTCTAGCATTGCATGTGTTTTTGCATGCTAGAGACACATTAAACTGGAAGCTAAATGTATTAAAGTAATTTTCCTAAGTTTTAACTTAGGGAAATACTTTAAATATTCTAATTTGATTTTGACTTTAATGGATTCACTTTATTAAAGTGAAAAGTGAAATATCTAAGTGAATGGCTAATCTAATCTTGGCCATTGATTCTCACCGGAGGATCTCATCCATAGATCCATAGTGAGGGTTAGGGTTTTCGCTTAGCCATTAAAGTTAAAAGGAGATTTGGTGGAGAGGACATGTAAAGAGGTACACAGACAGGATTCAGACAGAGAAAAGTCAGACAGAGGACTTTGCAGAAAAGACGGAGGAGCAGCTGCACGACAGGTTCACGGTGACTGAGCAAGTGACCGTACAGATCGCACAGAGGGGCTGCGTGACACGTAGACAGGGCACCGTACAACTGCCGTATAGACAATACAAATCCGTCTGGTTGACGTTCGTTGTTAGCAACCGTACGAAATCCGTACAACGGGCCATATTGCTGACGCAGGGCCATACAACTGCGCAGAGCAGCAGTGCCTTATTGCTGGGTTGCTCAGTGACACGCATACAGGCATCGTACAACTGCCGTATAGACCGTACGGATTTGTACTTTTGTCGTCAATACGTCCGTACATCAGCAATACGTCCATACAGTAGGACGTATTGCTGATGTAGGGCCGTACAATCAGGTCGTACAGCTGCGCAGAGCAACAATGCCTTGCTGTTGGGTTGCTCGGTGATTTGCTGAGGTTTTCAGTTTGCCAGGTTGGGTGTATTTTACCTGCTGGTTGTAAAAGTTCCATATCTTGGTAATAAAATTCCATATTTGCTGAACCGGTTTTCCCATCTTGGGTTTTTTCGGGGGTTTCCATACCCAAAATATCTGTGTCAATATTGTGATGTGATGTTGTGAATGTTTCTTAGTTATTTATATTCCACTGCATACTAGTAAAAGAAATTCATGTGTGGTTATTTCAGTAAACAATTTCAAGGATACTGTTTCAGCCCTAGTTTGAGCTTTGAAGGAAAATTTACATGGTATCAGAGCTCTGGTGAGCTAAATCTGAGAGATTTGAAGCAACAGTGATAGATCAGGGGTAGATCTGTTTGAAGACACAAACCTAGATTGCATATCTAGGGTTTGACAGGTACACTTCAGTATGGCCATGCAGTTGAGAGTTGAGGATAGACTCCAGGGTGCTCAAAACTTTCCTACTTGGAAAGAAAGGATCACAAGGATCCTAGATGTCAGTGATGCAGAGGAGCACATTGACTCCACGAAGGTTGCACCCACAGAACCGACATATTTGATAGCTTGGAAGAAGATTGATTCCAGAGCCATGTTGATCATCTTGGATGGGGTGAAGGATCACATTGTCCCTCACCTTTCCGGGAAGAAGACCGCATCAGAGATGTGGACGGCCTTGGAAAGTTTGTACCAGAGCAAGAATGAAAACCGGAATATGGTGCTGCAAGAGAGGATGCACAACACCAAGATGGCCAAGGGGAAAGGAGTGGTGCCTTATCTCACAAGGCTCACACAGATTAGGGACGAGCTTGGAGCTGTTGGCTCTAAGACTGAGGATGAGGAGCTAGTTTGAATAGCTCTCCATGGCTTCTCTAAGCCATGGGACACCTTTTTCAAAGGTGTTGTGGCTAGGGAGAAACTCCCTGATTGGAAGAGACTATGGGATGACTTTGTGTAGGGGGAGACCCGCATGGGTCAAGAATCAAGCTCATCCAGTAGTGCCCCACAGATTGTGGATGAGGAGGCTCTAGCCTTGATAGGGAAGAGCAAGGGTAAGGAAAAAAGAAAGAAGGGTGGTAAGAAGAACCTTGACATGTCAAAGGTCAAGTGTTTTATCTGCCATAAGCAGGGACACTTGCCTCCTAGTGCCCAGACAGAAAGAAGAAGAGCAACACTCAGATGGTCAGATCTGCAAAGGTGGAGGATTTCAGTAGGAACTTCGATGAGGAGTTTTGTTTGATAGCTAGCATGGCAAGCACCACAGGTAGCAGTATTTGGTGCATCGACAGTGGAGCATCTAGTCATATGATTGGACATAGGAGGTTCTTCAAGGACTTGCAGGAGGGTGGAATAGGTATCTATGTTGAACTGGGTGATGATGCACGGTATCAGGCGTAGGGAGTTGGCACTGTTTCATTTTAGTGGGAGTTTGGCAAACCCCTCAATTTTGCTGATATGTTATATGTTCTAGGGTTGACCAAGAACCTCATATCAGTCTCCACTCTCGAGGACAAGGGATTTAAGTTGAAATTCCGAGACCATAGAGTGTATATCAGGCCCAAGGGGTCAGATAGGAGCTTAGATTGGGTGATTGGGACCAGGAGCGCAAAAGTGTATAGACTACACTTTGAGCCTGCAAAGGCTCTAGTCAGCAACGACAATAGTTAGGGTGAGTTGTGGCATGAGGATGGTACACTTACACCATGGAGCACTGAGGCACTTGAGATAGGCAGTCATTGGGGTTCCTCAGGTACAGGAGGAGAAGTATAACCATTGCAAGGGTTGTGCTTTGGGAAAGAACATCAAGAAGCCTTTCCCACAGAGTGAGCACAAGTCTAAGGAGCCCTTGGACTTAGTGCATTCAGATGTTTGCAGACCTACGAGTGTCCATTCTTTCAGTGGTTACAGTTACTGCGTGACCTTCATTGATGACTATTCCAGGAAGACCTGGATCTATTTCCTAAAGGCCAAATCAGAGGTATTTGAGAGGTTTCAGGAGTTCAAGACCCTCGTTGAGAACCAGACAGGAAGGAAGATCCATGTTTTGAGAACGGACAATGGGGGAGAGTACACCTCCAATGAGTTCTTGGAGTTTTGTTCGACAAAGGGGATCAAGAAGGAGCACACCGTGCCTCATATCCCACAGCAAAATGGAGTAGTAGAGTGGAAGAACAAGACTATGGTATAGGAGCATCCAAGGCCATGCTCTTTGATCAGGGATTTCCATTATTCCTTTGGGCCGAGGCGTACAAGACTGCAGTATACATTCAGAACAGGTGCCCCCACACAGCTTTGGGGAGGAAGACACCCGAGGAGGTCTTCATAGGCACTCGGCCAGATGTGAGTCACATTCGCATATTTGGGAGTGTCTGCTATTGTCATGTTCATGCTGACACTAAGAAGAAGTTGTACCCTTCTGGAGAGAAGGGGTTACTTGTTGGATACAACGAGACTTTGAAGGCATACAAAGTATACATACCCGCTCGCAAGAGGATCATTGTGAGCAGGGAGGTCCAGTTTGATGAGGACAGGGCCTTGCGACGATCTATGGACTTACCAGTAGAGCAGCATCCAACACAAGTTTCGGGGGTCAAGTTGGAGGAGCCAGAGGTATAGGTACAGGTACAGGTACAAAAATAGGGCACAGGTTCTAGTAGTCAGAGGGAGTCAAGTGGACAGGATGCTTTAGTCATTGACTTGGAGGATGAGCTGCAGCAGGAGACAGATATCCAGCAGTCGCAACAAGCAGACATTAGGCCAAGGCCAAAGTGGGTTAGGTCCACAATTCAAGATTCTAGGCAGGTTGATTCTCCACATAGCTCCATGAGACGGAGTAAACCACCAGTGAGACTTAGTTATATGGCACTAATGACAGAGTTGATCAACTTTGAACCTTCTAGTTTCGAGGATGTTGCACAACATGATGTGTGGCAGGAGGCCATGGTTGAGGAGTATAACTCAATCATGAAGAATCAGGTATGGGAGGTTATGCCAAGACCTGAAGGTAAAAAGGTGGTGGGATCCAGATGGATCTACAGGGTAAATCATACAACAGATAGAAGTGTGGAGAAGTATAAGGTGCGCTTCGTGGCTAAGGGGTTTTCACAGAAGGAAGGCATTGACTATGAGGATACCTTCGCCCCTATTGTTAGGTATTCTTCTATTCAGACCATTAGTAGAAGAGATGGGTTGGCGAGTCTATCAGATGGATGTCAAGACTGCCTTCCTCAACATAGTCATAGAGGAGGAGGTATATATTGAGCAACCAGAGGGGTTTGATATGGAGAACATGGAGACACATGTATGCAGGCTGCATAGAGGTCTTTATGGGCTCAAGCAGGCACCTCGAGCATGGTACTCAAGGATAGACAACTATCTACGGGATATGGGATTTCAACGGAGTGAGGTTGACCACAACTTGTAATTCTTGACAGGTGAGGTGCCTCTCATACTGGTCTTATATGTAGATGATCTCTTTCTTATAGGAGATGAGAGGTTGATTGGAGACTGCAAGTCCAACCTTGCAGTTGAGTTTGTGATGAAAGACCTTGGGTTGATGCATTACTTCCTAGGTTGGGAGGTTTGGTAGAGACATGGATGCTTCTTCATTGGACAAGGGAAGTATGCAGTAGAGATCTTGAAGAGATTCAGGATGGAGGACTGCAAGCCTATGGACATACCTCAAGTTTCCAACTTGAGTAAGATTGATGTATCAGGATCAGACGGATTTGATCCTACCTTGTATCGTCGACTTATCGGATTGCTGATGTATTTGGTCAACACACGGCCAGGCATCAACTTTGCAGTCAACTCTATGAGCTAGTTCATTGTGGACCCTTGGAGAGTATAGTGGACAACTGTGAAGCACATACTTCGCTACATCAAAGGTACAGTGGAGTATGGATTGGTTTATTAGCGTAGGGGGAGTGTACAGTTAACAGGCTTCACAGATGTTGACTGCGCAGGATGTGTAGAGGAGAGGAAGAGTACCTTAGGTTGCTGTTTCAGCATTGGATCAGGGGTTGTGTCTTAGTTCATCAGGAAGCAAAAGTCAGTTGCATTGAGCTCGACAGAGGCTAAGTACATGGCAGCCAACATGGATGCTTGTGAGGGTATGTGGCTGAGCAAGTTACTTTCAGGGTTGTTCGAGTGTGAGCTAGAGGTTACAATATTTCACTGTGACAATCAGAGTGGCATCATGCTATACGAAAATCCAGTGTTCCATGACCGGAGAAAACACATAGACATCATGTACCACTTCTTGAGAGTGAGTTTAGAGAGGAACCATTCGGTTGGAGTACATACAGAGAGATGAGCAGGTGGCAGACATTTTCACCAAGGCAGTTTGTAGACACAGTTTTGTGAAGTTCAGGGATAAGTTGGGGTTGCTACCGAATCCCTTCCTCGTTGAGAGGGAGTGTTAAAAAGCAACAACAAGGAAGGTCTTCTAGCATTGCATGTGTCCTTGTATGCAATAGAGACATTAAACTGGAAGGTAAATCTATTAAAGTAATTTTCCTAAGTTTTATCTTAGGAAAATACTTTAATTTTTCTAATTTAATTTTGACTTTAATGGATTCACTTTATTAAAGTGAAAAGTGAAATATTTAAGTGAATCGCTAATCTAATCTTGGCCATTGATTCTCACCAGAGGATCTCATCCATAGATCTATAGTGAGGGGTTAGGGTTTTCGCTTAGCCAATAAAGTTTAAAGGAGATTTGGTGGAGAGAACATGTACACAAGTACACAGACAGGATTCAGGTAGAGAGAAGTTAGATGGAGGAGTTTGCAGAAAAGACAGAGGAGCAGCTGCACGACAGGTTTACCGTGATTGAGCAAGTGACCGTACCGATCGCATAGAGGGGCAATGTGATATATAGACATGGCACTGTACATTTGCCATATAGAACGTACGGATTCGTACCGCTGACGTCAACAACCGTACGAAATCGGTATAGCAGGATGTACTGCTGACGCTGGGCCATACAACTGGGTTGTACAGCTGCGCAGAGCAGCATTGCCTTGCTGCTGGGTTGCTCGGTGACCTGATGAGGTTTTTAGTTTGCCAGGTTGGGTGTATTTTACCTGTTGCTTGTAAAAGTTCCATATCTTGATAATAAAACTCCATATTTGACTGCTGCTCCGGTTTTCCCATCTTGGGTTTTTCCGTGGGTTTCCATACCCAAAATATCTGTGTCTATATTGTGATGTGATGTTGTGAATGTTTCTCAGTTATTTATATTTCGCTACATACTAGTAAAAGAAGTTCATGTGTGGCTATTTCAGTAAACAATTTTAAATATATTGTTTTAGCCCTAGTTTGAGCTTTGAAGGAAAATTTACATAGAGGACTGCCATATATTGTACTAGTAAGATAGTGATTTTGGGTTATATCAACAGAGGTCTTGTGACAACGAACAATGATCAATTAGCTCAACAAAACCAAATATCCTCACTGCTGATTTAATCTCAATAGATATAAATGAATATGTGAGCGGTAAGATACTATCATCGATTGTTTAAGTGTCAATAGTGCAAGGTATGACAATGATCAAATTTAAATATCCATCATAACATAAGCAGAAGTATGAGGAGGTAAAAGGATAGTGAGAAATGACCAACGAATTTGTTGGTTTCAATGCATCTTAGGTCTGGAAATGATCTCTTAATCAAATTGAAGTCTCAGTTGCGTAAGACAGTTCTTATTATGAGGTACCTTTGCGATCCTCCATACCATAGTCGGCTACAAATAGGTTTGTAAATGGAGCAAACCTTTTGCAAGCTTTACGCCACAATCTTACACCAATGACTTTCGTAGGAAATAGAGAGACGACATATCAGGGCTAGAGGACATGCAAGCTTTCGCTCGGACTACCAGACGATTGATCATTTCTTATTATGAGGTAGCTTTGCGATCCTCCATACCATAGTCGGCTACAAATAGGTTTGTAAATGGAGCAAGCCTTTTGCAAGCTTTACGCCACAATCTTACACCAATGACTTTCGTAGGAAATAGAGAGACGACATCTCAGGGCTAGAGGACATGTAGGCTTTCGCTCGGACTACCAGACGATTGATCATTTCTTCACACTTCAAGCAATTATTGAGGAGGCTCGCCATTGATCTTTGAAAGTCTACTGCTGCTTTGTAGACTTTCGGAAAACGTTCGATACAGTGCCAAGGGAGGCATTATTCCAGAGACTTCGTGACATTCGCATATTTGAGACACTCTTGGTAGCCATCATGAGATTGTATGAGTCAGTTTTCGACCGCCTCAGGATGGCACATGGCCTTTTGGACTTCATCTAGAGTACTGTTATCTCAATTCTTGTAGTTGCCCCGTAAAGTGATCCTATCCAAGATGGCAGAGGGGAAAGGAAACTAAAGTTGTGACCTACGATAGCCAAGACCTCTGAAAGTATTCATATGTCACACCGACCAAAGCTACAGGAACTTTAGACCCAGTTGAGAACTAACTCTAGGGGGCGTCCCTATGGTCAGGATAACCCTAAAAATGATAAATTAAGGTAGATCATCGAAGGTATCTTGATTGGATCTCTTAGTCTAATGGTCAATTAGAGATTTGATCGATTACAAAGAGAAATTGTGTGCCTAGTAAAAAGCCCCAATTTGCCCTAGGGTTTTAAGTACGGAAATTAGATCTAGGGGCAAAGGTAAAATTAAATGAAATTAGGCACGAACATGAATTCCTAGATGAATAATATGATGATTGAAAGTGATTCTAGCAATACCCAGATCATAGTTTTGGCTAAAAGAGGGTTTTCCTGAGGGAGGGCGATTTTTCCTAAGTGAGGCCAGTGCTTTAGATGGAAAAATGGAGTCTGATTAATCTGAAAATTGGGCTTTAAGGGTTTTAGGTAATTTCCAACTTGGGTTTTTAATTATAAATGCGGCCGCAACCTAGAACTTGGTAAATCTAAAAGCTAGGGTTTTAAAATAAGTGTTTTATTTGTTTTTATTATTCTCAGGAAATGATATACTAAAAAATAAAGCATAGAAGAAATTGAAATTATCAGGAAATGAGAGATGCCATGAGATGTTGACCTTTGTCGAACATTGTCAACTTGGAAGATTATTTTTATCCTTGGTTGAAGATTCGGTTTGCCCAGTGCGCCCTCTTGCCAAAGACAAATAAACACAATAAGTAAAAATAAAATCATGCTTGAGCTGAATCCAACAGAAAAGAAATACTTGTAGAAGAAATCAAAAGGAAACACAAATCGAATGCTAAGCAAAATCAACAAGTAAAACCCCCTGAAACGATTTGTAGAGAGAGAGAGAGACGACCCTCTGAGTCGCCCTCCAGCAAAGACGCCCTCCTGCAAAGTTAGATCACACCAAAGATACGTCGAGAAAATAAAAGATAAACATCCAGTGCCTAAAGAGACGCAGAAACACAAGAGTTATGAACTTCTCTGAGATTTCACAAGTAAGCCAAAAGATCTATTATTATTTCCAACAAGAGCCAAATTCCCAATGGGATACAATGAGGGGGGTCTCTTCTTTATATGGCTTTTGGGAGGCACAAATCCTGTCTTACGTTTTCATCCAACAATTAAGATTAAAACATCATCAACGATGGAGATTACATCTTTTATTTTTACATGGATCAATACAATTGAGGGGGGCGAATTACCTCATAAAGCCCATTTTTACAACATGATAAATCATTATTTTTGCAAGTTTAACACTTAGGTGACACGGGGGGTCATTAGGGGGTCCCCCCATACATATTTCTAAAGATACAACTTGATTTACACAAATTTATTTTGGCTATTTTAACCAATTTCTCCCTATGGGGGACGTCGTCCCTAAGAGCCAAAATAATAATATGGAGCATGAAAAAGGATGAAACTGGTGCCAAATGATCTGGAGAGCCAAAATACATCATCAATAATCATTTCCTTCACCACACAAGCAAAATTGATTTCTTCAGTGATTTCCATAGTTCACTTTTTTAGTGGTACAAACTCTGAAAATAATAAAATCCATCATAACTTTCGTTCGGTTGAGAACTGGGGAAAATTGACTGCATAGAAGTATCTGGAGACATGGTAGAATGGTCCTGGTGACTACTCATACTCATGGATCCATTGAAATGCCAAAAATACCATCATCTCACAATACAAATAATGGCCAGAGTCAATAAAAAACAATAATAAACTTTGGAACTCAATAACTGTGGCCATCCAATGAAAACTGAGACTGCAGTATTGGTCCTAGGTATGTCTCGAGCAAATATAGCCACTGTTGATTTTTGTAGTCACTGCATTGGGAAACGTGTTTTGCTTGATCAACTGGGTTGACAAGGTCAAAATACACAAACTGAAGGTGAGATACTGAACTGAGCTGAACCTGCATGCATCCAAGGTAAGAACTGCTCTAAGATGTATATTAAAACCCAACTTAAATCACGCTAATCAGAATCATGGTGATAATAATAATAATAATTAGTAAAATATACCTGTGTCGTAGAACAATCTTTGAATCGTCTGGAAGTCCCTTGTATATGCCATACTTACAAAGTTTAATCAATTTGCTCATGTTGGGTGAAGGTGGAAAACACGGCTAAGGTAAAAGAGAAATGACTTCTAGTTGAATTTGACCATGTGATCTCTTCGAATGATGATAAGTACACACAACCATAGTGACATATGTATGATAGATAAACAATAGGGAGTGGTGGTGTCTCACAAGTGGATGAGTTGATCTGAAAAGAGTCCATTCAACTTTAACATGTCTACAACTCACATCCAAGCTAACAATCAAGCTCCTTGAGGATCTTTTCTAGGACCCTTGCGTTGAGTACACAAGAAACTGTAGTGAAGAGATCCTTGGGGACACTTAGAATTAGTTGTCTCTTTCTCCATCTCACATCAAAGCTCGCAGGCTCCGTGAGGAATTAATCATTACATTTTAGATAAGATGGCCAACAGTCTTTGGATTTCGCATTTATTTATCCACTGCTTTATTTGGGCCTTTCACAATTTCATTTCATAGACCTCTTTGAGTTGTGTCTAAAGACACAATTTGCAACTTTATTTGTGGGCTTGCATTTCATAGTACATAGTATATAACACATAATGCATGTAATGATGGTAGACATATTGCTTAAAGTTTAGCTGACAACTCTTCGGGCAATTAGGGGGGAATATCCACAGTCAGGACCAAACATCGAGGGCAACCAACCAGAGAGGTCAAGGCTTCAAAACCCAACTCAACTAAGCTCAGGAACCAACACCACTGGGTTCTCCTGGCCCAGAAGGATCAAGGCTTCGACAAGTATTGTTGCACAACTCAGAGCCGAGACACAAAACAACATGGATCCATCATGCATAAGGCTGAAAGTGGGAAACAGATTTTCAATCTCACAGGTCTCAATCAAACATAAGTCATAGGAAAAATAATTTATGGATGAAACTTGATTGATGGGGACAAGTGATACATGGAACCAACATAGCACTAAAGTTTAAAAGTTGTGTGAAGCATGGCATAAGCAATGGTCTTCAACATCAGATTCTCTAATCGTTCTCAACACAAGTTAATCATCAGCGGAACATATAATATAAGCATAGGTCACCATAATCATCATAGCATAACAAGTCAAAGGTGTTAGTATACATTAGAGAGCAAAATCCTACCAAGAAGCAATATACCTAATCTCACTATAAACATGTCTCTATCTGAAATGCCCATCTGTGAACTGTGTACCATATCTGTTGCTCTGCTCGAATGAACCAAGTCATCACTAAAGTCATCTCAATGGACAAGGAGATCTGAGTCCTGGCAAGGAAATACTCCGCATTTGCTACTGAACAAAGGCTCTGAATGGATCATGATGGAAATGATGATCCATGTTGTAACGCCATTTGAATGTTTGGCTCAAAAAAATAGAGAGATAAATCTGTATGCTGCATGCTGCATCATGGTAGCGCAACTACAATATATCTATGATAAGAAGTACCATTGGGATAAAACAGGGATGCCCCCTCTCATTGACCCTTTTTGGGAGTTACATTGATGAGTTGGAGTCTTTCCCCCATGAGCACATCCAGGAGGTCGATGGCTGCATTCTACATTAGGTGTCGATGTCCCTGGTCCTTTTTATATAAGATTTGATCTTGTTGGCTTCTAATCTTGAGGGTTTGCAAAGGCAATTTTACGCCTTGGCCAACTTTTGTGACTTGCAATGGCTGATTGCCAACCTTAGTAAAACTAAGGTTATGACCTTCAACGCATTAAAGGATGCTTCAGAAGACATACATTTCTACTTTTAAGGGGAAATGATTGAGATCACCACTTCATACATTTACCTAGTAGTATAGTTCACAGGGCCTTGTTTTGGTATGCGTCAAGCCCTCTAGCCTCGACTCAACAGGGGTTATAGTTCCTTGGCCCTCGTCAAGAGACAATGCTTTCATAGTTAGTTTCAAGACATCTCATCTAAACTCTAACTCATGGAGGTAATCATTAGGCCCACAATCCTTTGTGGTTTCGAGATTTGGGGGCCAAGCTTGCTACAATTAGATTGGGCCTAGACAGAGAGAGTTTAGACCTTGCTTCTCAGGCACATCATTCGATGCAAATATACAGTTTTGCAACCCGTTATTTATGTAGAGTTTGTTTTTCATCCCTTCTTCCTCGAGGTCATCTTCCGCTTCCTCTCCTTCGTTCATAGAGTTAGAGCTTTTAGAGATTCAACTATAGGAAGAGACAGGTACCCCTACCTTGCACATGGCTTCTCGGGGGCCATTGCTTCTGCTGACCCCATCGACCAAGCACGAGGATCGTATTCAGACGCATCTCGACTTCTCCAGTTGGTGACCATTTCCTTGGAGTGCCTTCCCCCGTTCAGATTCTCCCTTGATATGCCGCTCCATCTCTGGCCGCCTACACAAGTACTGAATTAGTTCATCGAAGAGGACATCTACAGATTGTACATTAGGTCACTTGGAATCCACCTTCGACGAGCTTGGGCTGGAAGATGTCCTTCTATCTTGAACACTTCTTGGAGTTACATGATGGCATCATCGTTCGCCCCCCATACACACGCAGGCATTGGATGCATTCTCTCAGGATTGGTTTGGGATAGCTTCAGGTGGTATCTCATAGAGTCCATGTGGAGACGGATCATGATATACTACTATTTGATAGGATTTGCTAGGTATGCCACCTGTAAGAGCTATAGATAGAGGTACACCTAGTTTTCAGGTGCCCCATATACTATGAGATCAAAGAACGTTATCATTTCTTGTATAGAAACTTGGGAGGCTCCCTCTCGACTTTCTTTTGATATTAGGACCAGAGATGCCCAACCCTTTTCATCAGAGAGATTTTCAACCATAGATCTCAAGTCCTACACACCCCACCTCACCTTGGGACGATTCGAAATATCATATCATATTTTCATGTTGATCCATCGGAGAACAAAGCAACAAGCGACAAGCTGAGTATCATAACACTTTAGATAGTAGAGTGGTGAGACCTCGAGCCTCCTCTTAACCTCTTTCTCTCGGAGATCGACTGATATCTTTGAGATTGGCTTGGAAGTGTTGAACAACACATAAGTCCACACACACCCAGAGCATCAGAGGGACTAGCTCCTGGCAGATCTTGTGTAGGGTGCTTTGCATTCGTTGGTGTTGGAAAATGATAACTTTGGAGGTCCTTACTCATATTTTTTGGTGTGAGTGTGATGAGGACTTAAGGCTTTGTCCTTTGTACATTTATGTAAAAAAGTGACTTTTTATATAAATAAAGTGATGTTGTTTTGTAATTTTTAAAGTGGGTCACACTTAAAGTAATGTATTTAATAATTGATGTATTTAATTATTAAATATAAATGTGAATGTAATGATGACCCTTGATTTTGTAATTTAATCTCAATCCTTGATTAGGGTAGTTAGGGAAAGTGAAATTTTTTGTAACCCCAACCCGATTTCAATTTCAGTTCACTGCATATGGTTTAATTCCCAAACCACCTAATGCATGTTCATGAAAAATTAGAATTTTAACTGTAAACTTTAAACACATGAGATATTTTTTCATCTCAAATTTTTTTATGACAACCCTACCTTTCTCACTCAGAAAAATATTTTAGTCAACACATGAAATTTTAAGACTCACAATTTTAACCAAAATGGTCTAGGTAAAACCTGTATGAGAGAAATTTTATTATTTCTTCAGGCAAAAATAAAAATCAGAACAACATTACTTATCTCCTCGAAAATTGTGCCAGAATCACTCTGTACAACTGCCTTGATTTTCGTGTTGTACGATCCACACGTGTGGTTGTACGGAGAACTTTTCCTTGGAAAACGTGCTTGTTGTATGGCCTGTTAACAACATTAAATGCTGGTCAAATCACCTTGAAATTCGTGCCAAAATTTCTCGATTTGCATGCTATATTGATTGTACGGAAGTGTTGTACAACCTCTCCTCGAAAACTGTGCTATTGTATGGACTGTACAGTACAGTCTCGAAATTTGTGCTTGTTGAAAATTTGTCTTGGGAAACTTACCAAAAATTCTGCCCTTCCCCCCTTTGGAACTTGTGCAGATATTTTTTCTCTCTCTCAATTTCTGGAATGAAATCTCTTCAAATCCTTGTTTTCTTCTCTTGCTCTCTCCTCTCCAAAATTTCTTTCTTTGGAATGTGAACAATGAATTAGGTTTTTCATTTCCCTAGCCTTTTTGTTTGAGTAACTTCCATCCCGAAATCAATGGCTTAGATTAAAAGCCAACTAAATGAGATCCAAGGCTCATGATAAATCTCACTTTCTCATTAAAATCACTTTTTAAATATTAAATGAGAATTTATTACTCACCCACCTTTTAATTATGATAAAGTCACTTTTAAAATAATTAGTGACTCAAACTCACTGTAAAAGTCACTTTATTAAATAAAGTCATTCACACTTTTAAATAAGTTGGGGACCACATTTAATGTGTCCTTGTCCACCCCAGGGCATGAATGGACAAACACTTCCTAGGTAAAATTTCAACACTCCCTCTTACTGAGGAAGGTGTTTTTTCACCACCCCCATCTTCCCAAAGACTTCGTGAGAATTTCTGTTACCTGCTCATCAAGAGAAATGTACTGCAAATCTACAACTCCTTTTTGGACATAGTCTTTGATGAAGTGGTATCTAATCTCAATATGCTTTGACCTGTCATGAAACACCGAATTCTCAGAGAGCTTGATGCAACTTTGATTGTCACAATGAATAATAGTAGGCCTCAGCTCCTTACCAAATAAGTCTACCATCAACTTGCGAAACCACAATGCCTCGCAACTAGCCCGACTGGCTGCCATCTACTCAGCCTCTGCAGAACTCAAAGCAACGGACTTTTGTTTCCGAGTGAACCATGACACAACTGCCGAGCGCAAACTGAAACAATAATCGTAAGTGCTCTTTCGATTCGAAGCACTGCCTGCCCAATCTGAATCTGTGAAACCAACCAAGCCCACTCCACCTGACCTCTGGTAGTCCAGACCATAGTCTATAGTCCCAACAAGGTATCTCAAAATGTGTTTTGCGACTGAGAGTGTTCATCGCAAAACTCATATCTGGTCTGGTGTTGACCAAATACATTAACGAACCAATAAGTTGACGGTACAAAGTAGGATCCACCAACTATCCCCAGAAGCCTGAAGCTTCTTCTAGTTGGTGATCATGGGTGTGGACATGGGCCTACACTCCTCCATCTAAAATCTCTTTAGAATATTTACAGCATATTTTCCTTGCCCCAAGAAAACATGTCCATCCTCCTGCCACACCTCCATGCCTAAATAGTAATGCATCAACCCAAGGTCGGTCATCTCAAACTCTGAAGCAAGATCTTTCTTGCATGCCTCAATCAAGTGCTCTCCCCCTGTAATGAACAAATCATCAACATATAACAGAAGAATGAGCGGATCATCTCCAACCACAATAAAGTGTAGGTTGGGATCAACCTCACACTTTTGAAACCCAATTGAAAGCAGATATGAATCAATCCTCGAGTACCAAGCCCGAGGGGCTTGCTTCAGACCATATAAGGCCTTTTTCAGCTTGCAATAATGAGACTCTCTCATGAATCTCAAAGCCCTGTGGCTACTCTAGATATACCTCCTCCTGTAGAAGACCGTTGAGGAAAGCGGTCTTCACATCCATCTGAAGAATCCTCCAACCCATCTCTGCAACAATGGAGATCACTGGTCTGATCGAAGAAATTCTAGCAACCAACGCAAAGGTCTCATCATAATCAACTCCCTCTACCTGTGAGAATCCACGCACTACAAATCGAGCTTTGTACTTCTTGATGTTGCCATCTGCAGCATGCTTGATTTTATAGAGCCACTTGGAAGTCACAACTGACTTCCCCTCTGGTCTTGGAACCACTTCCCACACATCACTCTTCATGATGGAATTGTACTCTTTTATCATGGCATCTCTCTAAACTTGATGTGTAGATCCCTCCTCATAAGTAGCAGGCTCAGACTCACGCAAGCTGGTCACCTGTGCCAAATAGATGGAAAATATCTCGAGTGTCTTGCTCTCTCTGACTTCCCTCCCAGGTGGCCCCATAGACTCCTCTGCTTCCTTCACAAGCTCCTTAAGCCATCTTGGCTTTCTCTTCTTGGAATTAGCATCCTGTGGCAGACCCTCCTCTACATCCTCATATGACGAATGTCTCCCTGAAGAAGTACCTGTGATTTGAGATCCTGTGTTTGGTGAACCTAAACCTGGACCATGTGTACCTGAATCACATGAGGGTGAAACTTGTGAATCTATGATCCGTGAACTTGTCCCAGTACCAGAAGTCCTTGTAGACTGTCCCTGAAACTGATGAACTTGTAACCTGTGACCCAGTCACCCTTGAGACTTGTGACCCTGTGCCTTGACTCGTTGAACTCTGTGATGCTGTCACCTATGGAGTAGTAATTTGCTGTTGTTCCTCCTCTGACTCTCGAGACTTTCGAAAGGCCTGCTCCTCTTCAAATTTCATCTCCCTCCTCACCACAACTTTCCTCTGTGTAGGAGGGTATATGCGGAAAGCCTTCAAAACCTCGTCAGAGCCAACAAAAGTGCCCCTCTCCAGTAGCCTCCAACTTTGTCCTCTTCTCAGAAGGGACATGGGAATATGTAGGGCATCCAAAATTACGGAAGTGGCCTATCTCAGGCTTCTTCCTGGTGAACATCTTCTTAGGAGTTTTGCACCCCAAGGCACTGTGCAGACTCCTGTTTTGTACAAAAACAACCGCACTACATGCCTCGTCCCATAGAAAGAAAGGAAGACTTTGATCATGCAACATGGCTCTAGCTGCACCCACTATAACACAGTTCTTCCTTTCAGCCACTCCATTCTACTGTGGAGTGTAGGGAACTGTCAATTTCCTCCTAATACCCTCCTGTCTACAAATCTCATTGAATGCATGGGAGGTATACTCACCCCCATTATTTGATCTGAGCACCTTGATCTTCTTTGTTGCCTGGTTCTCCACAAGAACTTTGAACTCTTGGAACCAAAGCAAGATCTCCTCTGACTTGTTGCTTCTTAGAAAGTACATCCAGGTCTTCCTGGAAAAGTCATCAATGAATGTGATGTAGTACTCAAAACCTATTAATGAGGCAGTAGAAATGGGACCACAGAACTTTGAATGAATCAAATCAAGCACTCGCTCTGACTTGCTATCACTAATTGGAAAAATAGTCTTGATGTACTTTCCCAAAGCACACCCTCTGCATACAACACTTTGCTCTGTGCTGAATCTGGCAAACTTGTGGTCATGTCTCTCAGCATCCTCAAAGCTGAATGATGATGGTGGGCCATCCTCTTGTGCCATAACTCACACAACTCACTGCTACTTTGTGTGTGTGCCAATGCATGATGTGGCTGGAAGAGAAGCTTGTACAATTTCCGTCATCTAACTCCAATCGCATATGAAACAGATGGACCCTCTGCTTTGGGAAAGATGTACACTTTCCCATCTAGGACATATACCCGAAGGTCTCTGTCCTCAATCATGGAGACCGAAATAAGATTCTTCTTCAACCCAGGGAGATACAAGACATCCCTCAGTAACATGGGCTCCGTGGACTCCCTGTCAAAGCAGACTTTCCCACGCCCAATTGCTCTCACCACTGTATCATCACCTAATAAAACCTCCAGCTCCAAGTTTGTCTCTGATATCTCTGTGAACATGTCTCGAACACCTATCATATGACTCGAAGCTCCACTATCAATGTACCATATGTTGGAAGTAGTGGAAGTACTTAGCGAATGCCCAATGATCATAAAATTCTTTGTCCAGTCCTCAATATCCCTGATGGTGATGGATGATGCTCTCTCTCTACAACCATGAGCAAAGAGAGAAAACCCTCTCTCGAGTCTAGCATCATACTCATCAATCTCTGCTGAAGCTGCTGTCTGCTGTTTCTTCTTCTTCTTGTTTGGGAATTATCCAACATTATGCGTAAACTTCTGACAAGCAAAGCATTTCACTTTGCTCATGTCCTTCTTCTCGCCATCCTGCTGCTTGGTTCCACCCTTGGAATCCTTCTTGGACTTCTTCTTCTTCCCCTTCATTGCTAAAGCCACATCCTCCTCATCCTCCTTGCTGTGAGATGTTACTGCCTTGTACATATCCCCTGCGGGTCTTCTCCTATATGAAATCATCTCAAAGACGATCCCATGTAGGCATGTGCTCACGAGCAACAACAGACTCAACAAAAACAGACCATGGCTTTTCCACGCTAGTCAATGCCGTGTGAACTAACTTTGCATCCAACACCCTCTCTCCCACTGCTCCAAGCTCATCTCGAACCTGTGTAATCCTGTTAAGATAGTAGACCTTGTTCTCCCCCTTGTTCATCCTAGTGCTCTTCAGTTTCCCCCTTAACACCATTTTCCTGTTTTCATTGGAACTTTGGTAAAGGTTTGTCAAATTAGTCCACATCTGATGAGCATAGTCTTTCCTAGAAATATGTGGTATGATATGGTCTTTAATGGCATCAAGTATGCTTCTTTTTGCTTTTATGTCATGTTTATCAAATATGGCCTTATCAACTGCAATTGTAGGAACAGTGATAGGATGAGCAACAATACTATTCACTATGTCCCATAGTTTATTCTGTAAGATCTCTCCTCGAAAACTATGCTGCTGTACGGACAGTACAGTACAATCTCGAAATTTGAGCCTACTAAAAATTTGCCTTTGGAAACATGCCAAAATATTTGCCCTTCCTCACTTTGGAACTTGTGCAAGAATTTTTCTTCTCTCTCAATTTCTGGAATGAAATCTCTCTTCAAACCCTTGTTTTCATCTCTTGCTCTCACCTCTCCAAAAATTCTCTCTTTGGAATGGGAACAATGAATTAGGTTTTTCCTTTCCTTAGCCTTTTTATTTGAGTAACTTCCATCCCAAAATCGCATATGGTTTAATGCCCAAACCCCATCATGCATGTTCATAAAATTTTTAAATTTTAACTGTAAACCTGAAACAAATGAGATATTTTTCAAATTTTTTTTCAACTCAGAAAATTTTATGACAACCCTACTTTTCTTAGAAAAATATTGCAGTCAACATACATGAAAATTTAAGATTCAGAATTTTGACCAAAATGGTCTAGGAAGAATCCCGAAGGTAAAACCTCTTTTCAGAGAGTTTATTTTTTGTTCAGGCAAAGTATTAATTAAAACCAACGATACTTATCTCCTTTCTCGAAACACGTGCCAATATCTCATTGACAAAACTGTTGTATGGCTGCCTTGAAAAACATGCTGTACGACCTCACACGTGTGGCTGTACGACCCTCGAAATTTGTGCCTGTTTCTGCATGCTATACGTACATCATTAATTGCTATACCTTGCTCAAAATTTGTGCCTGCTCCTCTCCTCGAAAAAGGTGCCAAATCTGAATTGTACAACTTGCATTAATTGTGTTGTACGGTTTACTACATTGGGATGCGTGCTGCTATATGGTATAGTACTATACGACCTGCTCCTCAGTTTTGGTCTTCATCCTGTTACTTAGCCATCTCAAAATTTTTCTCGAGGGTTTCCTCTCTTCTTTTTGATTCTCTCTTGTTCTCTCCTCTCTGCAAAAATTCTCTTTGGCATGTGAACAAAAAAAATTAGGTTTTTCCTTTCACTAGCCTTTTTGTTTGAGTAATTTCGATCCCAAAATCAATGGCTTAGATTAAAAGCCAACTAAATGAGATCTAGGGCTCATGATAAATCTCACGTTCTCATTAAAATCATTTTTTAAATATTAATTGAGAATTTATTACTCACCTACCTTTTAATTCTCTTAAAGTCACTTTGAAAATAATTAGTGACTCAAACTCACTTTAAAAGTCACTTTATTAAATAAAGTCATTCACACTTTTAAATATGCTAGGGACCACATTTAAAGTGTCCTTGCCCACCCTAAGGCATGAATGGACAAACACTTCCTAGGTAAAATTTCAACAGAAAGTAGTTACAAATTGAAGTATAAGACAATGAGAAAGGACATTGTGGACACACTCACCATCGGAGAGGAAGAAGAAGAAGAAAAGTGAAAGACAAAGGAGAGATCCTCTAGCAGAAGTGGCACGATGTCCAAGAGAATGACAACAACACGGTTTCCAATGCAATCTGAACAAGACCGTACAATAGTCTGACAATGTTGTACAATCACATGTGTGGGCACGATTCCCTAGGAATTTTGCTATATTGCAGACCGTACACCAACAATTTAAGGCAGTGTGGGCATGTTTTTGAGGCAACAAGGGCGTTGTCATCAAGAATCTTGTATTTGCGCAGTAGAGTGATCTTGTACAAGATGGTAGAGGAGAAAGGAAACCAAAGTTGTGACCTAGAAGTACCCCAACTCCCAAATGATGGAATGGTTGTCACGTCGGTTAAGATATCCTTCACTTTATGCCACTAAAGCCCAAGCGACAAAGGGGGGGACCCGAACCTATGCTAGAAGTAAAGACCTAAAGCTAAATCACCAGATCATACTAAAAGCATAGAATACGTAAGGTGAAAGCTATAAACCCTAGATCTAAGGATAAATCCACAATTTAAGGAATACCTGAGTGGAACATTGTTATCACCAACCTTGTAGTTGCCTATGTGAGATGGATCCAGGGTGGACGGTAGAGGGACAAGCAACTTAGGAGGTGGAACCAAGATTGCCTCAACTCCCAAATGGATGGTTGTTATGCCAATCGAGGCAGTCTTCACTTTATGTTATCTTAGCCCAAGACAATAAGGGGGAGACTCGGATCTACTCTCGACAGAAGAGATCAAACCTAGACACCAGATCAGATCAAATGGATTTGAGGTACGTATGGTGTAAGGCAAATGGAAACCCTAGATCTATGGATGATGCCACTAGGTGAACCAAGGCTTTGGATTATGGTTTAGGAAGAGTAAGGCTTGATCCAAAGTGGGACACAGGTGACCTATGAAGTGAAAACTAGATCTAGGGTTAAGGTACTAGCAATAGATGAAGATATCTGCTGCCTTGGGAAATGTAACCAATGCAGGGAGGGAAAAGACAGGATTGGGGCTATCTAGTACCCAAAGATAGACTCGATGAGTGATATGACAATGTCAAAGTACCCGAGTCACTAGGGAAAATTCAGATCTCAAGGGAAAGAGGTCAAAGAGGGGGTAGCGCTAGGGGTTGGAGATAAGTGCCTATCAGATCTAGGGCAATGGAGTCACTATCTGCCCAGCGTTGGAGGAAACCCACCTGGGAAATAGCCCGATCAACAAACCCAAAAAGGTATTTGGTCGAAAAAGTCAGATCACGGGAAAAATGAGCAGCAGGATGGCTAGCGCTAGGGTTTGGGAGGTTAGTTTCTCAGATCTAGGGCAACCTGTCAGCTTCTTGCTCAACGCTGAAGATGATTTGGTGAGAGGATGACCCGATCTACAAACCCATGAAGGTATTTTGCTGGAAAAATCAGATTACAAAAAACGTCAGAAAAATGGTGGACAACGCTAGGGTTTGGGAGGCTAGTTTCTCAGATCTAGGGAAAACCAGCCACTTTTAGATTAGCGTTGAGGGTGATATGGTTAGGGGATGACCCGATCTACAAAACCCAGCAGTGGTTTGGCTCGAGATCAAGCGGTCCATTTTTTAGTATTTTTTGGTTTTTTATTATTTTGGGATTTTCAATATAACAGTGAAGAAAAGTAGATGTCAATGGATTGAGATCTGGAAGAAAGCGACTAACCTGTAGATCTTACCTGGAAAACTTTGTAGATGCCTTGATGATGATGATCCCTGCTATCCCAATCAATTTGAGAAGCTTTGAGCAAGCTCTATGTCCAACGGTTTGCCCGAAGGACTCAATGCGTCCTCTCTCCTGCACAACAAACGTCAACCATATCAGATTAGTTGCAACATGAGAAAAAAGCTAAATGCTACAGAAAAATAGCAAAAAGAAATCATAGATTGCAATGACACTAATGAAAACCCTCTGATAAAAACGAAGACAATCTAAGCGAGTTGAGGTCCCCTTGCAAAAACGCCCAAGCTAAAGTCGCCCTCCTGTAGACAAGACAAAGATTCCCGAAAAAATATAGATCTCACAACAATTTCCCGAATGCTAGGAAGCAAAAGACTTTCCAATCACCATCTGAGAACACCAGATGCAAAGGAGATCCAAAATTTTCCACAAGAAAAGTTTTTCTATTATCCAGATCCAAGAGCCAAAGACCCTTTACAAATGAGAAGTTCTCTCCTTTAAATAGGAATGAGAGAACCACAATCCTAACCACTTTTCAAAATGAGTGGCTAAGATTAAAAGATACAAATGTCTAATCAATGGTTGAGATGAACACAACATACAATACATGGATCAATATAACAATATAATATAAAAGTGGACTAAATTACCCAAACAGAGGGTACCCCACTCAACAAGAAATAAATGAATCCATGGTGGGTCCATGGAGTGTTAACTAACTCCCTCTGGGTTTCCCCATGGCACAATAAAATAATATATTTTTTAAACTATGTAATTGTGCGTCCTTGAGGAAATCGTGAGCCTCCCAAAAGCTCCAAAAAATTATATAAAATGCCCGAAAAAATAGATGTGGGCCCAATCAGGTGATGCAACTACTGGAGAAGGTGCGAAGGACATCACTCTCATCATCATGACTCATCCCATGCCATTTCCTTGCCTCCGTAGCACAAATCAAATTCTTTAGTAACCATTTAATCACTTTTTAATCCGCCTCGAGAAACGTGAACTTGCCAAAACAGCCTCCTAGGGTGCCTGCATTGTCCAACTGAGCCCACTAGGCTCTCTGGGAGGGGTGTAATAAGGTACAATCAAGTGGCTGGACCCGCTATGCCCCATACAACGCCCTAGGTGATCCAATAAGATCATCTCCTTGCTCAAACATGACTTCTAGTGAAGCAAAACTACACCAGAAGAGTAAAATGAGCTTGATCATCTCTGTAAGTGCCCGGAACTGACAACAAGTTGTCTCACTAGACTTAGAGAGTCCAAATCCATCTAAGGTATATACTCATACCCATTCCAGGTCTCTGCCTGGTCATCTGCAATATCCAATAGACAAAATAATCATCTGTAAATGACTAGATACCAATAATATAACTCAGCCTGTCATCCATCTGCTGCAAGTGTTAAAAGGCTAAGGCATGCTCTACAAATCATTTAAGTAACAATCATAATGAAAGGCAATCACCTCACTAGCGGTACATCAACCAAATACATATATAGGGTTTTATTTATTATTACTCAGACTAGACTTTCAAGACTATACTCACTTCATAGTTGTAGTCAATTTGCTAGTGAAGGGTGCAGGCTAAAATTTACAAAGTTAGGACAAAGGATGACCACCAACTCAACATTGTGACACTTTGGATATGGAAAATGAATACTCAGTCTAACCATATGCTGGACAAATAATCAACAAAAGGGGATGGCAGTGCCTCACAAATGGGTGAACTACTTCAGAGGTGCTTACTCACCTTGACAAATGCTCCCAATCCAACTCAATACAAGTAAGGCCAACAATCTTTAGATAGAACTTCTAGGAACCATTGCTTTTTGGGCCTTTGATTTTCCATAGCTTTTGTCTACGTAGTTTTTATACGGACTTTTATTATTTAGGCTTTCATGCATTCATGTATGTTGAAAAACAGTACTTTTCATGAATGTTTATGATATTTCATTGGAATATTTTTTAGAGCCAATTTCATTAGGCTAGCCTTGCATTCACGTATGTTTAAAAACACTACTTTTCATGAATGGGCTTTTTTCATAAGATGTTCATTTCATTTCCAAATTCATTGTATTGATGGCAGCGCTACTTGTTTCAAATAAGAAAACACAACCTAGGCAACTCAGAGCCGAGACACAGATAAACAGGGAGGCTTGTCCAACAAATGACTTAACGAGGAAAGGTCCTCCATGCCACAAGTCAAGTAGTAGGCCGTGTTAAAACATAAGTTGGAAGGTAATGGATGAGTGGAGACAATGAATAATGAAACCAACACTAGCAAGCCAAAACATGGTGGGAATGACTACCTCTATTTTCCCTAGGGAGGGTAAAACCAATGAGTATAGATCAAGAACTTCAAGGCCTGAGTAGGGACATATTTATGACCGCCAGATCATGACACTAAATGCTAACACGTCACAAAAATGAGTATAAGAGCAATGATAACCATAACACAAATATAATATACACTGAGTCATAAGCATGAAAATAGTCCATCTGAACCAACATATATCCAATAGGAAAACACTGATGCCAAACTGGGCACTGCTATCTGCTCTGCACATGACTAAATGGCTACATCGGCCCTCAAATCTGAGTGTCCTGAGACTCAATCTTGGCATGGGAGAGTAGTATAGTCCACTGATAACATAATGATCCATCAAAACTGCTCATCTCAGCATCTCATATGTAGGAGATCTGACTGAAAAATGTACCGAGTCTAAAAAATAGAATATGGTAGCCCAACTACTATATATGTGATAACAAACATGGTTACAGATGTTTGAAATGCTACTCAAGTCAATTTACTCAGTGACTTATAGATTTGATTACCGGATCTAGATTTTGTGTGTTAATTCAAATGATCAAACTTGAAACCCTAGGGGGATTCGAATGTCGAATTTAGGAAATGCCCTAGGTAAGGTCTGATTAGTGAATTAAGGCTTTTAACACGCTAGATGAATGGCTTGGATGATAAGTATGACAATGTATGAGATCCAAACAAAAGCAAAAACACATAAAACTCAGAAAAACGCTGTTAAGACAAGGATGGCGATTTTCCTAAAAGATCAATGCCACAGATGAATGGGCAAATGGAGTCCAAGGGTGACGCCTAAGAGGGATTTTGGGTTTTGGATGATGGCCGTCAAAACCCAAATCACCAAATTTTGAATTTTCAACTAAAATATGTCCCTATGATTTTTTCCTAATTACTACAATGGGGTTTTCAGTAAAAATAGATGATGGGCAATGCATGAAAATTAAACAGAGAGAAAGAGGCTGATAAACTCACCTGGAATTTGTAGATTCGTTCATGGATGACAAGGATTGCTTCCTCATAGATCAAATGATAAATCTAGACAAGATCTTGATGAAAACGTTTGGCTCAGTTATGCTAACATCCTCTCTATTTGCCACACAAAGTGAAAACCAATAAGTAATGACAAGCAAGTCGAGATCTGCAAAGTAGAAGCTAATAATCAAGAAGCGAAGAGTCATAAAGAAGTAATCACTCCCTGCTGAAAAACCAATTTGAAGGCAGACATCAGGGTGAAGCTTCACCAATGCGCCCCTCTCCAAATCACCTTCTTTGCCTGCAAATTGAAATGGATCTAGAAGATACAAGAAAGCTATGCCAGAATAATTCAGTGCAAGAGAGAAACAATTTTAATCATCAACAAAAACACAAGTATTGGATCCCAGAAAAATTTCTTTTTTCAGAAGTTCCAATGCCAGAGCTCATGGTTTACAATGGGGGGATCGTCTTTCTTTTAATAGATCAACATCGTGTACACTTTTCAACTAACTATCATCCGATGGTTGAGATTATAACATCATCAACGGTGGAGATCACTTTTACATGGATCAAAACATGGATCATAAAGACCAAGTCAAGAGGGGCGCACCTATGCCCATTGACGCCTTACTAAGGCGAAATACATCATAATGTACTGATATAACATGATAATACATGATGGGGGTCACTTTAGGGGCTTAATTCTCCCTAAGCCCCAAATACAATAATATAATAGAAGGTATATCAATGAAATACATCAAAAGCCAAGGTGAGGGGCTCCTCATGGGGGACGTCCTCCCTAGATGATCTTGTTGAATTTTAGCATTAACATGAATACTTTAAAAATTTGCAGACTAGCATAAACAAATGACAAGTGCAGTAAACAACATCAATCACATCAACATATCGAACACAAGATTTTTCAGTTGGGAAACCTTTAAAGGACAAAAACCCTAAAAGCATTAGTAATTCATCTCGTAAATGAGATGACTAAGTTTTTCAAAAGAACCACAAACCCTAACTGGGTTGTTCCACAATTACAGAAGATCAATTCTCCAATTTCACAAAAAAATGCCCAATTAGGGATTTTTCACAAATTAGGGCTTGTGGCCCTAATTCTCTCTCCTACCCAGAAATTTTGCAGGCTGCCCGTACTGCTGCTTGTCTGTACTCTGCTGCCCATCCGTGCCTGTTATGTTTCTCGTCTATACCTGTTTGCTGCCCGATCGTACGTGTTTGCTGCTCGGCTGTACGATCTTGCTGCTCATTGTTTTGGGCTGCTCGAAAGCAGGATTGTTTGCACAAAGGGCAGATCTTCTCCACGTGAGCAGTCTGGGCTTGCCTAGGTAGCAGCTGGGCTACCCTACTATTTGATCGAGGCCTTAGGGCTTGCCCAAAATCCTTCTGGGCCTGCTGCTAGCAACCTGTGGCTCTTAGCAGGCAGCCCATGAGCACCTGCTTGCTGCCCGGTGTTGCTGTAGCAGCTCGGGAGCACAAACAGGCTGCCCCGAGCCTGTTGCTAGTAGTTCGTGGGTTTCCTGTGAAGAAGGGCACCTTGCCCAAAAATAAAACCTGCTGCTCGGATCTGTTGAGGGGCTGCCTGTGAGTGAAGATGGCTGCCCGGAGATGAAGAAGGCTCCCCGGAGTTGAAGAAGAAGGGTTAGGGTAGAAACCCTAACCAAAATCTGGAGAGGAACCTACAGCTGTTTAAAACCCTAGCTTAGGGGTTGTCTTCACATGAATGATGATGCCCTAGCTAGACTCATCCATGCTAGGGCATAATCATAAAACCTTCCTTCTTCAAAAAAACCTGTAAGATCTTCTTGATGTAGCAGCTGTACTTTTGAGAGCAAAGTGTGTGTAATAATGAAATGGATTTATCTTCTTTTATATCGTTTGAGTCACTTGTAAGTGGGCAAAAATTAGAACAATCAAAATAATAATATTTTATTGTTTTCTAATTTTGACTTTTTCCTTTAGTGGTACTAAAGGTCTTTTTGCACTTTCACTTTTACACCTTAGTGGTACTAAGGGTCTTCATGTATTTTTTGACTTTTGCTTTAGCCTTCTTTAAGTGCCCCTGTGGTCATCACATGTGGTCAAGGTGGTCTTTCATCACCACTCAAAGCACATCATCATGAACAGAGAGAATTACTAATGCTTTTATCTCACACTCTGTGACACCAAGATCAGGTACTAAGGTGTCTTAACCAAGGGTATCTAAGCCTTGAAGAAGATCCGAGCCCACTGATCAAGGGTCAGAGTGTCACACATGCCTAGACTCGGTCTAGGGCTTATAGTGCCTTCCTGGTAACAGACCAGGTGCCTTAGCCATAGGCTGCATAATTTGACACTAGGTCAAATACTTGGTAACAGACCAAGCGCCTCCATTCTCTCGGAGAATGGCTCTCAACCCCGGGCTGACTCCTGGTAACTGACTAGGTGCCTCCATTCAAAGGAATGGCTACTCAGAACTAGGCCGAGTCTACCAATGCTAGACTGGTTTACATCGTGGTCTCGGACCAGATGTCACCATTCAATAGAATGGTCACTCAACTCAAGGTTGAGCCCCCCCAGTGCAGAGGTGGGCCCATATCATGGTCAAGGACCAGATATCATCATTCAACAGAATGATCACTCAACTTTAGGTTGAGTCAACACCGCGGTCCCGGACCAGGTGTCCCTATTCTCCTAAGAGAATGGCTCTCGATGCTGCTTAGAAAAATCAACACTCCCTCTTCGCGAGAGAGGCATTCTATGACATGCCAAGCTTGTCACGAAAGTACACGAACTTTGACTCTGTCAGAGGCTTGGTCAAGATATTTGCGATATGTTCATCTGTACGAATGTACTGCAACTTCAGAGCACCTCTCTGCACTAGGTCTCTGATGAAATGATACCTCATTTCAATGTGTTTCGATCTATCATGAAACATTGGGTTCTTCGAAAGCTTTATGCAACTCAGATTATCGCAATGGATGATCGTTGAGTCAAGCTTTCCTCCGAAAAGATCCGATATAAGTTTTTTGAACCAAATTGCTTCCTTGCAGGCATCACTTGCAGCAATATACTCTGCCTTAGCTGCACTCTGAGCTATGGAACCCTGCTTCCTACTGGACCAAGAGATCATTGTTGATCCCATACTGAAGCAGTAACCAGAGGTACGTTTCTGGTCTACTGCACTACCAGCCCAATCTGAATCTGCATTGAGATAACAATACTCCATTGCTAGAAGTATACTTGAGCCCATAAGTGATAGTACCTCACACATATCTGAGTACATGTTTGGCAGCTACCAAGTGTATGTGATTCGGATCGGACATGCACTGACTCAGTGCATTCACTGTGTAACAAATGTCTGGTCTCGTATGCGCGAGGTACATCAAGGATCTAATAAGCTAGCTATACAGAGTAGAGTCCACACTCTGTGAATTGGTGGCCGAGTCCCGCAACTTTGTCATGTTGGTAGTGATGGGTACGCTCATGGACTTGTAGTCCTGCATCCCAAATCTTTGCAAGATGTCTACTGCATACTTTCCTTGTGTTAGGAAGATCTCGCCTGGATTTTGCTAGACCTTTAAGCCAAGGAGGTAATGCATCAATTTGAGATCTTTCATCTCGAATTCAGAGGTAAGCTCCCTCTTACACTGTTGTATCAATTGTTCATCACCTGTAAGAAACAAGTCATCTACATATAGAACAAGTATCAAGACATGATTATGAACAACCTTAAAGTACAAGTTAGAATCAACTGTACTTTTGGAAAATCCCAAGCTGTGGAGAAATCCATCCATCCTGGCATACCAGACTCTTGGAGCCTGTTTCAGTCCATACAAGGCTCTCTTCAGTGTACATACATGGGTCTTCTTCCCATGAGTCACAAAACCTTCAGGTTGTTCAATATAGACTTCCTCCTCAATCTTGCCATTGAGGAACGCTGTCTTTACATCAATCTGATGTAACTTCCATTCGAATATTGTAGCAAGTGAAATCATGGTTCTAATGGTAGAAATGTTATTAGAATCGAACCGGTGGTCGAACCGTGCAACCCCGGGAACCAGAACCGGATCAGAACTGGACAAAAATCGAGAAACAAACCGGATCAAAAAATCGGTTAAGCAAAAATACATAAAACAATGAAACATTCATATTTCCAAAAAATACATATATATCTATGTGCATCCATGTGAATTCAAACCATTATACACAAATATGCAAAGTTTTTCATGTATATAGCAAGTAAGAGCGTATAAGACCAAAACAGCATCGACTACAAATGCATATATAAAGAAAAGTACATCAACAAAGAGGTTATAAATGGCCTCTAAAGTCAAAATATAAGCATATGATTGTAGTCTAGACTCTAGAATCTACAATCTAATGATTCTAATCATATATCAGAATTATTTGAGTCCTCATGCTTAGACTTAGAGTCATCATCTACATCCTCAACATGAGCATGGCTTGACCCCGCTAGGCCTGAAGGCACTTGTCTAATTGCAACATTAATGTTCACATCCTCTTGTTGTGGAAGAGGACCCAAGTCCATCCACAATTAAATGTGATTGATATGAAGGGTAGGAGCCTCCTTTTATAACATTAGAAGGGTCGTGGGTCAATTAAACAGCTTAGACATGGACCCTATTTTTATTTTATTGAAATAATTTGAAATTAGCTGTTTTTGGGTGTCGTTGGCGTTTTTGTATAGAACCGACCAATTTTGTACTGAACCGGCTGGTTTGGAGAAAATCGGGCGGTTTTGTACGGAACCAGCCGGTTTAGTCTTGAACCCGCCAATTTCGTATGGAATTGGCCAAAAACAGTTTGAGTGCGTGATTTGACTCGGTGAAGCTTGTAAACCGGTCCAATCAGGGTATTTTTTCAAAACCGGTTGGGTTTTGATAACATTGAATGGATTCTGACAATATGAGCAAATGTCTCGTCATAGTCAATGAATTCTTTCTCAGTGAAGCCACGAGCTACGAATCTGGCTTTATACTTCTCCACACTGCCATTAGTAGCATGCTTGATTTTATAAAGCCATCTGGATGTCACTACTGACTTTTTCGTTGGTCTGGGAACAACTTCCCACACATCATTCTTCATGATTGAATTGTACTCTTCAATCATGGCATCAATCCATACCTGTTTACTTGCTGCTTCTTCGTATGATGAAGGTTCTGCATTGATAAGCTAGTTCATAAGACCGGATTACTTATGTGGTCTTATGCTTTCTCTGAAAGCCCTGGGAGGAGCTTTATGCTTCTCGCCTTCTTGCACCGTCTTTCGGTACCAAGCAGGTCCTCTTTTGGAAGGAGGAACTTCAAGCAGATATTCTGGTGGACTCTCAGTATCCTCAGGTGCATTTGGAATTTGATCCTCAAATTTCTCTTCCTCCCTCTGAATTTCTGAATCTAGAAACTCAAGTGGAGGAACTTCATCTTCTGTTGAAAGCTCTAGTGATTTACGAAACACAACTTCCTCATGGAAGATCACATCATTGTTGACTTCAATGTACCTCTGTCCAGGTGCATAGACACGATAAGCCTTTGAGCAATCATTGTACTCGACAAATATACCTTTCTTATTGGAGGGCTCTAGCTTGGCCCTCTTTTCCTTTGGCACATGAACCTACATCAGAGTGCCAAATATCCTCATGTGGTCAACTGCAAGTTTCTTCTTGGTGAAGACTTCTTCAGGAGTCTTCTCCCCCAAGATAGCATGAGGGCTTCTATTCTGGATGTACACAACAGTACCTACAGCTTCTGCCCACAAGGATAAAGAAAGATCCAGATTGGTGAGCATTGCTTTAGCAGCTTCATGGATCGTTTTATTCTTCCTTTCTGCAACCCTATTCTACTGAGGGTTGTATGGTACTGTTAGCTCTTTCTCGATTCCGGCTTCCCGACAAAAATCATTAAACTCATTAGATTCATACTCACCTCCATTATCTGATCTCAAAATACGGATGTGTTTGCCAGCCTGATTTTCAATCAGTGCCTTGAACTCTTTGAACCTGTCAAAAGTTTCACTCTTGGCCTCGAGGAAGTAAATCCATGACTTCCGAGAGTGATCATCAATGAACAAGACATAATATAAACACCGACTCAAAGAGGGTGAAGACATAGGCCCACAAATGTCAGAATGAATCAAATCCAAAATGGCTTTAGATCTATTCTTGCTTCTGGAAAAGGATTTCCTAGTGTTCTTACCTAGAGCACATTGTTTGCAAATTCTATCATGTTTTGGAGATACCTCTGGCATACCTATGACCTTCTTCTGCAGTCCTGGGAGAGATGTGTGGTGAAGGTATCCAAACCTTCTATGCCATAGTTCACATGGATCAACTGTATGATGTACCAAGGCATGAGTGGAATCTTCAGAAGCTTTGTAAAGGCCTCCCTCTCGAACTCTAATCTGTACTGCTGAGCTTAGATCTTCGTCCTTTGCCATAGAAAGGATTTCTTGTCCATGAAGAGGACTCTGTAACCCTTGTCCTCCAAGCCAACAACATATAGAGGATTCTTCTTCAATCCAGGAACATATAAGACATCATCAATATGAAGAACCGTACCCAAGTCAAGTTGAAGCGAAGTTGAACCAACTCCTTCAATCTTGTAAGTGGAGTCATCTCCAAGTTCCACCTGTGTGGTGAACTTTTTCTTTCTGTAACTGGTGAGAGCTCCATGGTTACCTGTCATGTGCCTGGAGGCAGCACTATCCACCAACCAAGAGGTGGCACAATCTGTGAAAGAACCAGTGAGAGCAGAAATCAGGTAGGACTCTCTTCTAGGTTCTTCATCTTTGTTAGGCTTGGTTTTTCTTCTTCTTCTTTGGTTCTTCTTCTTTGGTTCTTCTTCTTTGTCTTCTGCTTTTGCAGTAGAGGCTTGAAACCGTCGCTTGGGTTTCTTCTTAATTTGCCTGCAGTCTTTGGCAAAATGTCCAAATTTGTGGCAATTATAGCATTCCAGTTTTGACATGTCAGAGAACTTACCTTGAAGTTTCTTTCCCTTCATTTGCTGAGGGAAAG